>CM021107.1:458921249-458995761 GCA_007115665.2 Sequoiadendron giganteum
GATCTTAATCTGGTGGTATCCCAAACACAAATCAATTTTAGAAAAATAAATTGCTCCATGCAGTTGTTCCAACAACTCATCTATTCTCAGTAAGGGATACCTGTTCTTAATTATTTTTTATTCAACACACGGTGATCAATACACATTCTCATCGTGCCATCCTTTTTCTTCACAAGCACCGTAGATGAAGCAAATGGACTGGAGTTGGGCCTGATGTGCCCCATATTTGACAATTCCTTAATTGTTTTCTTTATCTCATCTTTAAAGCGCTTTAGACATTGGTATGGACTGGTAATCACGGGCTGGGTGCCCTCTTCCAATTCTATCAAATGCTTGAATCCATGATCTAGAGGTCTACCAAGAGGAATATCCCCAAACACCATGCTATGCTTAGCTGAAACTATCTTAGGAGAACCATCTGATAACACCCTCAACACAATATTCTTACCACCTGATGTGAACTCTAGCTCCATCACTTAAAAATTCTGGTTGTATATGCCAAGAGAGTGTAGCCACTAAACTCCCAAAACTATATCAATGTCACCAATACCAACCACATAGAAATCATTTGTGATTGTATAATCTCCCATCTGAATGCTCAATTGTGGGACCTTTGTAGTGCGTCTTATGTTGAAACCATTTGCTACTATGACACTAAAACTAGAAAATTCCTCCACCTGTAATCTCCTCTTAGCTACATAGCCCTCATTGATAAAATTGTGTGTGGCTCCACTGTCAATCAAACAAGTCACTCACTGCCAATTAATAACTCCCCTTACTCGAAAAGGGTGATACTTAGTCAGACCAGATAATGTAGCAATAGCACCATGGGTCTCATCTCCCGTGGGATTGTGATGCTCTATCTGCTGCTTATGTTCACTTTCTGAACTAGTATCAGCTATCTCCTCCACATCAGGAGTGACCTCTATAGAATGTGCCTTGCCTTTCCCAAGACATCGATGACCAAGCTTCCATGACTCCTTGCAAGAGAAACATAGTTTCTTCCTGTGCAATTCATTCCTGCTCTCAAAATCTATCTTAGGAGGATTTGGTTTGGGCTGATTAAAAGTTCTAGTGAATGGTTTGTTGTTCTTGAAACTCTTCTTCTTGAACCGTGGACTAGAATGCAAAGTTTTGACGTCTATTGCCATCTGTACTACATCCTGCAAAGTCCTCAGCTTAAAAGCCTTCACCAACCGTCTCAAATTGTGATGCAACCCCCCCAGTAAATAACATTACCACTCTCCTCTCAGATATATCAGGAACGATGATTGCCACCTTCTAGAATTCGTTGATGTAACTATAAACATTTCCATGCTATCTAATCAAAGCCAACTCCCTAAAATAAACCTCCTCATCTTTCAGAATAACTATGCATCTTCATAACATCATCCCAAGATGATTGCGTATCCTCTACTCTAGTTGCTTTGATGAATTGTGCATATGTGAATGTCCATGACAAGTACACAGATAAACTATATAGAGTAAATGCTTATGCCCGATATCGGGCCTCAATAACCAGTACTTAACAATAGGAAATAAGATTGCAGAAGAATATATCCAATTTCATGTGAAACCTTTCAATGATGCAGAGGCACCAACACTTCAAAGGCTTGCACCATCGATACTATAGAGAAATGATCATGAAACTTTATGATTTTCCACCTTGGGTTTCCGTTGATTCAATGATATTCAACCTATGAGAATTTTCGTTCTCAAGTTTTCCATATCAAACCAGAGAAAACACAATGTTCGTGATGATCCAGATATCTGCCTCAAACACCATTTATTTCCGCCACCTTTTGGTTGGAAAAACTAATTTATTTAAATGCAATGGCTTTATAAAAGCTTAGTCTTTTTATTATAATATTTTATAAAGCCATATATATTAATTAATTAATTAAAACGTCTTTTAAAACAAATAAAGACAATTTTAATATTTATTTAATTAAACGAATTCTTCTTCATGGGTGTGTCAAAAATGAGGGGGCATCACATAGGTCAAAGAAAAGCATGTAGTCCCTTGAGGAAAGAACAAAAAGAAAGAGGGGAGTAGGAGATAGAGCTATAGGATTCAACACAACAAGATACAAAACAAGTACAAAGAGAAGATTACCAAGTGACTACTACACCTATTTGGCTAGAAGTGGAAGTGCAAAGAAAGAAATCCCAGGTAAGTGTAGTCCCCGTTGATTTTAGAAGAATTATGGACCACTTTGATACTTCTATATCTACAAGGAAAGCCAAGGTGATATCATCTATCACAAGGGATGCAACTAGATTGAGAATTGCTTTTCCAATGAAGCGTCAAGGAGAATATAAAAGTTTGCATAGTCTAACTCCCATGTCACACAGTTGATTCTCAATCAATCTGCACTTACTCATTCTTCTTGGGTGTAGCATAAGGCAATTTCCATGGATTACATAGGATAGAACTATGACTCAACTCCACCATACTCTCCTTTAAGTGCAATTTTCAAGGATAACATGGGCATAAGAAAGATAATTATAAGAAGAGAGGAAGGTATGAGGTGACGCATCTTTTGGGATGAACTTTATTATCTCTAGGACTGATATTCAATTCTTGTAAAAAAATTGAAGGTAACGAGGGATGTTGCCACTAGAAGGCAGCAACTTTGGACTGGGTAGTTATTGCTGGAATTGATACTGCCTTCGTCCAAGAAACGAGGAGAAGATTTCAATGTAGGTGATCTAGATGATTTTCTTCTTTTTCTTCCAAACTCAAGTAAGGATTAACGATACCAAGTATGTAGACCAATCCAATAGTTCACAATCAACATTACTCTTAAGAAGAAGAAAACACTGTGAGAGCGTTGTAGTTTTTGGTGTTGTTTAAATATGATGCAAAATCGTGTAGTTTTAATCTACTAGTTTATGTATTGTTGTGTTCTTGTAATTGTATTCACTCCCAAACCAACAGACCTTATTGTGAATTATAAATTTAACTTGAGCTTAAATTGTGAACAAAGAATTAAGCATTTTGGCATATGGACTAATGATACACTTGTGCCAAATCATTGTCATCGTTGAGCTAAAATCCTTGCCATGTTACCCTTGTCATTTGTCATAAACACATCACTTTGATCACATACAATATAACCCATAGCAACCATGCTAGAAAAACACAAAGAGAAATGGTTCCAACTCCCTTGAATTTGAAAGACTGTCTTTAGTGTAGAAGTTGGGAAAAGAGCTTTCAATGGTTTCAAAGTTTCTTCCCCTCTATATACTTCTCTAAATGTTACATAAATATACAAATTATTGCCCAAAACTTGATGCCATCAACATCAAGTCCACTTTATTTGGTGTAAGAGGACTTTTCTATGGCTACACGCTCTGGATTTGTCTCAGGCAACATTTTCCATCAATTATGGATCATTTTTGTCACTAATTTTGTATTCCTATGCATCCATCCTTTTCATAGTTATATATATTGTGAAGGTGCAGCTTAACAATAGAGATTATATTATGATAAAATGAATATGTTAACTATGCTTAAGCGAAGCTCATGCTACTTATTATTTTCATTCGAGAATTGTTCAAAGAACTAATTTGTAAGAAAAATAAACAACACAATATTTAGAGCCATTTAAAAGCATGAAAAATAATAAATCATTTCTTTCAGATTGCTTAAATGATACTCACACCAATTAATTTCTAAGTGCAAAACTATGACATTGGACATACCTAGGTAGGCTGTCATTGTTGTTCATTGTTTCACACAAATTACATTATATGCCACTTTATTTGAGACTATTTGAAAATTTAAATAGATATGTTTGCTGCATTCTAGTTTTGTTGCTCTTGTATATTGATAGGTTTAGAAGTGTAGTTACAACATTTCCTTGAGTTTTGGGAGAAAAGGTTTAAAATCTCTATTTCAATTGCAATGCAATGCCCCCTAAATTTTCAACCATTCCATAGGTCAATGGCCAGTAGAGTGGTCATAACCAAAATATGGTATATAAGCATATCCTTCCCATGAAATCCCAACTATATGTAGTATTATTATGCCCCAATATCACATACACAGTGATATCTTATGTATCAATATTCCAGAACAGAAGAAACATAGCCATTAATTCACAAGATACTGTGATAATACATTTATTGCTTTTCACTCATAATTTTGTGAGAGATCATGTGCAATGGAATCATACTAATTGCAGTTTAGCCTGCAGAGACAGCCGTGTAACAAAAATGCTTATCATTAACCCTTATACTGTGGTTATCTATGCCTTACTGCAGTCAATTAAATACCACTTTTCCAAACCTAAAAATCTATACATGTTAGCAAAACCAAGACTCCATGATAACCTAGGATCATTGTACAATGTACCTTGGGATAATAGGTACTACGATATATGACTAGTGATAACCCTATTCATCACAATCCAAGGAACATATTCTTCAATCTACAAAGTAGTTGTTATTTAATTAAACTACTCTACAAAATTGGGTTGTATTTGATGATTGAAATTGTGAATCAAAATCCACCCCAAATAGCACACACTTGCAGTAGTGCATAAACCAATCAAGAAATTTATAAGAGACTCATTTTTGTTCTCATCCTAGCAATTTATAAAGATTTATGTGCATTTCTTGAATGTTTTTTCCATATTCGATGAAGTTTTTCCTTATTTTTTTCCTTTTGTTCTATGTGAAATATACTCAACTATTTGTAACTTTTGATAATCAAGATATTGAATCAAGTTTTTCTTTTACAAGTATGGGGTCCTGTAGAAGGAGGAAAAAGTAGCCATAAGTGGTGTTCACAAACATGTTGCTCCTCAAGGCTACTTTAAGTATATGTTGCCTATATTGTTACTTGTCTTGGGTTCGTTCAACAATCATTTGATGTCATTAAGAAATTTAGTTAGAGATTTTATATCAAACAAGTTGTGAATAAACACCAAAGTTAAAACTAGGAAATTAGAACTTTTAGTATGTTGGAACCTTATCGTTAAGTAGTTAGAAGGTAAATTCAACTTATTATTACCTCTATCATTAACCATCTTGTAGAACTTATATCTTACCTTTAGCTTTAAAGAATAATTAAGGTTGGGCTTGATTAGTTGTAAGTGTTTTACTAGGCCAAGGATATAATTCACTCAAGAATGTATTTATTCTATACATAATGTGATTTCAATAAATTATGTCAATTCAACATTATCAAACTTATTTGTTGATGTTCTTAAATTTTATTTCATGGTGCAACATCATTAGATTAGATAGAATTGGCTTAAAAATTTCCATTCAATAAAGCAAGTAGATTATCACCTTAATATAATTTAATTAGTCAAGAGAATTTATCTATTTTAATTTAATCTTTGAAATTTTATATGCTAATTTATCCAATGAATTTATTCTATGAAAGTTAGTGTGAAGTTACATGAGTTTTATAATTTATTTCAATCATAGTTCTTGAAGTAGTTTATGTTCCAAAAGTTTTATTTTATTTTTTATTTAAACAAGAATTGAAACCAAAACTAGCAGTGTTCGGTATCAATGGTGCCTCTGGGTCACGTTTACGGGTAATGCCATCACACCTTGAGCTACTGCACTTATAGCCTAATATAGCTGCAACAACAACGTCTGTGGCATTGTCCCTATAAATCGCCGGGGAGAAATAAGGGACACCATGCTATTTAAAATCCAAGGAATGGGTAATCTTCCTTGGATCAAAAATTAAAAAGATAATTCAAATGAACGAAATGATGGTAGATTAAACTTAGAGAACCATCATCTAATTTCATAAGATCTTCATATAGCTTTTTTTAAGGGATTGAATTTGTTTTTTTCTAGGTTTTTTTATAAAATTTTCAATTGTAACTCAAAACCCAAGTGATTTCAGCTTGTTTGATTTCTCAAAATACAATTCAACAATTGTTTGACATAATGCCACAATAATATTTTATTTCAATAACTTAAAATGATAGACAAGGATATCCATGCTTTCATAACTTAAAGGTTGAGTCTAATTGTTTGTTATGTTATTGAAATGAATACATCCAAACTACTGCGTAAATAATAGAAGATGTCGGTACCAAGCAGTGCAACAACCACGCCCTGAATTTTTTTAAAAAAATTGATTGCCAATTAAATCACAACATGAAATCATGCAAACAATGGTCTTTACTGTCATTCATGGTATACATATATATTCAATGTTCTGATACTGCTGTGACAAATATTTAAGGAGATAATCACTCATAAATGACATTACATGAAAATAGACATTACAATATATTGCATGTTGAGGAATACCTCAAATGCTAGGTGACAATAGGTTGGGATAGGTCTGCAACTCATTGGATTCAGCCTCAAAAGATGATATAATCATAGATTAAAGTTGCATGTCTACTACACCAAGTGCATAGGACAAGGTAGTTGTGAAAGTCTTTAGAAACCGCCTCTATATTTGCACAAGTCACCTCTCAAGGCTCAGTCCAAAACCAAACTCACCCAGATAACTCCAAACAACCTTCAATCATCTAGGAAGGTCAAAGATTAGACCTATTATCAATTTTCAGTTACTTCTAGACTTCATGACACCCCTGTGTGGCATCATCCCCGCTAAATTCACATCCAAACTATCAACAAAGGCAAGGAGTATACCCAACATAGGAAGAAATCCCACCAATCATGCCTGACTACACATAGAAGTATTGCAAATCATAGGAACAATGAACAACATTATGAAAATGCCTAGTTCCAAACAAAATAGCAGGAATACACCTCCAAAATCACACTCCAAACTTTTCAAAGACACCCAACAAGGGTCAGAAATAACTTAACATGAACTCCACTCCCTAATGCCCCTAGAAAGGCAAGAAATGCCAAGTTATAGATTTGATTATTGTTTCAGTCATTTCCAACACATGAAAGTAGGCACTAAAAACAAGGGCAGCCAACATGCAAGATCAGCAACCCCTCATAATCATGCTTTCTTAGCATTAAAAGGTCTGAAACTAGTTGTACATGATAAGGCACCTCCACTCAAGGTGATTAAGGCTCGAGACACAAGGATTTACAGCCCTACAAGTTCTCATGCCAAGCCTTAGGAATGTCTAGTAGGTATTACAGTTCACCTGGAGAATTGTGCCAACAATAAACAACACTCAAGCCCTACCAATGAAGTCATCCAACCAATAGAATACACTTGCATGAAGTTTCAAAGCCTTAAACCCCCCAAAGCCCACCTCCCAAAGCAAAAATGATGGTACAACGCAGCTAGGGTATCGCCTAGAAAACACCATAGTACAACCAACATGGAGACCTTGAAATAACCTCCAAAAATCACCACAAAAATCTCTATTTTTTTTACAAACATAAACCCCAAAATCCTACAATCAAAAAGCCATGTAAATCTTCATTTTTTTTAAAACCCCGAAATCCAAGACTCCATGAATACTAATGTGATTCCTACATGAAATCACTCTACTAGCTAGGGATGATCTTTCACCTTCAAAACTATTGATTTGATGAGGGTTTTCATTCCCAATCAACCTTGTATGAACTTTTTTGTTTACTCTAGAAGCATCCTATTATGTGTGCAAACATGAATAATCCAAATTAGAGCCCCAAACCTCCTTTATAGCTTTTTTGTTGTTTTTTCAAAAAACATTTTTTTTGCTTTTTTGAAAAAAAAAAAAATTTCTATTTTTTTTGCTTTTTCCGAATAAGCATTTTTTTTTTTTTTTAAAATAACTTTATGTCTAAGTCCCCTTTTCCCCTAGGCATCCACTTTAGGGGACATAACATAACTTTATTAAATTAGAACACTAAAGTAATTATTATAACATCAACTTTATAACTTTAGTGTAATAATTTAGATTATCCAAACCATTTTGTGGAAAGCACTACCAAAGCACCAATAACTGAAGTTAATCACACCAAGAAGAAGTTGATGTTGAAGAATGATGTCGGGTGCCAAATGGGCACTTACTAAAAATAGTAGTGCTCTCCAAAAATTATGGAGAACAACCCAAAAGGTCCAAAATGTGACAAAGAGTTTCACCACAAACTTGAAAGTCAAATAAACTTCACACCACCACTAAATTCCAATAAAAAGATAAATAGAGCTCTCCAAGAATGTTTGAACTCTCTCAGATCACTTGGAAACCTTCAAAAAACCTTGAAAATTGGACAAAGCTCACAAAACAGTATGGCATAAAAATGGGGACATTGCAGTCCTCCATCCCCAAAGATTGCTTGTCCTCAAGCAATGCCAACTCATAAACAGATCGACCTTGGATAAAACCCGATGTGATTCTAGGATCCCAAATAAGTCTAGAATGTATGTGGCTCCATCTGCTTGGAGCATTGTACTACTGGGTACTTGCACAAGTGACCTCTTGAAATCCTCTTGTAAGAAGAGCAACCAAACACTACATGATCCTAGTTAATTCCTTAGAAAAAATTTCTCCATAATCACAAATCCATGGCACTATAGGAGTGAAAATGAGAAAGTTAATGTTGACTTCCTCATTGTTAGTTTCCTGCACTTCAACATAATGGCCGCTATTGTAAATAAGTTTGTTGTCCCAACCATAAATGTAGGCTGATAATAAGAAATAACAATTGCTTGGTGCCTGAGCACCCATCCAACATTGAATTTGGTTAGTAAAACTTGTTATTACCTTCTTCCCAGGCCAAAAATTAACCTTATCAAGAGGCTGAATAGTCTGAAAATACTTAGATATGTAGTTGTTCAAGTCTGAATTTTTGACTTTCATCACCCAGGAAGAAGAACAACACTGCAACATTGGAGAATCTTGGCCAAAATGAATTTTTTGATCATTATCTTGGCTGAAAATGCCTTCTCAAGAGTAAACCAACTCAATAGTGTACCAAATTTTGCTCAAAATTTGTCCAATCCTCTTGTATGAACACAAATGGACTCATAAGATGACTTTAAAGAGAGGTAACAATGACATTTTTATCACCTTTTTGATCTGTTATCTCCCATTGTATGCCTCTCCCATCATCTTTAATCCCCAACAACCCACGCATATGATCCTAGGTAAAGGAAATTGGTGCAGGAGCACCTATTTTCCTTCAAGCCTCCATGAGGCCATATTCTATAAATTTATTAAATTAGGTGTTTTAATCATGTAATAAGGTTGAATGATCCACTTTATATATGTTTTAAGTCATTTGGAGTCATTGATGAAGGTTTGGTGTCATTTGGTTGAAAAAATGAAAACATTGTCAAAAGTTGTCAAAAGTTGTCAAATGTTGTCATAACAACTTTTCTTGTTAAATGACAACTTTTTATAAGTTTGTTAAAATTTGTTAAATGGTAGTTGTAGGTTGGTTGGAGAATAACTTGATTTTTCAAGTATAAAAATGGGCCTCCAAGTCAAAATGGGTGGTGGAATGTAGTTTTGAACAAGAATTTAAAAGGAAGGCATGAAGTTTTCTGCAATTTCCAATGTTTTGCCCTGTTATTTTACATATTACGGCTTTTCAATGAACTGGCTTTCATTTTCAATTGGTTTGGTGTTTTTTCATTGAGGTTGGAGAAAGTTATGATCATTTTACCATTGGCAACCCTTTGGGATTGTTTTCTCTAAAAGTTGCAGGATGTTGCAGAGAATGGCATGTATTGTGAAGATAAAATAATGATGTAAAACCTTTTGTAAATTATATATATGTGAATCTAGTTTTATTTTCTTCAAGTCTCATCAAGTTTAATTAAAAATTGAGTAAATTATGACAATTTTGGTGATGGCAGTTTTGAACACTGCCTAGGGTTTGCAGTTTTGGGGAAAATGCAATAACTTTAGTTTCAACCGTTGGATCTTTATAAAAATTGGAAGAAAGGTCTGTAATTATGTGATTTGAAATCTCACCGAATGGATTCGCTTCATTATTTGTTTTATGGAAGTTATTAATGACTTTTTGTTGCATTGAATTATGGGTTGTTGTGAGAATGATTACACTATGATCTAGAATGCACTTAATAATTCTTTGAGATGAATAATTTCATGAAAGTTTTCAAGTAAATGGAATGTTGAGTTGTAAATCCTCTTGGCTTTGCATCATAGTGGTATTAGACCCTGAAGATGCTCTGGGGAAGTTGTTTGTGGTTTGTGTGTGGTTGTTTGCAGGTTGAGGAAGGAACCTGATTGCCTAAGTGTGGCAAGGTGAAGTGGAAGCAAGGAGAGACTTGCTTGTGAAGATGAAATTTTTAAAGAGATGTTGGCAGGATGAGGATTCACGAAGGAAGAAGGAAAGAGAGGAAAAGGAAATGAGAAAGAAGGAAAGACAAAAGGCAAGACAACTAGAGTTTGAGGAAGCCCTAGAAAAGATAAGCCAAAGGTTGGAAAGATTAGAAAAAGAACACCAACTTCTTAAGGAAGCGCAAAGGAGTTGGAATATACCAATTTCAAAGAGGTTAAGATGGCCTCTAAAGAAGATTATGAAGACGCAAAGACAACAAAAGAAGGCAGAAAATTCAGTCAAAGATGAAGAAGATTATTTGTGGAAAAAGTTTGCATCCATTGAAGAAGAATGGGATAGTATGATTGGTAATGGACAATTCAAGCAAGAGGAAGAGGAACTCGTCAAAGTGGAAGAAGATAAGGACATTGAGGTTGCAAGTGAATTTACTTTGAATGGAAATGATATTGATAAGTTGGTCATGGATGAAGAAGAGTTTGAATTAGAAGAAGACAAGGAGGAGACCTTAAGGTCTCAATATTTTGTTTCTGATTTTTCATTGGATTATGTATGTGCAGGTCATGAAGGACAAAGTGAAGTGTATGATGAATTGATAGAGTTTTGGGAACTCCAAGTTACAAGGATGATTGATAGAAGAAGACATAAGAATAATAAAAGGAAGAAGGGAAAAAATATGATTGCAAAGAAAAAGGAAAAAGTGCAAAGTAACTGGAAGACACGGAAGAAGACAATTCAAAGGGGCTTGAATTCTTTTTCCCTTGGGAGTTTGGTGCAGAAGCACCTATTTTCCTTCAAGCCTCCATGAGGCCATATTGTATAAATTTATTAAATTAGGTGTTTTAATCATTTAATAAGGTTGAATGATCAATTTTATATATGTTTTAAGTCATTTGGAGTCATTGATGAAGGTTTGGTATCATTTGGTTGAAAAAATGAAAACACTGTCAAAAGTTGTCAAAAGTTGTCAAATGTTGTCATAACAACTTTTCTTGTTAAATGACAACTTTTTATAAGTTTGTTAAAAGTTTTTAAATGGTAGTTGTAGGTTTTTTGGAGAATAACTTGATTGTTCAAGTATAAAAATGGGCCTCCAAGTCGAAATGGGTGGTGGAATGTAGTTTTGAACAAGAATTTAAAAGGAAGGCATGAAGTTTTCTGCAATTTCCAATGTTCTGCCCTGTTATTTTACATGGTACAGCTTTGTATGAATTTTTAAGGACCTGAAATTGATTTTTATTGATATAAAAATGAACTAGCTTTCATTTTCAATTGGTTTGGTGTTTTTTCATTGAGGTTGGAGAAAGTTATGATCATTTTACCATTGGCAACCCTTTGGGATTGTTTTCTCTAAAATTTGCAGGATGTTGCAGAGAATGGCATGTATTGTGAAGATAAAATAATGATGTAAAACCTTTTGAAAATTTTAGATATGTGAATCTAGTTTCATTTTCTTCAAGTCTCATCAAGTTTAATTAAAAATTGAGTAAGTTATGACAATTTTGGTGATGGTAGTTTGGTGATGGCAGTTTTGAACACTGCCTAGGGTTTGCAGTTTTGGGGAAAATGCAATAACTTTAGTTTCAACGTTGGATCTTCATAAAAATTGGAAGGAAGGTCTGTAATTATGTGATTTAAAATCTCACTGAATGGATTGGCTTCATTATTTGTTTTATGGAAGTTATTAATGACTTTTTGTTGCATTGAATTATGGGTTGTTGTGAGAATGATTACACTATGATCTAGAATGCACTTAATAATTCTTTGAGATGAATAATTTCATGAAAGTTTTCAAGTAAATGGAACGTTGAGTTGTGAATCCTCTTTGCTCTGCATCAAAAATCTCCCTCGATGTGACTCCACCATGTTGGGGGCGTGCAACATTCTTCAACATGTGAGTCTCATCAATATAAAATTTGATAATGTTTGAAGTCTCCACACAAGGGCTCACTGCTTCCTCATCATTAAATTAATATATTACTCCTCTCCTTGCAGAAAATCCACAAGGCCAACCCCCATGCCAGAATGGTCCAATCCAACATGAATCGCCATTGGAAGCAAATCAACATAAGATAAATGTTATTTTACCACATTGTCAACATGCCCAAATAAAGGATTAGGAAATGATAGCTCTACTTCCATATCATATTTATTATAATTTTGGAAATTGTTTTCACCTTCTTTCTTTGGATTTATTCCTTGACCATGATTGGATACTCTCTGCATCATCTTGCATGTAACAATATTGGATCCCTTTTTGGACATTCCTTTCAACACCACCCTCTTACCATCATTCTGAAATTTTAGCTCCATGGATTTTATGTTCAATGTGATCTCACCTAGGGAAAGAAGCCATTGCATACCAAGAACAACATTTGTGTCTCCCATATTCACAACATAAAAATCATCATTGACTTCATAGTAGTTCAATAATACTTTCAATTGTGGAATCTTCCTCATGCAAGACATAGTGTGACCATTTGAAAGCATGACTCTGAAACCTCTAAATTTCTTAGGTTTGAGCCTTGTTGTGCTACAATGTCCTCATCAATAAAATTATGTGTATCACCTGCATCAATAAGAGCAACAATTTTTTGCCCTTTCAACATACCTCTAACCTTGAACGAATCATTTCTTTTAAGACTAGAGAGCTTAGCAAGAGTGCCACCACTCTCCTTCTCTTCCTCAGACGCGTCTACTAATTCTTCTTCACTTTCTAGTTGTTTTAGCTTGCTGGTCTGAATTCTCTAATTCAGATTTATCTATTGAATATTCCTCCAATTGACATTGTTTTCCCTTTTCCAAACACTTATGTCCTAGCGCCCATGGTTCTTTGCATGTAAAACAAATATTTTTCTTCCTTTTCTCCTTTTTGTAGTCTTCTTGCACCTTCTTTGAGGAGGTTTCCTTGGGTTGAATATTTTCCTTATTATCACGCTTCATGTCTTTATCATGCTAAAAGGTCTTTGATGAAAATTTGTTTCTAAGGTCAGCCAACTCTATGCTTTTTGACTTCTTCATTGCCTCCTGTAATGAAGGTGGGACAAATGCCTTAACCCATCCTCTAATGGGCTCCATTAGTCCTTCAGTAAAAAAGACTATAAGTCTCCACTTTGTGATACTAGGAGCCATAACTGAGTCTCTGGAACTCTAAAATGTATGTATCAAGTGAACCATATCATTTTAGCTGTACAATCTCTATGAAGTGTAATTCAGGAAACTTCTTATTAAACCTCTCGATGAGTTTGTTAGTGAACTCATCATATGTAGTAATCAAGTTATGGCTAAGTGTGACAAGGCCATGATGCCACCACTCATGAGCTACTCCACCAAGGTGCAAAGTGGGAAATTTGATTGCCTCATCCTCTAACATGGGTCTAAGTGATAGATAATTATCTATCTTTTGAACCCAAGCACTGGCTATACACTTGTCACTACCGTCAAAGTGTGTCAATGTAATCTTCCCCAAAGCACTGTGGAAATCTCTTTGCATTGGTGACCCTCTACTTTCCACTCTTCCACCCCTTTTCTTCTTTTGGTTTAGGTATTGATCCAAGGTCAATAAGTCACGAATCTCTATGGGTAGAGAGACATACTCCATATAGGATGCACTAACTTCATTTGCTAAGGCTATTTGAACCTCTGGAACAACTTGTGGCTCGTCTTTGCATGTGAATGTGGGCTGAAATGGTCTAGGAATAGACCTTGAGACTGCTGCAACTATACGCCATTGAATGTTTGATTGATTAGTGGAGCTAGTTTGACAATGTGGCACTTGATTAACCTATGGAATCCCTTGATTCAACTTACCCAACATCTATGACAGCATATCGGGCATAGCATTGGATTTTCTCTTTGCTCTGGTATTGGTACTAACTAAACTAGGACATCCTTTATCCTTTTAAGCCATGATTCCAGTTGGGCTAGATAGATTGGGTGTTGAATTTGGGGAGCTATCATTATTACTAATAAATCCCACCTATAACCTCTGATATGTTATAAAAGGATTCTCAAATGGAGCTTGTGGTTTTGATTTATTTTGTTCATGAGTATAATGCCTTAGCTCTCTTCTTTCACTCATAGATGTTGCAAATTAAGCGATGATTAGGAAACACAGGCTAGCAGGGAAACACTAGCTCTGATACCATTGTAACAATCATCCTTAAAAGACTCAAAATTTTAACATACAATTTTTTTTGAAATGTGCGTGGGTGGGAGGAAGAACATGAGCGTTTCTACTCTGCAATGGTCGGCGAGCATTTCTCTACAATGGTCGCCTGTGGTTGTGGGCACGGTGGCTGGCTCGGCTGGTGACTACGTGCTTTTGGTTGGGGGCGTTTTCTCTCCTCCTAGTGGCGATGTCGACTTTGTTGCCTGTCAGGGTGGTGTCTCCTGTGGCATTCCATGCTCTGCAACTGTTCCATGCCCTGATTTGGCTCGCCCAACAATGGTTTCGGCCTCTTCGGTGCCCTTGGCTGCCTCTCTAGTTTGTGGTGTCCCTGGTCTCTCTCCTGCTAGGGGCTCCGATTCTTCCCCTGCCTTGGCACCGATGGCTGCTGTTGACGGGATTGGGGGCTCTGCTCCTATCCCTCCTCCTACTACTACTAGGTGTTTGGTGGGGAGGGTAAAGTCCTTTTCTAATGCTGCTCAAGTGGGTGTTCTACCTCCTCACAGATCTCTACCCTATGCTTGGGACACCCTTGTGGTGGTTTGTGGTCCAGAGATTGTAGAAAATGAAGAGTATTATTTGAAAATAGGGGTGGTTTATAGATTCAATGGCCTGTGGCCATCCCTCCCGGATCTCCACAATTGGGTGGCGGCTTCTTGGAAGCCCTTGGTTGGTGGGGAAATCAAACTCTACCCTAGCGCTAAGGGCTTCTTTATTGCTACCTTTGGCTCCCCACTTCAGCGAAACTGTGTTCTGGACAAAGGGTGGATGTGGGGTATTCATTCTCTGGCCATCAGGCCTTAGTCTCATTCTTTCGACTCCCTTATGGAGCCGTTGAACACCAGACCTATCTAGGTTTGTCTGCCTAACCTTCCTCTCTAGTTTTGGGAGGAATCATGCTTTGAGGCCATTGGCAATTCCATTGGTCGATTTCTAATGGTGGATTCTACAACTAGGGAGTTTGGGCATACCACTGTAGCCCGATTATTAGTTGATATTGACATCTCCATGCCTCTCCATGGGGATGTTGTTTTGCTCATGGAGGACAGACCGTGGAAGCAGCTCCTTGACTATGAGGGTCTCCCCTTGCGGTGTCAAAGGTGTTTTTCGGTGGGTCATTTGGTTGCTACATGTCCTCATGTTCGTCGCAAGGGCACTGCGGCTTGGTGGCGGATGCTCTCTTGGATCACCTCATGGTGGGCTCTCCCTCGGATGCTTCTTCGTTGGGGGGTGTTGAACATACTTTTGATCCTCTCTCGGACTTCCCTTCTGTGGATCCTCTTTTGGAGTGTTCTGCTGACACTGGTAAGACTGTGCATGTCCGTTTTGTTGATGCTGTTGTCTCTGTCCACCCTCTGTTGGACACCTTTTCTGCTCCTTTATATGATCTGTTATCTACTGCTCCGCTTTCGATGCTTGGTGGTTCCCCTGTGGTGCCTGGGGTGGAGCCACTCCTCTCTCCTTCCCCGGTGTTTGTTGACTTCAAGCCTCCTTGGTCGGTTGTCCTTTGGAAGAAGAAGGGACCCCACCTATCTGTTGCTGCTTCTCGGCCCAGGTCTCGCAGAGTCACCCTGGACCCCTCTAGTCCTGGGGTTGTTTAATGTCTTTGTTTTTTACAGCTGTCTGTCAGCTATTTCTGGTTTTTCCCATAGTTCAAGTTGTGTTTGAACTATGTTTTCCTTTGGCCTTTTCGGCCCTTTGTGAAGGGTACGACACCCTGTAAATGGTGCTTAACTTTTCAAAAATAATCACCCTTGATTTTTTCAATGTTTTGATACTGATGTGACAAATATACAAGGGCATAATCATTCGTAAATGACATTACATGAAAATAAACATTACAATATATTGCTCGTTGAGAAATACCTCAAATTTTAGGTGAAAATAGGTTGGGATAGGTTTGCAACTCATTAGATTTAGCTTCAGAACACTAATTTAACAACAGATCAATGTTGCAGGTCTACTACACCGAGTGCATAGGACAAGGCTGCCATGAAAGTCTTCAAAAACCACCTCTATATTTGCACAAGTCACCTCTCAAGGGCTCAGTTCAAAACCAAACTCATCCAACTAACTCCAAACAACCTTCAATCATCTAGGAAGGTCAAAGATTAGACCTATCATTAATTTTGTCAATTCTAGAACTGCATGACAACCCTGTGTTGCATAATCCCCTCTAAATTCAACTCCAAATTGTCAACAAAGACAAGGAGTATACCCAACACTAGAAGAACTCCCACCATTCACACTTGATTGCACTTAGAAGTATTACAAATCACATGAACAATGAACAACAGTCTAAAAGTACCTAGTTTCAAACAAAAGAGTAGGAAGACACCTCAAAAATCACACTCCAAACTTACCAGTGACACCTACCAAGGGTCACAAATGACTTAACATCAACCCAACACTCCCTAACACCCCTAGAAAGGCGAGAAATGTCAAGCTAGATATTTGTTTATTGTTTCAGTCATTTCCAAAATATGAAAGTAGGCACAAAAAACAAGGGCAGCCAACATGTAAGATTATAAACCCCTCATAATCATGTTTTCTCAGCACTAAAAGGTCTTTAAGAAGCCTAACTAGTCTAAATTGAATTTTTCCCTTTGCTGGTATGAAAATTTCTGATTTGTTTGCTTGCAAAGTACTTAAGCTTTTTAACTTTCATCCCAACAAGGGGTTTGTAATATCATGTAAATTGAAAGGTTCCAAGCATAGATCCAAATAACAAGAAATGAACTTGAAACATAGATATTAGGCAATCAAACAAGTCACATAAACATAGATGAACATACCCATCAATGATAGCCTATCTTCTTATTTGATTTGAAAATTGATTACAAATTGAGAGGGTTGGAAAGTACAATCAATTAAGTCTGATTTGAATTTCAGACGTTCAATTACATCCAAATGTGCCAAAACACAAGTCCAAACCCTAGCCACATGAATGGAAGATGAAGTTGCATGAAGTATGGATGATATGCCTAGTTGTAAATGATTGAAATGCAACTATAAAATCCCATTGGAGGTCTGATATTATTGAATTAAATTTGTATCAGATGCTTTTATAAAACCTTGATGATAAATGCTAACAAAGCTCCAAGAAAAACACTACAAACTCAAGTGCCCATGCACCAATGGAAAGCGATAAGGGTTAGGAAGTAATATTGATGTTGAAACCCTAGTCATCACAAAGAGAATACTCACCAAAGATAACACTAAGCTTACTTACTTTCTTCTTACAAAGAATAGTAAGTCCTACTATAGTTACATCAGAGCCCTCAAAATCATCACAATGCAAACCTCTTTTCTTTACCAAACCTTCATCAATGTAGTTATGTGTAGCTCCATTATCAACTAGTTCCAGAACATTGTAACCAAACAATATGCCTTCAAAGATAAAAGGATTGTACCTTGGAGCTCCTCAAATATAAGAAAACCTAGAACTTTTGTTACCATCATTTATTGGTTCTAGTGTTGGTTGTTTATGATCATTCTCTTCCTCACTCTCTGAATCCGTATTAGGGATCCCATCATCATCAGATACAAACTCTATAATATGTGCCATACCTTTTCCATGGCATCTATGACCAAGTTCCCATGGTTGTTTGCATCATCCAATGTCTTAGGCTTGTGAGCCTTCACCAAGCCTCATAACTTGTCACTTAATCCCTCTACAAAAAGCATCACAACCCTTTTCTCGGGCATCTCAGAACCCATAACAACAATCTTTTGAAACTCATTGATATAGGAATCCACTCTATCATCCTATCTTAGCTGTGCCAAATCTTTGTAGTAAACCTCTATCTCTTTCTTGTCAAATCTGGCAATGAGTTTGCGAGTGAACTCATCATAGGAAGTAATCATGTCATGCCTTTGTGGCACAAGTCCATGGTGCAACCAATCATATGCTACACCCTCTAAGTGCATGGTAGCAAACTGTATAGCCTTTTCTTGACTCATTGGCTTGAGTGTACAAAAGGTATCAAGCTTATGTATCCAGGCACATACATTCATCCTACTACTACCATCAAAATTAGGTAGGGGAATTTTGTTCAGTGCAACCTTGTATTGTTTAGGTTCCTTCTTGAACTTCTCTTTTTTATTCTTTTTCTTGTCCTTTTTATTTATAAACCGATTCAAATTTATGGCTGAATGAATCACCTCAAGAAGAGCATGGTACTCATCATATGCTACATTGGTACCATCAAAGACTTCTCTAGCTTCTTCTTCTTCTAAAGGTAACTCCTCTCTCGTAGGAGTGAAGGTGGGTCAAAGAGGTCTATCTGAAGTGGCTGCAATTTATCTCCCTACATTATTTTTTCCACTACTTTCACTGCGTACCCTTCTAGACCTTGAATGATCCATCCTCAACCATCCCACAGCTGCAATCAGGTTATCTTGAAACTGTTGGAGCACTTGTTGTTGTTGTTGTGCAAGTGTTTGTAGGAAATCGTCAATATTTCCTCTTCTAGGATTGCCCATTCTACAGATGAACTTGTTGATTGATTACCCTCTTCCTATTGTGCTCTTCTTCTAGTGTAATACCTATGTGGCCCAACTTTGAAAGGTTGCATATCCCAAAGGCTGACAAGATCTTGTGGCTCTGATACCACTATAAAAAGCCTAACTAGTCCAAATTGAATTTTTCCCTTCACTGGTCTGAAAATTTTTGATTTGTTTGCTTGCAAAGTACTTAAGCTTTTTCACTTTCATCCCAACAAGGGGTTTGCAATATCATGTAGATTGGAAGGTTCCAAGCATAGATCCAAATATCAAGAAATGAACTTGAAACATAGATATTAGGCAATCAAACAAGTCACATAAACATAGATGAACATACCCATCAATGATAACCTATCTTCTTATTTGATTTGAAAATTGATTACAAATAGAGAGGGCTAGAAAGTACAATCAATTAAGTTTCATTTGATTTTCAGACCTTCAATTACAATGTGCGAAAACACAAGTCCAAACCCTAGTCGTATGAATGAAAGATGATGTTGCATGAAGTATGGATGATATGCCCAGCTGGAAATGACTGAAATGAAATTGTAACAACCCACTGGAGGTCTGATTTATTGAATTAAAATTGCATCAGTTGTTGTTATAAAACCTTGATGATAAATGCCAACAAAGTTCCAAGAAAAACACTACAAATTTAAGCGGCCATGCACCAATGGAAAGCGATAAGGGTTAGGAAGTAATATTGATGTTGAAACCCTATTGTACATACCAAATAATCCTCAGATCTGAAAATGAAATCAATTTGATGACTGAAGAGATTGGAGAATGAAATCCTTATCAAACCACATGTGAAGATGCAATTTCCAGCCACCAAACTGGAAACCCTAGTCGCCCAAAATTTTCTCCAGAATTCATATAAAATCACCAACATCTCCAAAATTCATCAAACAAGTTTTATTGCACTCCAAAATGTCCCTATTATGGGTCGCCCAATGGAAGATTTGCTCAGAAAAATCTGTAGACCTTCAAAATCGATTTTAACCAAGAACTTGTCTTCAAATCCTAGTTGTAAAATGCACCAAGCTTGCACAACTCTTCCCTTTGATGAAACCTGAGTGATTTCACCTCTCAAATAGGTGGGTAAGGGAGCATCACAACACATAGACAAAAAATTGGGACCAAAACCCTAACCAGCTTGTTTAGATCTCCTTTGAGGATAACAACCAAATAGTACCTCTTGGTTAATTTTAGCTCCCTAATATTTATGATGAAATATAATTGATCTAGTTTAAGCCATTTAGGTTATACATCCCTTCACCATCTTACATTTTGGTGAACATGAATTAGCTTACATTTGCATACCTTTTTTATTTTAATCACATATATTATCAAATCTGATTTACTTGATTAAAGTATTATACTGTTTGAATATCTTATTTACTATTACAAGCATTGTATTTTAGTAAATCATTGTAAGTCTTATTCTCTTACGTTATTACAAAAAGAAAAAACCTAAAACACCTTCTATTCTTATAACATTACATCAATATATCCGTCTTGTCATCACCTTCTTCTAAAATATGTTATCTTCTTTGCTTACATCATTGATAGATGTCTCTTTTTTAACCTTTGGTGGCCCTTCTTCATGTGATGATGAAGCTAACATGTGTCCCTCTCCCAAGATATGTCCTAATCAAGAGGATATTTTGGTACAAGAGGATACAATAATACCTTTCTAAACAACACTTTACCCGCTCGTCATTCAAATTCTCTTACTCTTGGAAACATGGTATGCATAGATGAAGAGTCCAAATTCACATAGAATCCACCTGGGATAGATTATAATCGAATTTTGATCAATAAAAGTCCTATTCTCTCTTTTAACACTACCTTTTCAATTGCATTGTCTCTTCTAAGTTCTTCTAGCTCTCTTCTACTTTCTAGCTCCATTCTAGCTTCTTTCTAGCCTTTTCTCTTGCATTCCTCTCTTGCTATCTAGTTTGCACAACTCCATATAGCTTGCTACAACAGAACCTTCAAGTTCTCTTGGCAACACTCTTTGCATCCCTTGTCTCTTGTATGTGATACTTCCCTTGTCTTGTGCTTATGAGAATCTTGGGATTTCATGCATCCCCTATTGATTGCATTTACATATTGTGATATGGGTTCTCCTCCCCAAGCAGGGATTGCTTTTATCACCTCTTTTATGATACTGATTCTCCTCCTTGAGTGGGATTGGATTTTATCACTCATACTTGGTGGTGCGGCTTCTACTCCTGAAGCAAGTTTTTCTTTCACCACATGCTTTGTCCATTTCAGTTACACTCTCTCTTTCTATCTAGTTTTCTGTGGAGGTGGGAACACCAAAATGGGGTTTTGACTGAGGGAAACCCCTATACAACCCCAACACTTTCTCCAGATCTTATAGACGTAGGTATTGAAGATATTTACTAACTAGAGGCTTCATCACTCGTGTGCTTGTAAGCATTTCATTTCTATCCCTTACTCTCTTTATCATCTATTTCACTTTATTTTTGTTCCATTACATTCTGTTATTTTCCCACATTCTGGAAGTTCTCAGCAATTAGAGTAGAAGTAGCCACTTTGTCATTTTTTGTGATGAACTCACTCTCTGGTCTGTACGAGACACTAGTGTGCCTCACTATCGTCCCAGACTAACGTTGTCATCCTTTGGTCGAGACCTTGTTGATTTGTCCAAAAAATCTTCATGGCCCGCTCTTTCTAATTCTAGAACTCTCGCATTGTTCCTTGAGGTAGTTTAGGGAAATTCTCCCGATGAGGCTCTCTAGATGAAGAGAACTCATGAGTAGTGAATCGTCCTTCCCTACAACAACTAAACTACATGCAACAAGCGAGGTTGTACAAGCAAGCCTGTGGTTGACACGTCACTTGAAGGTAGGGAGAGGAGGAAAAATTTGTACCAACCGATAGATAACTGGATTGCTCGAGGTTTGATGATTAAACTAACCAAGGTTCAAACTCACAAGGATAGGAACTCCATCAACACAATATTTAAATTTCATTTAATTATAATATTCTCACAATATTCTACATTTATACTACTAACACATTTATTGACGAATTCAAGGTCTCTTAGGATGGGGAAAAAATGTTTGCATCAAGGATCAAGTTAAATTGAATCATGGATAAAATAGAGTTAATGTTTATACACTCTTCATAATCCTTTTCTCCCTTTAATGTCAATATATCCTATTTTATTAGTGTTACTTGAAAACATCTCAAAGATTATTCCAATAATGAAATATTTAATATTAATATTGTTAATACTATCAATTAAATAGAGCATTAACTCCAATTTCCATACCTTACACCACATACTTTATTTTTTAACATGATTGTTATGATTAACGATAATTTCAATATTATTATCTCTCCTACCAATAATATTAAACTTTTTCCATCAAGCATTGAGCATATTAGTAGAATCTTTATTCCAATTAAATTAATATTGCTCTATATTTGCTATTAAGGCTATTAGTTTTAATAATGATTTTTCTTTCGATCTTACAAATTTTATTATCATCAACTTAACAAGAATCCCCATAATGCTAATGTTAATATTACTCTCTTCTTGAAGTTTCCATATTTAATTATACTAGTATTTCTTTTTTTATTGTGTTAAGAACTAACATTGATATTACCATAAATTTTATCACTAATTTTAAAATTATTATTATCTATTAAATGCTGAAATTAGTATTTAATTTCAATAGAATTAATTTCACTATTTAGTTGATCATTGTATAGGGCATACGACAAAATTCATCACTAGCAATTCACCAACGAAAAATTCATTGATTCACCACCATGGCAAATTCATCACAAGTAAAATCCACCATCATGACAAATTCACCACAAGTAAAATCCAACACGAGGAAAATTAATCGCATTAATTTTTTTTAATATATATTTCGAAAACTATAAAATCCACCACCATGAAAAATTCACCCAAAGTAAAATTAATCCACTAACTTAAGAGAATCTGATAGTTTTCAAAATATATATTAAAAAATATTAATGCAATTAATTTTCTTGGTGGTGGATTTTACTTGTGAATTTGTCATGGCGGTGGATTTTACTTGTTAGCCTCTCCTACAAGGACAACAATCCATATAGGAGGCCAACAAATGTAATGGTGTAATAAAAATGAAACCATTCATATTTTGTCAGCTATTAACAAGAGGAATAGATAATGCATTAACATAATTTAATTACGTCGAGAGGCGTCCTACAATGACATCAATATTCGTGTACATTCAAAATCCTGGCATTTATTTTGACCTGTAATGCTGACGGTGTTGTTAGAAGTAAGTAATGGAAGTTGTGTAAGATGTAACCGATAGAAATTGAAGAGTTAGGAGAAATGCAGAATGGTTGAATCTCAAAATCTTTGATTCTTCAAATGTGTTCAAGAAAACTATGCATTCCAAACCCTCCTTCATTCCCTTGAGAGACAAAAATTTAAAAATCGGTAGCGACTCCACCACGACACAATCCACCCCAGAAACCCTATGTCTTTCCACACCAAGATTTAAACCGTGATCCTCCCTTCCAATGGCCACCATATAATTTTGCTTGCAGTGTTTCACGTATAGGAGAACCAAAAACAGAAGAAAAAAAATTGTAACCAGGACTGCGATTATGACTGCGAGACTTGGACGAAACGTGTTCAATTTACCATCGATCGGAATTGCAGGAGGTACAACCAGGCCAGAAGGTTCAGAGAATGAAACAATCAATGAATCATTGATCCTGGCTTCCTGGTTGGGAAGGGACCAAAACAAGCAAAAGAAATCTTGAAGAGTGCATATTGGATGGGCAAGTCTAGTATTTGCAACGGATTATTCTGTGCTTTGCCGTTTTCTAGAAGAAAATCTATAGTAGAATGCAAGTTGAGGCCATGCTCCGAAGCTGCTTACTATTACAAAAGAAAATCCATTGGAGCCCAGTCGGCCTTTAAATAAATCGAGGCTCTAGTCTCAGGTTCAAAGCCTACCGATTCAACCAATGTAAAAGATGTCAAGAAAGGTCCGCCAGATCTGCCCAGACGCAAAGGCAGTCTAAGAAGGGAAAGGAGAAGCTCTCCTGCGAGAAACTTCGGGTGTTGAAGTCTTGGAAGGGGGAGCGGAAGGTTTGTGATTAGAAACTCAAAGACTCTTGATTCCCAGTGTCCTAGAAAACCCATGACCGATGGGTTGCTTAAAAGCCATTGTAATGTTTTAGGAGTGAGCATGAAAGTGAATCCTGTTTTGAATGTGTCAGCCTACATAGGCCCTGTAGGAGGTAGGAATGGCCCTGGCCTATTCGGATTTTGTGGCCTCTTTTCTAAAAGAGACTCCAATAAAAGATCTCATCTATCCCAATATACTGCATCTAAAAAAATGGACGCTTCATTCTTCTAAGAAAATCTCAATTCTCCAAACATATTATTTTTTACACTGTATACACCGATGTAAAGGTAAGATTTATTCTCTCTCATGCTAGTTTTTCAACCCCATCGCCTATGAATATCATTTGTACACCAGGTATCCAATGTTAGACAATCTTGATGGCCTTGAAGAGCTTCCATTAAAAAAACTATTTGCAAGGGAGGCGAATGTGGGCTCATTAATTTGGACTAAATTTTTTTTGGGTTGATTAGGGAATTGTTTGGGAATAGGTGAACCGTGAAGCTTGGAAATTTCTTCTCTCTTAGAGTTCTCTGTACATTTTTTCTGAATATAGCCTATAATTCTAAAAATAATTCTGGTTGTTGAATGTCTTGTCATTTACAGTTTTGTGTTTAAATAATGGCAGCAACTACTATATGGGAAGGATGTATTGTTAGAATTTTGATCATGCATGGTTATTTAAAGCCTTATTGTGAGCCGAATTCATTTTTGGTTGACCTATTGTATCTATGACAACCATTACATTTACACTATAGTCCAAAATCTTGTCCTCTGCTACCACTGCCAAGGTTATTTTCTTTCCAATGATTGGCTGGACATTGGGAGAAAGCTTGATAATGTTAGAAAGATTGGGAATTTTCTAATGATTCTATAAATAAGTTTTAGTAGAGATAGAATATATTATAAATAAATTAGTTTAGATTGAATTTAATATTTAAGGTTTGTAATGTTCTTTGTGTTATAAAATCTTTTGACACGAATATAGTGAATGTGTTATAAAATATTTTGACATGAATATAGTGAATGTTTTACAAAATCTTTTGACATGAGTATAGTGAATGGTATTATTACGTAGAATTACATCAAACATTGTTATGTTAGAAAGATAGGAATTTTTCAAGTGTTCTTAGATTACTTTTATTAAATAAATTTTAGTGGAGATAGAATATATTATAAATCTTTAATAGTTAGGTGAAATAAAAGTCATAATGAGTTGAGAATTAGTGAGAAATTATCTTAAAGTATGTTTATTTTTATTTGACGTATACTATAAAGTATAATTATTTTGTGTTTAGTGATTCTTTAATAAGGTTTGTTTTAACATGTTACAATATACTTAGAATTAGTGAAATCTACAAATAAATTAGAATGGGTTATGAGACTAATTATATTAAAGAATCTATTTTTAATAAATAACATAGATTTATTGATAGTGCTAGAGTAAATGCATATTTACTTAAGTTTTACTTAGGTAGACTATAGTTACATTGAATCGGGAAATTAGTTTTCTTTCTTGTATTGGATGGTTGTTCACCCGTTTGGCTTTTTTCATGGCTTTATAAGCTTGTATCATAATGTATTTTATCATCTCATATTGAGCATTCCTCTTCAGTAAAATAGCTTTGCTTCTCATTTGTGAAGGTCTTTGTGCAATTGGTTTTCCTAGGAATTTGTTGCTCTATCATGATATTAGAGCCTCCCAGTTTGTAGTATCTTCCCTGAGAGTTTTTGTCGAAGAGTTGTGGCTAGAGATTTGTGAGATCGTTTATTTCAGCATTTGAAACTTTGTAAATTTTAAAGATTGCCTCATTTTGTTTCTCGATTACTTTATTTCGGTCTGAAGGAAACGATATATTGCTACTGTTGGTAGGTTATGAATTATCATTTGTTGGGAATTTTCCCTGTTTTAGCAGTCATGTTTTGATTATGGAAGGCACTTTTTCTAGTTCCTAGCTCGATTTGCATTTGTTTGAAGGCATGACTTTGTTGTAGGAATTTCCTTTGTTGTTGGGCACGACTTTTCTCTGGAGGCACAATTTCTCTTTGAAGAGGCTCATTTTCATTTGAAAAGGCTCGATATTATTGCATTGTCGGAAGCGATTGTGGAGGGGTGCAATACCTTTTTCATGGTTGTGATTTCCTGTTGGGGGCATTTTCATCTCTAGACATTACCATTTTTCCTGCATGTGAATTTGTATTGAGGCATGATTTGTGTAGAATTTACACATTAATTCTTTGGTGAATATCGCTGGGGGCTGATTATTTGTGGCATGTAGGTCTATGGTTTGCATTCTTCCCATCCCATCGATGGCACATGAGCAGTTGATAGGTTATCCGTGGTATGGAACCTATAGTTTTCATGAGATTCTATGATCTATATATTTCACAATCTTCATGGCCATCTTCAGGCATTTTCTCTTGAAATGACCCAAGCAGGACTCAAACCGTGAACTTGGTGCAGGCCCGTGAGGATTGTTTTGAGTTTTCCTGAATTCATTTGTTGTTGGCATAAATTCATTTTAGAGAATTTGGTGTTGCTGCCAGTAAAATTCCAGAATCTAACTGGAGCTACAAATTTCTACTATTGTAGGTTGTGTACTACCTCTTTGAAGACTCATTTCTTCACTGTAGTATGGCATTTTTTTGAATTGGCTGAAGCATTTCATTCTTGTGTGGAGTTCATTAGAGGCACTTTTTTTCAAACTTTATATTTAAAGTTTACATTCAAATATTTTATTAGGGTTCAAGTTATTGTGGAGAGTGGAGTGGGCCCCAATTTTTTGTTTGAAGTTGTTTTGGGATTTTAATCTCACTTTATTTGTGCAGGGAGTTTTCAAGCCATTTAAATACCTTTTGTTTCACATTGATAGTGTGATCAAAGGATCACCTTGGTGCAAGAAAAGGTTTACGTGTGTGAGAAAACTCTTCCTTGCCAATGCAGTTCCAATCAAGTTTGCTTGAGTGTTTGGAGGATCTCTAGATCGGCTTATTGTGGACACAACTTGTGAGGTGGTGACCAAGTGGATTGTGTGTAAAGGTGTCTCTATTTTTCTCCAATTTTTTTAGATTCTCAGTCCTTGTTTTTGCATTATTTCCTCCTAAAGTATTTTGGAAGGTTTCATTTGCAACATTTGGGAGTTTCTAATTATTGTTGAAGGTTACTGTCTTTGTTTTTTTGGAGATTTGTCATAGTTATGGGTTTTCATTGCATCTTTCTATGATTATGTTAGAAAGGGGAAACTATAAGCAATGGAGATATGCTATCATAAAACATCTCAGATGGCTTCATTTGTTGCCACATTTATATAATCTTGTTCCCCTTCCTGGTACTAACAGTAAGAAATTTACATGGAATTGCAAAAGGGATCATATCCTAGGAGTTATTACAATACATATTAATGATGCCACTCTGGATGTTATTGATCATTTTGAGTGTCCATATATTCTTTGGATTAAAATTTGGGAAATACATGAAGATCCTGATACTCTGCTATTCCTAGATGATCTTGTTTCAGATTGTCTTGTGCCTCGTCATTTTTCAAACAGGACACCCTATGATCATGCTACTATGCATGACTTTGAAGTTTTGGAATACTTTGAGTCTTCATATGAGGATGACAAGGGTTCTTCATATGCTCCTTCTCCATCAGGGACAATTGATGTACCTTCACCTTCAGTGATACATTGTGTAAAGTCATTGGTTGAGGCTCCTACCATTCCTGTATAGTAGGACCATTCATCTTGTGTTGATGATTCATTGTGCACATCCCATGATTCATCACAACTAGTATCTCATTGTCTTCTTGACTGAGATTCTTAGTTTTTGGACATTGGTTCATTACTCGTGGAATCTCACATTTCTGACTTGGAAGACACATTTGAGGGTATATCCCTCCTATTTGATGATAGTTGTGGTACAACTATTGTCACTCCATCTCAGTCTCTGGAGAGTGTTCAGGACAATTTCTAGTGGTACCTTGTTTGTCACCTTCTCTTGTGATTGGGCATGTTCCTGATTGGTTCATGGCATCATTTTCCAAGGTCTTAGTGACACATGAGAAGATTTCAGAGACACCATCATACATTTTCATGCTTCTTTCTTTCAATTCCTATCTGGAATGGGAAGCATACCTATATTTGTATTTGGATTTGTTTCTTCTGAAAGGGAGACAAGTTATTTGTCAATATTGGATCACGTTTTATCTCCAAACACTTACCATTTTTGCAACTGATTACACATTGTGGGGGGACTATATAGTCTCCCTCTTTCCCTCTTATGGGGGGATGTTGATTGTATATACATGATGTGCATAGTCCTTGGGGGGTGTGATTGAGTCCTCCATCCATGCAATATTTTTGTTTTCTTTTCTCTCTTTTGGAGAGTGGTTTTTTTCCCACAAGGTTTTTCTCCTTTTCTCCGGTTACAAGAGATTTCTTTTTATGCATTGTGCATGGCTACCTAAAATGGTTGTGTGGCTGGGACCCATATTGCATCTTAACTCATTGTCCCTTAAGTTGCACTTAAGGGGTGGTATTAGAGTAAATTCATATTTACTAAAGTTTTACTTAGGTAGACTATAGTTGCATTAAACCAAGAAATTAGTTTTCTTGAACCCGTATTCCCGTATTAGGTGGTTGCTCACCCGTTTGGATTTTTCCATGGCTTTATAAGCCTATATCATAATGTATTTTATCATCTCATATTGAGCATTCCTCTTTGGTAAAATAGCTTTGCTTCTCTCATTTATGAAGGTCTTTGTGCAATTGGTTTTCCTGAGAATTTGTTGCTCTATCAGATAGCATAAGGCTTAAGATGTATTTAATACAAGATGTATGATAGCCCTACATTGGGATCTAGATCTTCTTGATACTATAATGAGTAGCTTAGTATTTTATACAAAGTGTGTGATATTAATCACTATTAACTTTAAAACAAAAAACAATGTCAAAAGGATTGATACAACCTATAGAATAGATAAATCCATAATTTTGAGCATGACTAATATGTTGTTATAATTGAACCTCATGTAGCTAACAAGGTTGCGGTAAATTGATTGCTAAATATCTTACTAGATGCATGCCTAGAATTAATCATAGTGTTTAGAAAGAGAGAATACTTGATCAAAATGCTTGGGTAATTAATGATTAAAAGGAAAACTACACAATAGGGTTAAATAGTGCAATGGTAGATTTATATTCTCGTTCTAATTCCCATTAGTTTTGTATTAATTTTTATGGGAATGTGTCAATGCAATACCATATTAACAAGTGGCATACTCTTATGTAGGACTTGTCTAACAACCTAATTCCTATGCATCCTATTTTTCCCCATATACATAAAATTTAATACATTCATTCTTTAACTCAAGACCATCACTCAATCCCTCAATAAGTTTTTTGTAGGTTGTGAAATTAATCTAGATCAACCTTAAGGAATGTAAAAATGACAATTGAAATTTATCATCAAATTTAAATTCTAACCTTCACTCTCCCTTCTACTAGCCACTATGATTTAAGGTAACACATATTCCATAAGAAATGTTGCAATGCCATGAAATTGAAAGATATTTATTGTTCTCTTAAATGCATGATAATTATGGAAGAATGATATATATAAAATACACCAAGAGATGTCCTTCTTGAGGAGTCTATTACACTTGTATGTGAAAATTTGTTTAAAAATGTAGACAGCTCAAGAAGGATATTTCTCAACGTATTATATAGGGTTAAAATTTATTTAGGATTCAAGTTAGGGTTCAATTAAGGTTCAATGAGGCTTAGGCTTAGGGTTCAATTAGGGTAAGGGTTAGTGATAGTGTTAGAGTTAGGGTTTGTAACGCCCCACCACGCAACCCTAGAGGATTATGCAAACAACTACTTAAATAGGCTATTTATTTTTGTTTAAGTATAATTAATATACAAGTTCGCTTCCCAATGCAACCATCCCCTAAGGTTATGAGACTGAGATAACTTAACAACCCACAAACAACAACATGAATATAAACCATGTCAATAATTACTAAATAAATTAAGCACATACATTCCAATAAGATGAATTACAACAAGCATAAGAGATAACTTCCAATTCACTAATCCATTCATTAAATAATAAGGTTACAACACTCATTCCCTGAATGAGGAAAATCCAATAACATAATTACAATTACAACTTCCACTTTGATAACAACTAAGGGGAACAATAATACAAGAGCAACTGAAATGAAATTAAGCAAGAACTAATATAGAAACCAACGAGCTCTCCAACTGGAAGTCTCCTCCACATGAGCATGAAGAAAGAACCCAACGAATTTAGGTGCACGCCACCCAACCAAATGGAACCCAAAGGCCCACCCCCCATGCTAGGAGATAGTAACCAGGAATCCTAGCCAAGACCATCTACCTCTAGACACAGGCTAACATAAAATGGAACCAAACTGAGACAACCAATCACATGAACCTCACAAGAACATCCCAAGGTACAACTCAAGCATAAAATAAGTACAACACATGTACAACTCAGATACCATGCAAGTACAACACAAGTACAATTCTACACAGTCACATTGCTTCCAAAAATAAAGCAAAACAAGCATGTTACGAGAACCATACACATAATAATTGAATACCAACCATGGTCACATCAGGTATGTTATAGAAACCATACCCACAATAAACAAGGACCAACTATGCTCACATTAGGTGCCATCACACAACACAACAAGAGTTACCCACTGCGGATCATCAAGATGGTTGCCTCAACCGATCCTTGGCCCTCATACATACTAATACAAAAACAAAAGCCAACTGTTGTCCTAGACAGAGTGTCATCACACTGCTCGTCATGAGTTACCCACGGCGGATCGTTGGATGGTGGCCTAGTTCGATCCCTGATCCTCATACTTACTAATGCATAATCAAATACCTTTCGTACAGACAAGATAGATGACCTTGCCATTACCGGCCTTCCTACCCATCCCAAGCCTAACCGAGCACATGGGTCCATGAGTGAGGCATACTTATCTTGATTAGTGAGAAGTTAGTCCTAAGCTTCTAAGTATTGTTTTAGTTATCACTTGATTAACTAACTTACAATGAGTTACCTTGGCACCACTTCGTGTGCCAGCCCCCGTTACAAGCCACTCTTCTACTCGACAACACACACACACCAACCAAACATCAATGGTACCAAGGTGCAACAAACAAGATAACACATCCACTCCTTTCTCAGGAGGCAACAAAGATAAAACCATCTCCAAACACTAGAGGTAACAACAATAACAAGACCGCTCTTGACAAGGAGGCACACATTACAAAATCCACTCCTTTCATAGGAGGCACAAACATCCCCGTCCATGAAAACTGGGTATTAACATAGACACAACCTCATGCACTATCCAAGAGAACTCACAATAGGTTGACATCACAAACAACAACCAAAAGAACGGAAGAAACCATTTGGGAGACTTACGAATAAAACACCCTTTAATCCATTTCCCAAACAAAAGCACGAAGGGAATATTCACTGAAGGCACATGAAATAAACTACCTTTGGATATTCTAAATCCCTTCTTCATTACATTACGTAATTCAATACCTCGATAAAACTGAATTAAAAAATCATCTTTTGAGATAAGGGAGAAATTACAAACTCAATCCTTACTTCCTTACTAGCATTTAAATAATAATAAAATAACCATTTATTCCCATAAATCAAAATACGTTGATTTAGAGTAAATATTGTTTCCTCATTTCACTATAGCCATTTTAAAACAAATGTTTAACTTGACTAAAAAAAAACGTATTATTCTAAGGTCAAACTATTTTCCTTTAAAATAATGTTTTAAAAATAAAACAATAATATAATTTGAGATATCATATTTCTCCATTTTCTCAATTTAATTTAAATCACGCCATAAGAAAATCAATATTCCCCAAACATATTAAATCTATGCCAGCAACAATAAACAATTATTTTATTATAGCATATAATAATGTTTTAATATTATAAGTTATAATATAAAATATTATTTAAAATATTTTAATATTACAAAATGTAATATTAGCATTATTATATGAATTTTTATTTTATTTCAACCACAGATATTTTAATATTTCAATATTTAAATATTATGAAATATAATATTTAAATGTAAAAATATATTTTATTTAATAATTTATTTATTTATTTATTTTTTCCCCATTTAAAAGAGCAACCTTGGCCTCGATACACGTGCCAACCATTAAGGTTGGGCCGCAACTGCCTCGGGTCGTGTGTGGGTTAGGGCTGGCTGGGTTGGCCGTGGTTTACACCAGGCGGTGGCCAAACCAGGCGGCAGCGTATGCAGGTGGGCAGGGGTTTTGGAGGGTAGCAGTAGAGTTACCGATGCTAGTGTCGGCGGTTTGCAGGGAGCGGTGACTATGTGAACAACCGCCCCTACCGTTGGAGGCGATGTTTAACAGCGTCGCCAACAGTGGCGGTGGCTGTTCCCACAACACCCGCGGTGAGGGTTGGGAAAGCCACATTGGGCGCGGATCCCTTCCCACGCGTCCCCCATGGGGGCGCGGTGGGGAGGTGAGCCCCCAATGCCGCCTCCCTTCCACTGTCATTCAATTTTTAATTTTTTTAATTTTTATTTTTAAAAAAATTTCCCAAAAACCTACGGATTTCTCGAAGTCCGCGCCTCACACAGGGGCACTAAAAGGAATATTTTAATAGCATTTCCTTTCCCCAAACCAAAAATTTAACAATACATATATATGGATTTAACAAAAAATTTAATTCAGATAGAGAATTAAATTGAACAAACATTTATTTTCAGTCAAGAACATAAATTTGTTTTGAGAATTTCCATTTTCAAATCAAAGTTTTCAAAGCTTTTAACCACAGATTTAACATGGTTTCATTTGCAAAACAAGCAAAGACTAAATAATTTCAAACATCATAATAAACTGGGAAACCTTTTAAAATAAAGAAAACTAATTGAAAGAACCTAGTTTCTTGAGTTTGTGAGATGATCCAGATGGTGTTCAGCTTCCAACCTCATCTCCATAGATTTTCACAACCACAATCCAAAACCCACAAAATGCAACAATCTTCCTCCCTTCATTTTCAATTTTCCAAAACTTCATAATCCCAAAAAATTGAGAAACAAAATTCAACCATAAGGATAAAACCCTAAAAATTTCAACAACCACCCTCATAAATTTTTGAAAACAGAAAATGCAAAATATCTCATTTTCTTCAAATTTTGAATTCAAACTTTCAAATTGACTTTTAAATCATTTTCTTTAATTTTTTTCAATTTCAACAAATAAAATTCATAATTTCAAAATGAACTTATCCAATTTCAACAAAATCAATTTAATTAATTAATAAATAAATCTACTCCATGATTAAATTATTTATTAATTAAATTGAATTAATTAATAAATAAATTACGTTATTAACATAATACCATACAATTTCAATTCCACAAATTAAATGCATACAACCATTTAATTACCCTTTTTAACTTGCAATTAAATAATGAAGAGAGGGCACAATAATCAAAGCACACAACTGACAACACCTGACGACATACTAGGACTAGGGTGATGACTTGGCATGGAAACCTAGCTACTATCTCCCAATTGAATATCGTTGGGTATTGAACACGCTCCAACCTGTGAAATTAGGTGGAGTCGATGTCCTATACATGTCAACTTGCAATTCAAGTAACCAACAACATATAATATATCCAGCATAAAATACACACCATGAAGAGGAAATCACGGGATCGTAGGGCGCTCGCAAGCGAGTGATGCGATACTGTCCCCTTCACCAATACACTGCAACTAACTAACATATTTAACATATTTATATAATTCAAAGCATAAAACATCTTTAATTCAAATAACCACTATTCTAATCCAAAGCATGGAATAAAGATAGCATCTGAATAACCAGAAACTCATCAAAACAACATACCCACACAAAGACACACAGTTCCAACCAGACGGCAAAACAAAGGGGCATTACAGGGTTAAATTAGGCTTTATATTCAATTAGGGTTTAGGGTTAGCATTAGAGTTTAGTTAGGCTTATGATTAGGTTTAAGGTACAATTAGGGTTAGGGTTACAATTAGGGTTCTCTAATAAATATTAGGGTTTTATTTAGGGTTAGGATTCAATTAGGATTCAAGGTTAAGAACATAGTTAGAGTTAGGTACGATTAGGGTTCAATTAGGGTTAGGGTTCAATTAGGTTTAAGTTAATTACTTCTAGGTTTAGGGAATAATTTGGGTCAGGGTTAAACTAGGGTACAATTAGAATTAGGGTTAGTTTTCACTTAGACTTAGGGTTAGGGTTCTACGATAAAGCTTCAAGTTAGGGTTAGAATTTGGAATCAAATAAGGTTAGGGTCAGGGTTAGGATTACGATTCAATAAGTGTTCAATTAGGGTTAGGGTTAGTGTTAAGGTTTGTCGTAGGGTTCAATTAGTGTTAGGAATAAAGAATTAGAGTTCAATTAGGGTTAGTGTTCACTTACGATTATGGTTAGGGTTACTGTTTAATTAGGCTTACAATTTAATTAGGTTAATGATTAGCATTCAATTAGGTTTAGTGCTAATTTACAATTAAGTTAATTTTATATTAGGGTTAGGATTCTATTAGGGTTGCCATTACAATTATGGTTGTTGCAATTAGGATTACAAATAGGGTTAGAATTAAGGTTGGGGTTAGAATTAGAATTAAGGTTATATTTAGGTTAGGGTTAGGGTTGGATTTAGGTTTAGGTTTAGGATTCAAATTCAATTAGGGTTAGAGTTAAGGTTAGGTTATGGTTAATGTTTAATTGAGGTTATATTTTAGTTAGGGTTAGGGATAGGGTTCAATTAGAATTAGGGTTAAGGTTAAGGTGATAAGATAAAGCTTCAATTCAAGGTTAGGGTTGGGGTTAGGATTCAACTAGGGTTAAGATTCAAGTTCAATTAGTGTTAGTGTTAAGGTTAGGTTAGTGTTAGGCTTGAAATAACCCATTGGAGTTTAATTAAGGTTAGGGTTATGGTGCAATTGGGGTTACAGTTAGAAATATGGTTTCCATTAGAATTAGGCTTAGTATTAGAATTATAATTACAAATAGGGTTAGAATTAAAAATAGGGTTTTAATTAGGGTTATATTTATTATTAGGAATAAGGGTTACAGTTAGAATTATGGTCAGGGTTAGGATTAGGAATCAATTATGGGGTAGGGTTCGATTAGGGTTACTGTTCAATCAAAGGGTAGGGTTTCATTAGGGTTGCAATTAGGTTTTCAATCCATTTAGGGTTAGGGTTTGATAAGTGTTAGGGTTTTATTAGGATTGGGGTTTGATTAGGGTTAGGGTTTGATAAGGGTTGTTTTCAATATGGTTAGTATTAGGGTTCAATTAGGATTAGGCCTGGAATTATGAATAGAGTTAAAAATAAAAATTAGGGTTATAGTTAGGGTTAGGATTCAATTACAGATAGGATTAGGGTTAGGGTTAGGGATCAATTAGGATTAGTGATGAATTAAGGATAACATTATGGTTAAGGATCAATTATGATTATAATTCAATTATGATTAGGGTTCAAAAGGGTCCAATTAGAGTTTAATTAGGGTTAAGGATATGTTAGGGTTAGGGTAAGGGTTAGGATTCTAAAATAATTCTTGTTGTGAGGGTTAGGTCAGGGTTTGCATTTAATTAGGATTAGATTTGTTGTTGGATTTTCATTAGGATTAGGAGTTATAGGGTTGGATTTAAGGAACAATTAGGATTAGGCTTCAATAAGGGATAGGTTCAGGGTTAATGATCAATTAGGATTAGGATTCAATTAAAGTTAGGGTTCAAAATGGTTCAACTAAGGTTAGGGTTAGCGATAGGTTTAAATTTATGATTAGAATTTGGTAAGGGTTGTTTTCAATATGGTTAGGATTAGGGTTCAATTGGGATTAGGATTGGAATGATTAATAGAGTTATAATTATGGTTAGAGTTAAAAATAAAACTTAGGGTTATAATTAGGGTTAGGGTTCAATTACAAATAGGATTAGGGTTAGGGTTATGGATCAATTAGGATTAGTGATGAATTGGGGATAGGGTTAGGTTTAAGGATTAATTAGGATTACAATTCAACTATGATTAGGGTTCAAAAGGGTCCAATTAGAGTTCAACTAGGGTTAAGGATATGCTAGGGTTAGGGTAAGGGTTCTAAAGTAATTATTAGGGTTAGGGCTTAGGTCAAGGTTTGCATTCAATTAGGGTTAGAGTTATTGTTGGATTTTTATTAGGATTAAGAGTTATAGGGTTGGATTTAAGGAAAAAATAGAATTAGGCTTGAATTATGGATAGGGTTAGGGTTAAGGATCAATTAGAATTAGGGTTCAAAATGGTTCAACTAAGGTTAGGGTTAGTATTAGGTTTAAGGTTACAATTAGAATTTGATAAGGGTTGTTTTCAATACAGTTACGATTAGGGTTCAATTTACATTAGGCTTGATATTATGAATAGAGTTAAAATTATGGTTAGAGTTAAAAATATAAATTAGGGTTATAGTTAGGGTTAGGATTCAATTACAAATAGGATCAGGGTTAGGGATAGGGATCAATTAGGATTTGTGATGAATTGGGGATAAGAATAGGGTTACAGATCAATTAGGATTACAATTCAATTACGATTAGGGTTCAAAAGGATCCAATTAGAGTTCAATTAGGGTTAAGGATATGTTAGGATTAGGGTAAGGGTTAGGGTTCTAAAATAATTCTTGGGGTTAGGGTTTAGGTCAAGGTTTGTATTCAATTAGGGTTAGAGTTATTGTTGGATTTTTATTAGGATTAGGAATTATAGGGTTGGATTTAAGGAACAATTAGGATTAGGGTTAAGGACCAATTAGGATTATGCTTTAATTAAGGTTAGGGTTCAAAATGGTTCAATTAGAGTTCAATTAGGGTTAATGCTATGTTAAAGTTAGGCTTCTTGATTACAATTTAATTAAGGTTAGGGTTAAAGTTAGGGTTATGGGATAAAGTTTTAGGTAAAGGTTAGGTTTTTGATTGGCATTAAGATTAAAGTTAGGATTATAGGATAAATTTTGAGGTAAAGGTTAGTATAGGGTTCAATTAGGGCTAAGGTTAAAGTTAGGGTTGTAGGATACATTTTGAGGTAAACATTAGGATTTTGATTGGGGTAAGGGCTAGGAGTGAACTTGGATGGGATTATGGTTCAATTAGAGTTAGGGTTAGGGTTAATGTTAGGTTAGGTAAGTGTTCAAATAGGGTTAGGGTTTAATTAATAGTACAAATAAAATTAGGGTTTCCATTAGAATCAGGGTTAGTGTTAAAAATAAAATTATGGTTATGATTAAAACTAGAATTAGGGTTATAGTTAGGGTTAGGGTTAGAAATAAGATAAAGATTCAGGTTCAAATTCAACTAAGATTAGGGTGAGGGTTAGGTTTACGATTACGCTTAGAATTTGATTAGGGTTGAATTTTAATAAGGTTAGGATTAGGTTTCAATTACCGTTTGAGCTATGGTTTGGGTTCAATTAACATTAGAGTTAAATCAAGACTAAATTTCAATAAGGTTAGGCTTCTAAAATAAACCTTGAAGCTAGAGTTGGTGTTAGGGTTTGTGTTCAATTAGGGTAAGAGTTAAAGTTAGATTTATATTAGGGTTAGAGTTAGGGTTAGGGTCATTTTTAGGAGTTGAAAATAAAGATTAAGGTTAGAGTTAGGATTGGGTATTAAATAGTGTTAGGGTTAGGGTTTAGTTAGGGTTATAATTCAACTAGGGTTAGGGTTAAGATTCAATTGATTCTTAATTAAGGTTAGTGTTCTATGATAAATTTTGGGGTTAGGGTTAGGATTAGGGTTATAATTCAATTAGGATTATGATTAGGGTTATAATTATAATAAGAGTTTACATGAACAATTAGGGTTGTGATTAGGGTTAATATTCAATTAATGTTAGGGTTTATATTCAATTAATATTAGGGTTCAACTAAGGGTTTAATTAGGGTTAGAGTAGGGTTAGGGTTCAACTAAAAAAATTTCCCTAACTGAACCCTATTTTAACCTTTACCCTAACGCTTAAACTTGAACCTTAGTCCTAATAAAAGTTTGAACCTAACCATGTTTGAACCCTAACCAAAACTTATATTAAATATACTAAAATATTATTATTTATATAATAAAATAATAAAATAATATTGTATAATTAAATATTAATTCATGTTATGTGTTGCACCACGACTACTACTAGCTTATCTATCTTAATATTTTAATATATATATATTATATGTCGAGAGATATCATTTTTGAGGCGTATTTTTTTTGTTTTTTGAATTGAAAAAATACGCCTCAATAATGATATCTCTTGATGTATAATATATAGATTATTATATCAAGATAGATAAGCTAGTATCTTTACTCAGCCATATTATTTTGTTGTCATTTGAGGTTTTTTTTGCAGAAATAGGGATGTTGTTGTTGCAAGCTCTAGATTTTGTTTGGTGTCTGGAAAGGCAAAGACAATTCTCCAAGATTGAACAATGACTAGACGCTGATTTGGTAATCCTTTTGAAACTGATGGAGCCTATATCCATGTCCAAATTTTTTCCCAAACCCTATGTTAATTTTATTTAGTGTTTGTCTTCTCAAGAAACAAAAGAATTAGTGGCAGATAAAATGGTGGGGTTTGAGTTTGTTTGAGAGATTTTTTTTGTTTATTTTAACTACTATAGGTTTATTTATTAGGCGTCTCATTGTATATAAGGGGTGATACACAAAACTAGAGTGTGAGGCAAATGGGGTGTAGCTAAAAGGGGTGTATTTTTTTGCACCACTTCAAGCCTTTTACCCTTTTTTTTCTTTTATAGATCTCCATGTTTTCAACTATAGATTGGATGAAAAAAAATAGAAGGAAGCAGAGGTTTGTCAAAACTATATTTCATTTTACTGTCAGCATTCTATGTTGCTTATTATGCAACTTGAATAGGGATTTGAGTTAGATAAATAGAATTAAATGAGGTTTATTGCTTCTATTCCAGTAGAATGTTGCCTATGAGGGGATCAAGCCATAGTTGCTATGCCTAGCATACCTCTAAGTTATTATTATTATTATTTATTTATATATTTTATTCTTTTTGCTTACCCTCTTTTTTTATTTATTTATTTATCCTTGTCAAGTGTTTGTGGCATATTTGTAGATCTAATGCATAAGGGATAGGTAGCAACAAAGAAGAATATGTTTCTACAAGTGTACAAAGGCTATAAGTTTGTAGATATTCTATTACCAAAATAGAATATGACTCCCAATGCCTAGCAAATCATTATACGAACAATATTGGTAGCTCTACATAGTTTTTCTTTTTCAACTCATTAGTTTCTCACTGCAATGCATAAATAGATTTTAAAAACTAGCTTTCCTTGAAATAGAATAAAGGAAGTACACATAATCAATATATTTTACATTTGTGCCACTATTGAAAAAACTAATTCACATTTCTGCATTGTCATATGAGTTGTATATCAGCTCATATTATAAGTGTATTTGCATTCCTTTCAACAAGAAAGATGACTAGAAAGAGTATAAAATCAGTCCTTTGTTTCTTTGTTTTATATGCTACTAACATAGTTTTATTCACTTTTATTCACAGGTTTCATCTACTTACTAGCACATGACACACAATAACCACATTTCATAAAATCATGACATATAAGACCTTAACCTCTCCAATTAGGTTAGGTTGGTTTCACAGGAATGCACAATTATCACCTTGGGATTTTCTTGGGTCCATTGGTCATGGACTAAACCTGCATACTCAATTTTAATAGTTAATTCATCATCTATAATAAAATCAAAGCATAAAATGTACAACATGATATCTTATAATAACATCTCAAATTTTAAGCATTTAATTGCATACATTCATTTCATACTTTTTCATTAACAAAATCAAAACACTACAATCCAACTAGTCATAAAATAACCCACTCATAAAATAGAAAAAGACACGATCATCAAATTGGTTCCACCATTCACATATTCACCACAAAATCATAATTGATGAAGGTAGACATATCTGCATGTGTATCACCTAATGAGATAACTCCAAGGTATGTTCAATCAAAATACATAGTTACAACATAATCCATGACAAAACCGTCAATGAGAATTGTAAAAATCAACATCACGCGTAAATCCCTAGCATCAGGAGGTGGGTCTCACACATCACTCAACAAGGATCTACATTCTTATAAAATATTTGTTTTTTCTTCTCATGTCAATTCTACTACTTCAAAATATGATCATACTTCTCATTTAGACAAGATTATAAATATGGCCTCTTATCATCTATTCAATTTGGAGACACATTATGGGCTTGGTTTAAACATTTTTACGAAACTTGGATACAATATTATTACTAAATTTGGATACAATACTAACAATTTAACAAGTAGTTAAAGTTCTTGTGAAATATACACTACACATTTCTAAAGATGGTTTAGGTTACTTGCCTTCTCCTTTGTCTACATCCACTCTATTGTTTTATGTACCTAAATATTCATGTTGTAAGCAATCAAACTTTTCTTCCCAAGAGAAAGGATTTTTTCCTCCTCCTCATCCTCTATCTAAGAAAGAGAATATTTTATTGAGGCTTCTCAAATCTCACTTGATTACTTTTCCTCCTTTGACATGTAAGAAATTTCATATACACAATAAAAAAATCCTTTTTCTTGTACATATCATCAAGATTGGTCATTCCAATAGCGAATATCACGCCTTGGGCAATAAAATACAAAATATTCTTAACTCTAGTGCTATCACTCTTCCATTTGTTGATGTACCTATTAGCTCTCCACATGACATTGGGTCTTACCCCTATTTTGCTCCTTCTAAATGATAAACTTTCTTCTAATGTGTTGCTCCTCACTATGTGGCATTTGTAGCTCCATGTGTTTTCTCATTGACATTCATTGTGGTACAATAATACATGAAACCATTATTTGTTTATGATAGAAACACAATGGTCTCTAGCATGGTTGTCCTCACCTATATAGTTAATATCAAGGATGACTGGTTTTGGAAGTGTGAATCCTTCTTGAGGATCCCCTCTCTTTTTCCTTCACCCCTTCTTTTCCTTAAAATATCAACATTGTAAATATGCTATTACTTTAAGGGGGCATATCACCTATCAATTTGAGCCTCCACACATGCATCCTTATCCATTCATTCTTCTTGAGTTGTGTCTTATTGATATGCCTCATCTGTGGTGGTATTTTTATTATGCCCCTAAAGGCATGGTTATCAAGTCATCCCTTGTGATGTTTATTTATTCTCTCCTTGAGGCATGATTGTTAATTCAACCCCTAAGAAATTGTTCATTTGTGTTCTTGAGGCATGATTATTAATTTCCATTGAGATTTTTAATTTGTTCTCCCTAAGGCATGACAATTAGTTTGTCCCATGAGACATTGTTCATTTGTGGGTTCTCTGAAGTATGATTATCAATTTTTCCCTTCCAACATTGTTCATTTGTGCACTCCCTGAGGCATGATTTTTAATTCATCTCATATGGCATTCATTTATATATTCCTTGAGGCATTAATAGTACATGACTACCTAGCATAACACAACTTTCTATCTTGTTAATCCATGTACTCTATAAGCCACCTATCATAACACAATTTGATATCCTATGTTTTATAAGGTCTGATTTGTCACATCCATAGTCACTTAGCATATCAAAACTTACTAGCCTATGATTTGTGGCAACTTTGTTATGTGTATGACCCCTAGTGATAGGGAAAGATAGTGCCCGAGTCATGTACCCTTCTTCATCTATGGTCACCCAGCATAGCAAAACTTTCTAGCCTATGATCCATGGGGGCTTTGTAATGTGAATGATCCCTTGTGACAAAGTAAGCTAGTTCTAGAGTCATGTACCCTTCTTCGTTTGTATTGATTTATCCCTTTCTTTTTATATACATTATTCCTTTCAAGCAATCGATCGACTTGCTACATGCTTATTTTCTCTTTAGAACCCCTTTGTGTTTGTTATATTTGGGGGATGATGCTTGGTATTGAGACAACCTTTCATACCGAGGTCTCCTTACCTTGTAGAATCATAATTTGTGCTTGAGACTTATGTATTGACATTGTTGTTGTATTTTTTTGTCTCTTTATTTATGATTTATGTATACTTCATGTATTATTTGGTTATGATTCATGCATTCTTTGTGTATGATTTATGTGCACACTATTGTTTGCTCAATGTACACATCATATATGTTTGAATTTCTCTTCATCTTTTGTGTGATATATCTATGTGTGAGACCTTTTTATCTTGACATTGTGGTTTGATAGGATCCTATATCTTGGGGCTATCACATCTCCTAGCTTGGATTCATCTTGTAACCTCTTTAGCATTTTGATAAAGAGATCTATCTTTTCTATAATTTAGTGTGAGTATGAATGCAATTTCATCCCCTCACTAAAGTGGGGGCTAAATCTAGTGCCATAAATGGTCACCCTTACAATTTTACACTAGGTTTGGTGCCCTCTTTAGTGCAAGTGTCTAATTGTGTTTCTGATGTACCTAATTTTCTACCATTTTGGGAAACTTAAGTACATCCTTAATTGTCAAACTTTTGAAGAGTGAAAGTTTTTTAGGCTTGGGTGCCCAACACCAATATTCTATCTATTCATGCCCAAAAATTTAAATTTGATTGTTGGCCCTAATGTGTTTAATAATTTAAATTCATTTGTTGGCCTGTCAAAATATATTTAGATTTATATATATTTGTTCTCCCCTCCTTTTTTACCCCCAATCAATTCTAATCAATCTTAATCCCTCTCTAGAAACTCTAAAGTAATTAATGCAACATCAAAAGAAAAAAAAGAATAAGATAAGCAACATAATTACAGTAAATTATAGTCTACAACCTCAATTATTGCAAGACACTTCTTATTTATTATCATTATCATATGGACTAATAGCTATAGGATATTAAGGATACTCCTTCATCCTCCCTGTATGAAATTGATTTAGCTACATCAATCCAATAAGTGCTTGAAATATGAGTGGTAAGACACCCATTTTATGTTTTCATTATCATTTTTCATTTATCTTGCCTCTAGTCCCTTGAGAGAACACACTCTTTATCATCTATCATCATAGCTATCATGGAGGTGGGAACACTAACACGAGATTTGACCAAGGTAAGCCCCTATATGGAACAACCTTTCTCCCTCTAACTATTTTGTAGGTTAATAGATTTTCTACAAATTGACGTGGATTTAGCATCTCAAGGATCCTAAACCCTAATGCATGTTTCAAGGAATCATCATCAACAAATTAGGGAACATTGATTACCCGAGCTCTATAAAGATTTTAATTATAATTTTTTTTGTTAGAGAGCTTCAAACACTAGTACACCTATGTAGGTCCTAAAATCGTAAATTTAAGCACTTCTAAAATAAGGCACCCAATGCCCCTATCTTGCCAGTTCTTCTCTAGATTCCAATGTCAAGTTCCTCTCTATATCTCTTCTCTAGACCCACTTTCTATTTCTTTCATTTTGTTATGTGATTTATAAATTTTTTGTTACACTTAGTTCATTTGATCCTAATTCACCTATTTTAATATAAATGATCATTTTAGTAACAACACACACACAACAAAAAGGGACCAAAACTCTAACTAGCCTATTTGGTTCTCCTTTGATGACAATATCCAAATAGTACTACTTGGTTAATTTTGGTTCCCTAATGGTGAAAGAGAATTGATCTACTTTAATTCATTTAGGCTAGATCTCCTTTCAACATCTTACATGTTCATGGTATCTCTATATTTTATGTGACCAATATTTTAGGTTGTGGATATTATGGATGGTATTACTAAGTTAACACTCATTGAATTTGGTTGTATGAATTTTACTAGGATTATGAGTAGATATTTATCATGATTGTACTTGAATAATGTTACATTTGTTATTTAAAACATGGGGAGATGTTAGTATACTATTTTTTATCTCGAGGATCAAAAAATTATTAGAGAGATGTATTTACTACAATGTACATAGTATACTATGGTTGTAAATTAGAATTACTACTTATGTTTATTCTAGGTGCTCTATTACTAAGGTGTTAAATGTTTAAAATAAAAGAAAATGGATCTGTATATTTTCTAGAACATTAAATAAGGATTTGAGAATCAAATTTATGAATATTGGTTGACTAACTAGTAGAACATTTAAATTCATACATTATATCAAGATCATGACATTGAACTATAACTTGATAGCCTTACTATCATCCTTGATATATGCATAGTGAGTTTAGAAGTTGAGATTAAGGGATAATATTTATGAAGAACTATAGGTATTTGGTGAGTTGTGCTTGTATTCTATTGTATAGTTGTAATGTAGTTACATGTGTAGGTGAGTTGTTTCAAAATATGAGTTAAACATGTAAAATAATTTTATGTCATTCAAATTTATTGTATTAAATATGCAATCATTATGTCTTATTCACTAAACCTTGGCCAAGATTTATTTTTGTGAAATTGACCAATTATATGTATTTAGGGTGCATAATTGACTTGGGTTTCCTTTTATACTAGACTTTACTAACTTTATCCCTATATAGTATTCTACTATGACCATGCACATGAAGATTTGGGTTCAATTGTTATAATATGATTATATGTTTTGATTTATAAATATATCATTGTTATATGGAATCATTACAAGTACTAACCATTAAGGTCACATTTATTATAATTACCAAGTGTAAATATAATCTCGCTGATGAATTATACCAATATAACAATGTGGTTTTACCATAGGAAAAAAAAGAAAAATAAAGAATATTATTATTAGTAAAATTATTGGGCATATATCTTCATACGGTGATCTAATGGATATAGTATTTTCCACTATCTTGAGTATGATTTAAGTATCAATCATGTCTAAAGAAAGTTTATAATTACTATTGTATATTTGTTGAACCTCAGATGATTCTTATGTGCCCCTCTTGATGCATGATGTGCTATTTCAAGAAAGATATATAATATGATATGATTATGATACTTGATATCATTGATCATATTATGTTAGGACTCCACTTGGAGACATAAAAACATGTTTGCATACTTTTTGTATTATGAAAATATATTTAATATTTTATTTCCCCCTATGCTTTAATATGACCATGCTCATCTTATATAGATTAATCTACATAATTTTTGTGTATGGGATTGATTGTTCTAAGGTTAATAATTGGAAGTATAAAATTGGGTGGGACAATGAATCCTATTGTTTTTATAATAAGACTTTCATATGAAGTGGGTATTAGTGTTATTTTAGCTATATATATATGTATACAATTATATACCATGGGACTGGCTCAATTCAAAGTTGTTGAAGGGCTTTGTGAGCTAAAAAAATTACCCACTAAGAAGGATGGTAAATTGCTTGCCAAAGCCAAGCCTAAATTGAAGAAGGGCAAGGACACCACTTGTCATGTGGAGGAACATCCCACAAATGATGAATATGAGGACTCGGCTGAAAAAGATTCTCAAGGGGATACAGTGGTGATTGCAAGTATTTACATGAGGGTCAAGTAGAAAAAATTTCACAGGTCCTATAGACTGGTATAACATAAAAAGGAGGTTTAGGTTGATGATATTTCCAATAGTTTAGAGTAGGATGAAGATCAAAAAGAGAGCAAGAAGGACACGTTTGAGGAGACTAAAGAGCATGTGGAAGGACCAAGTCTCTTCCTTGAGTTAAATAGGATGATTCAAGAGGAATCCACACCGGATCCCTCTAATCATCAAACTTGGGTGGAGTCTAATAGGGTGGAAGCAACCAAAGTAGAAGAATAGAACAACCTCATTGCTAGTGTTGATAAATTGGAAAGAAAGTTTATAAGGTTGACTCAGTTCATGATCAAAATCATCCACCCTCTGTTGTCACTCTATTGGTGGTGCTGAAAGAAGAGGTCGACAAGAAGGCTATTGAGGTTGAATCCAACAATAATTGATTTGGGGATGATGTGTTGAAACTCCTCATGGAGGAGTGGGAGGGAATAGCTAGGTGATGGGGGGTGTGTGGTATGTTGTTGAGTGGGTTGTCTTTTTGTTGTCTTTGTTTTCGTTATTATGTTGATACTATTTTTTTTTATTTAACTTTGGCCCTTGGGACTCCTTGTGTTAAGGGTACTACACCATATAAATGTAGCTTATATTATCAAAACAATGTGATGATATAATAATTATCATAAATTTTGACATAAATAAATTAAACATTCCATACAAAGTGGGAAATTTGAAAGGATTTAAAGAGATCTAGTATAAAACTCTATTTATCCTAATGGGTATGTGCGAAGACTTGAACTAGTGATTACTTTAGAATTTTGAGCATTATGAGTTTTGTGAAATAGTCACATTTTATTGTTTATTATTTTTAAGTAACCAACCTAGCCTATGTGTTAATGAGATGAGTTTATAAGGGACTCTAGGAGGTTCATGTTGAGTTATGAATTATAGGAGGGTGAGGTTTAATTTGAGATCTTGATGCCCTTGGATGAAAATTATTTAGGATATGTTTGATAAACTAGGAACATGCTTGGATTTTTTAATACTAGGAAGAATTTTTATTTTTTGGGAATCATTTAAAGGAACTTTGTAAGCTATGAAATAACAATTTAGAATTTTTGAGTTTTATTATTAATTAATAAAACTTTAGGAATAGTGAATATTTTGAATTGGCTATTGGTAAATGTTGGTTTGTTGCACTAGATGGTTTTAATACCTTCTATGGTCTTCCTCATATACTATCTCACTTCTATGAAGAAATTTTCTTGAGTGGTTATCAAAGCTTAGGTTTAAGAATTTTTTGTTTGATCCTTGAGAGATTAAAGTGAAGAGAACTACATGTGACTTTGATGTACCATTTGGAAATGGGTATGTAAACAATCCTTGGGTGAAGGATGCCATGAACCTAAATTGGTAAAGGAAGTTTTAGGGGACAAATCCAAGGTTTGGGGTTGTTGTACTTAAATAAATCATTTCTCCCTCCAAGTATTCTTTCTAGCTTGAGGCTAAAATTTTCCTTGAATAGTTGTGATGTAATGCCCCACCAAGTAACCTTAAAGGGAGTTGCAATTAATATCTTAAGCGAACCAAATTTTTTTTTTATAAAGTGCATTTAACATACACATTCACTTATTAATTAACAACAACCTCTAAGGCTACAAGGTTAGGATTACTCAAACCCACACATACATATTACATATAACCATAGCATTATGAACTGTATGAAATAAACATCATACATCATAAGAATTTCACATAACATAATAAGATAATCAACCAAGATACAATCTCATACACATTATCTTAATCCAACAGTTACATCACTCATTCCAGAATGAGACAATAGTACAAATGTATTACAATTACATAACTCCACCTCATAACAAAAGAGGGATATAATAACTTATAAAAGTTAAAATATTACAATAAAAGTAATTACAACAAGAACCGTGAGCTGTCCATCTGGATGTCTCACCACCAAGTACTGAAGATAGATGGGGACCCAACGGTTTTGGTGCATGTTTCACCCTACCAATGTGGTACCTGAAGGCCCACCCCCCATGCTAGGAGATAGTAACAAAGTAACATGGACAAAGATCTACTACTTTTAACCAAAGCAAACTCATATTGATTCATACTGTTATAACCAACCAAATGAATTAACAAGTACAACTCATTCACCATACAAGTATGATCAAGTACAACTCAAGTACAATACAAGTACAAATCAAATACAATACAAGTACAATACAAGTACAACTCCAACATCACTGACATAGGTCACATTGCTTCCAGACATAAAGTAGATCAAGTATGTTCAAATAACCATACACTTAAAATAATTAACAACAGTTGTCATAGATAGAGTGTTATCGCAAAGTTTGTCATGAGATCTCCTCTGGGCATTCTTCATAGGCTCCGGCACAAGTAATCTTGGTGGCCTCAACTGAATCTCGACATTCATACTCACTCATACGGAATCAACTACCTCTCGTAAGAACTAGATAGTTGATCTTGCCATTCCAGGCCTTCTCACTCATCCCAAGTCTAAACAAGCCCTTATGTCTATGAGTGAGGATTAAATTATCTTGATTAATGTGAAGTTAATCCTAATCTTCTAAGTACATTATTTTAATTATCACTTGCTTAAATCACTCTTGAAGGTTATCTAGTTTACCTCTTTGGGCTCTAGCGCCTAACAGAAGCCACTCTTCTATTCGACAACACACATCCAAACAATCCACCAAGGGAACCACAAGTGCATACCAACTAGGCATCGTAATCCACTCCAACACAAGGAGGATACAAATAATAGAACTCACTCCATACATCTTGGAGGCAAAAAACACATAGTCCACTCCTTTCATAGGAGGTACAAAAGATCCCACTCCAAACATCTTGGAGGCAATAGCACATAGTCCACTCCTTTCACAGGAGGTACAAAAGATCCCACTTCAAACATCTTGGAGGCAATAACACATAGTCCACTCCTTTCACAGGAGGCAACAGGAGGCAACAAGATGAAACCACATAACAAGGTCACTCCATACAAGGAGACACGGATCCCATAATCCACTCCTAAACCAAGGAGGTGCAAACATCCTTGTTCATGAAAACCGGGTAAAACTGAAAAGATGCCATGCACTACCCAAGGGAAAACAACTGGATGGCATAAAGATTCAACAACCCTTATCCTCTAAGTTCTTCTGGAAGACTTATAATTTAGGACTAACACTAAATCCCAAAACCAACAATGCAACTTAACGACATTGTAACAAAAGCATTCAAGTCATCAATCAAATCTAATATTTGGATTTCCTAAATCCATACTCATTCAATAGGTAGTATTGACAAAGTCAAAGACATGATAAGTAGATCATCTAAAATAATCATAACCCCTATTTCCCTTTTCATTATTGGAAATCTAAAACAATTAAACTTACTTCCCTTTACTGAATACAAAGAATTAAATCCTTTAAGATAAGCATGAGGAAGATACTACTTTTGGATATACTAAATCCATATCTCTTTCATAATCCAATCACAATGATTCAATTAATCTAAATAGAAATTAATAAATAACATAATTGATTGCCTCATCAATAAAACAACTTCTTAATTTACTTTTAAATTGACACAAATCCATGCAAGTAAACTCTTTCCATTTTCTAACCAAATCTTACATCTCATTCAATTTTCTATTCAACACATTCAATCACTTTAATATAATAACATATTGTTTCTCTATCCATTTTCCATATACACTAATCAATCCAATTTTAAATCTCTATTCAATAATATATTGCATTCTTTAAATCAAATATTTAACTCTTTCAATTAAACTTTAACAAGCCATTTTAAAATAACAATAATTTCCCATATGTTTATAATTTTAATTCCACTAATCTAATATACAAATTTTATTTAAAATAATATAAATAAATATAATACTTTAGTATTATAAATTATAATATAAATATTATTAAATAATATTTTAATATTATAATAACAATACATAAAATATTAATATTTATAAATCTCAATTTATTATTATTTTATTTTCAGAACAGCCATGGGAAAATAATTTAACAGCAGTCTTATGTTTTAAGTATAACTCAAAAACTACAATCTGGGTATTTATGATTTTTGGACAAAGATAAGAAAATGTCAAAATGCAAAAACCCTTTAAATTTCCTGACAACCCAATTTGTGAAAGTAAAGTTATAGGCGACACAATCAGACCATTTTACCATAAAAATATAACTATACTGTAGATTTTAAAATCCGTTTTTTAATAATGAACAGAAGGTTTCATTTTCTAAAAACATTCTAAATGCATTGTTCAATCTCTATGTTTGATTTCAATTACAATAAAATCAATTTCTCCAAATAATTTAAATTCAACTAACGTTTTCACAATTTTCACTCAAGAATTTTCACAAGCAAAGGCTGTAACTTTATTTAATTCTTTTCTTCTAATATCAAGTTTGTTTTCTAAAACAGATTTAACAAACAAATCTTTAATCACTACTATTTAAAAAAACAATCAAGAACAATAAAACACAAAGAGGAAAACCTGGTACAAGAAACTACAGGAAGAGATGAATTTTTGATGCAAGCCTCCTCCAAAGATTTTCTGAATTTTCTTCAATCCTCCAATGAATCCAATCCAAAACCAAATAGAAATTAATAAATAACATAATTGATTGCCTCATCAATAAAACAACTTCTTAATTTACTTTTAAATTGACACAAATCCATGCAAGTAAACTCTTTCCATTTTCTAACCAAATCTTACATCTCATTCAATTTTCTATTTAACACATTCAATCACTTTAATATAATAACATATTGTTTCTCTATCCATTTTCCATATACACTAATCAATCCAATTTTAAATCTCTATTCAATAATATATTGCATTTTTTAAATCAAATATTTAACTCTTTCAATTAAACTTTAACAAGCCATTTTAAAATAACAATAATTTCTCATATGTTTATAATTTTAATTCCACTAATCTAATATACAAATTTTATTTAAAATAATATAAATAAATATAATACTTTAGTATTATAAATTATAATATAAATATTATTAAATAATATTTTAATATTATAATAACAATACATAAAATATTAATATTTATAAATATCAATTTATTATTATTTTATTTTCAGAATAGCCATGGGAAAATAATTTAACAGTAGTCTCATGTTTTAAGTATAACTCAAAAACTACAATCTAGGTATTTAGATTTTTGGACAGGGTAAGAAAATGTCAAAATGCAAAAACCCTTTAAATTTCCTGAAAACCCAGTTTGTGAAAGTAAAGTTATAGGCGACACAATCAGACCATTTTACCATAAAAATATAACTATACTGCAGATTTTAAAAATAATAAACAGAAAGTTTCATTTTCTAAAAACATTCTAAATGCATTGTTCAATCTCTATGTTTGATTTCAATTAACAATAAAATCAATTTCTCCAAATAATTTAAATTCAACTAAGGTTTTCACAATTTTCACTCAAGAATTTTCACAAGCAAAGGCTGTAAATTTATTTAATTCTTTTCTTCTAATATCAAGTTTGTTTTCTAAAACAGATTTAACAAACAAATCTTTAATCACTACTATTTTAAAAAAAACAATCAAGAACAATAAAACACAAAGAGGAAAACCTGGTACAAGAAGCTACAGGAAGAGATGAATTTTTGATGCAAGCCTCCTCCAAAGATTTTCTGAATTTTCTTCAATCCTCCAATGAATCCAATCCAAAACCAAATAGAAATTAATAAATAACATAATTGATTGCCTCATCAATAAAACAACTTCTTAATTTACTTTTAAATTGACACAAATCCATGCAAGTAAACTCTTTCCATTTCCTAACCAAATCTTACATCTCATTCAATTTTCTATTCAACACATTCAATCACTTTAATATAATAACATATTGTTTCTCTATCCATTTTCCATATACACTAATCAATCCAATTTTAAATCTCTATTCAATAATATATTGCATTCTTTAAATCAAATATTTAACTCTTTCAATTAAACTTTAACAAGCCATTTTAAAATAAACAATAATTTCTCATATGTTTATAATTTTAATTCCACTAATCTAATATACAAATTTTATTTAAAATAATATAAATAAATATAATACTTTAGTATTATAAATTATAATATAAAATATTATTAAATAATATTTTAATATTATAATAACAATACATAAAATATTAATATTTATAAATATCAATTTATTATTATTTTATTTTCAGAATAGCCATGGGAAAATAATTTAACAGTAGTCTCATGTTTTAAGTATAACTCAAAAACTACAATCTAGGTATTTATGATTTTTGGACAGAGGTAAGAAAATGTTAAAATGCAAAAACCCTTTAAATTTCCTGACAACCCAATTTGTGAAAGTAAAGTTATAGGCGACACAATCAGACCATTTTACCATAAAAATATAACTATACTGCAGATTTTAAAATCCGTTTTTTAATAATGAACAGAAGGTTTCATTTTCTAAAAACATTCTAAATGCATTGTTCAATCTCTATGTTTGATTTCAATTACAATAAAATCAATTTCTCCAAATAATTTAAATTCAACTAACGTTTTCACAATTTTCACTCAAGAATTTTCACAAGCAAAGGCTGTAACTTTATTTAATTCTTTTCTTCTAATATCAAGTTTGTTTTCTAAAACAGATTTAACAAACAAATCTTTAATCAGTACTATTTAAAAAAAAACAATCAAGAACAATAAAACACAAAGAGGAAAACCTGGTACAAGAAGCTACAGGAAGAGATGAATTTTTGATGCAAGCCTCCTCCAAAGATTTTCTGAATTTTTTTTAATCCTCCAATGAATCTAATCCAAAACCAAACAAATGCAAACAATCTTTCCTTCAATCAATTCTACAATCAAACTTTCTTCAAACCCTTGTGCAAATTTTTCAAAATTTCTTCCCTGCTGTAAAAATGTATTTTTCTAAAAACTTTTCTGCCCTAAAATTAAAACATATATTCTTATAAATCAAAAATATCTAATTCAACCCTAATTCACATTACATGCAAATTAGATATTTCAATTTCAATTTCAATTTCAATATTTACAACCCTAATTCACATTACATGCAAATTAGATATTTCAATTTCAATTTCAATTTCAATTTCACTTTCAATTTCAATTTCAATTTCACTTTTCAAAAACCCACTTTCAATTTAAAATGCAATTTCAAATAATAAATTAATTTCCAAAGTTGCAACCAATTTCCAAATAAACATTTAATTACAATTTCTAATTTAATTCCCACACGTTGGAATTAAATTCCAAAATTAATTCTAATTCTTTTATTTCCTTTCATTCTCTTGCATCATGTTTAATTAATTAATTTAATTATTTAATAACTAAACTCAACCCCCTTGGATTAAATTTAATTAATTAATTTAAATATAAACTTTTATCCACATTGCATTATTTAAATTAAATAACCATCAACATGATTTAAATGCAATTATTCTAAATATTTATTTTCAAATCAAGAATTCTTCAAAATTAAATAACATCAAAGTAAGATAGACAATGGATCGACACACACAACTGATGACACACTAAGGCTAGGGTGTAAACTTGACACATGTTACCTAGTTACTATCTCCCGTTTAACTTAACCGTTGGATCGACATGCTCAAACCTGTGAAACCAGGTGGAGTCGATGTCATGCACCTGCAATCCTGCAACCAAGTAAACAACATCATACAATATATCCAGCATATAATACACACCGCGAAGGAGGAATTACGGATTCGCAGGGCGCTCGCAAGCGAGTGATGCGAACTCGTCCTCTTCACCCATACACTCATTGAAACTAACACTTCCTTCATAATTTCAATAATCTCATAATAATATCTCATGTTAACTCTACAACAACATTAATCTATAATGCATGTGAAACAATAATCAGATAACTACATCCCACAATAATGTTGTCGCTCAATAGTAGAAATCAAAACATTATAACAAAATGTATCCAATATCAAAGTAATTGCAACCAAACATAGCATAAAGCAATTTGAACAAGAATCAAAACGGAGGGGTATTACATGTGAATTCATCTTCACAATTGACATGCCCCCACTATATAGGTATGAACCAAGAAAAGATACCCATACTCATCTAGTTTATCTACTTTGAGGTTTGTAGTGTTTTTTTTCAAACATGTCCTCTATTCTTGGACTTGTAGTTTTAGATTCACCATCACAATGGCCTATCTCTAATGTGAATGTATGAGAATATTTTCTAGACTTGTTAGAACTAAAATAATTAGACTTTGTGTTGAACACTAAGAAAATGCATGTCTTGGCTCAATGAGGAGTATAGGAAGGTATATGTTAGGCTCAAGGCTTATTGAGTTCCATTCTTCCAAGAAATAAGAATTTGATAAAATTCTATATGACATTGCTATGAATGAGTTATAGAAACCTATAAAATTTGTGTTTATGGATTATGTTGAGTTGATCCATTTCACATCTAATGGTTTAAACAACCCTTAATATGTGTAGATGATTTAGCTACTATAAATATTAATTAGCATGGATATATGTTGAGTTTAAAATAGATCTCCATATAATTTCCATTACAAAGAGTGGGAAAGTAATAATGAGCATTGTTGAATATGGTATATTATCTACCTTTCAAAAACCTATGAGATTATGTGTATAAGTTTAGTGATCAATTTATGTTTGTATGTAAAAAAAAAACCTACCAAGTGCCTATGGATCCTTGTGATATCCTGATTATGCATACTTGACTATAAGATGGACCCACATGTAGAGTCGAGTCTAATATAGGTATATGGGTAGTTGGCTATCACTAATAATATGTATGTGATGGATGCTATATATTTATTTGTAATATGTTAAGGATTACATGTCTTTCACCAATATTCTAGAGATGCTATATTCTAGGAACTATGTATGTTATGATACACAAGTGGTTTTATTGGATATCACTTGATGCATGAGCATCAAGGGGTACCAAGCAATCTTGCACACCCAAAAAGATTTATTTTATTTTCCTAAATTTTGGTGTGATGTTGGTCTTGCAAGCATGATATATTTCTTGATTTTTCTTCCTTCAACAACCTTGAAAGGAACCTCATTCCATACACTTGTTTTTGGCATGAATTTTAATTGTAAAATCATTTCATTTAGCTAAGAGGTATTATATTTTATTCATTTGTAACTCCTAATAATTTGAAATTGTTGGCCATTAGTGTTGGGATCTTCTTGGTGCAATTTCTTGAGGTAGTGGAGGTGTAGGAATAGGATAATTGATGTCAATTTAGGAGAAGATTTGATATTTTTTAGAAAAGAACAATTAAGAGGCCAATGGCCTGAATCTCCATGCCCAAAATGGAGGAGGTAGAGTTTTGACTAGCATTTTAGGGGGAGAGAAAGATTGTATGGGTCATGACTGCGAGACCTAGTTTCAGTAAAAATGACATAACTTTCTCATACGATAATGAAATTGAAAAATTCAAAATGATCTGAAAAACTGGGAAGGAGACGCACAAAACCCATGTTAGTGTTTTAAAAGATTCATGATAATGGGGGAGCAATGATGGAAAAAAGTGACGGGTTTATGGAATTGTAGTGATTCTTGCCTATAGAATTGATTTCAGTTTAGCTTATCGAATTCCAGTAGTATATTTTATTTGTTGGTGTAACAATTAGCACCTCTAGAGTGTGAGTTGGTATGGACAACTATATACAGTACGTGATGACTGCTCTTCAAATTAGGAGGGGAAGCTCCCTCTTTTGTTGATATGTGTTTCTAAACTAAAGTAATCTAAAACCTATCTTTTTTGACTTGGCTGGAAGAGGCACAAGGTTAAGGAAACCAAGAATGTTGCAGCTAAGGGTTTTCTATGGTTTTGCAGATCACTAACTACAACTTAAACTAAAAGATTTAAACTATCCAATCTCCTCAAGAAAACATAGCATGAGGAAAAGGAGCAAGAATGTGTTAGACGATAAACTTCAGGTACAAATTCATAACGTGAAGGCAAGGTGGGCTCAACTATTTGCTTGGCTGGGAAGAAGTTTATTAAAACAAATAAATATATGGTAAAACGGTACAACTTCACAACATGAAGGAAAGGTAGGCTCAACTATCTACTTGGTTGAATAGGTTTACTACTACACACATCAAACGATAAGCTTTGAGTACAAATTTGTAACGTGAAGGCAGGGTGGGATCAACTATTTACTTTTTTGAATAATCTTATTATAAACAAACAAAAAGGTAAGCAACTAGGACAACAAATTGTATTAGCGAAACATGCATACAACAAACTATCAAACTAGCAACCCCATTTAACTACAATTCAAACAAACACCATAAAAATAACATGAAGGAAAGGTGGGCTCATCTATTTATTAATATAGTAATCACTCATGAACAAATACATAATAATAATATCACAGGCAAGGTAGGCTCAACATATATTGCTATCACATGCAAAAGTTATTTACAAATGAGCTAAAAGCTCTTATTTATAGACATCAAAGGTCTAGGCAACCCTAAAATCACCTTGAGTCAACTACAGTCTTGCAAGCATGCAAGATTTTATTTTCTAAGTCTAGATAATAGAAACTATACAGTTAACTGGAAAGCTACCATTAGTTAACTAGTACAAACAAGACTAACTGGACAATGTGCAACATGCACATCCTTATTGAAAGAAAAGCTAACTGATAACTAACATCAATCAACTAACACTAACTAAAAGTCCATCCTCATGTGAAGATATCTCTAAGAATGAGATAGGCATGCTTGATATCAACAAGGAAAACTCAAGAAATGAAGTTGAGTTAACTGTTGCTTCTGAGTCATCCTTGTAAACAACTATAGGATCCAATTGGGTGTCTACTCTAAGCCCTCTCTACTTATCTCATCTAGGAATTTATCGATTGTATCATCATTTGGCACTTTGACATTGTTAATGGTGACCAACTGCCTATCTAATTCCTTATCTCTATCCTGGATCACCCTTTGACTATCTTTGACCTCTATAGTTACCTTCTTGAAACTGATAGTCAACATTGAGAACTCCTCCAACTTAGATGCCTTAGGATCTCCACCTAGGTTATCATGAATCATCTCTTCGAACTCAGTTTGAACTGCCTCCAACTCGGCGTATTTACCATCTTCACACCGATAATGGCATGGGATCTGGGTGATGAACTCACTGATAAATCTAAGAGTTGAAGCAACCTTCTCCTAAATTATGCCCATCTTAGCAGAAACTTTGTGATATGTTTCCACTTTGCAAAGATACAATTATCTCCAAGTGAAAACCTTATTTTTATCTTCTACTGCTTCAATGGCATCATAGGCAACTGTAAGCTATGATATGAGAATTGAATCCTTTGGCCTACACTCTTTTATGAATATCTCGAGCTCCTGAATCCTTTGTCGAATACTATGTGCATCAACCCTCAACTGATACAACTCTGTAATGAGATGTCAACCAACAACGATGAAGTCCTCAATCTAGGTAACTAAAAGCTTTCCTCAATTAATCAAGTAGTGAATCCTTTGTTGATCTGCGACTATCTCTCGAAGCTATGGGAGCAATGATGCCTACCTTGCGTTCCCATCAAGAGAACTTGAGATATACTATCAGAGTTGCTTGACTTTAGCCTTGAGGTCTGCCTTATCTTCACCATCCTTTATGACACACTCCTCTAGATTACTCGCAACAACCTTGAATAGGCTCACGTCAGTGTGTCGAGTACTCTTTCCTAGATTTTCCTTGATGAAGGTAAAGTCACCAACATCAACCTCATCTAGGTTCTTTCCTTCTGGAGGTGTAGCAACTTCTATGATGAGCTCTTCTTCTAGATTCTTCTCAATGTTGACTTGCTTCTTGGCCCTCTTATTCAACATGTCCTGATAAGGATCACAAAACTTGGACAAGTCAAGATCATATGAGGGCATAGGCCTTTCTCTACCCAACGACCTCTTGAGCAGAGACAAAATATTCATGCTATTCTCCTAAAGAGGAGGTACTCCTGCTGTGTCAACCACTGGCAGATCAATTTCCATGAATGTCTCATGTACTGGAGTTTCGAGCTTCGAATCAATGCCAATAGGAGATGATGAAGGCAACAAAGGTGGACCTGGAGATGATGAATCAGCCTTAGTCTATACTACTGGTTTTCCTAGAGCTACTGGCTCTATCGGAACTATTGTCTCTATTGGAACTATTGTCTCTCTCTCAACCTGTTTCCATTTAGTGATGCTCTTCCCTTTTGAATTCACCCCAATCCTAAAAACTTCAGGCAACTTCAAGATAACTTTGACTCGAGGCTTCGCCCTAGAAGTAGAAGACAATGAAGAAATCATTGTTGGCGGCTCTGTGGCTGGAATTACCCTTTGCTTTCGCTTGCTCTCAAGGAAGTACATGCTCATTTTAATAATTGGTATGGAAAAATCCTTTACTGAAGTATTCACTAGAACATACCAATCAGGTTGGCGAAGTAGTTGACAAGCGACTTGGTCTTTAATGAATGAATTGAGGAGCACTTCTCCATCATCATCAGACAAACCCTCCACATCTTCTAATAGGAAATCAACAATATGTGGGAGAGTAAGCCTATAGTGATGACGTCGACGCACCTCAAAACCATCCTCGCAATTGACCCAGAAGTCCTCAAGCGCTGTTGAATGTGAATTGCTTCACTCCAACCTTGCTGAATAATGACCCAATGGATCAAAGGTACACCTTTGAGGAAAACACTCGAGCCAGAGTTTCTCTAACTCATTCGCCATTAGCTTGCAATCAACAGCTATCTTACATTTGTAAATAGCCAATCCGAAAGGAAAGGTGAAAGTTGGCTTGTGTCAATTGCAAGGAAAGTGTGAACCTCGTGTGCTTGTCTCATAAACTCCATGAAAAGAACTTTGTTTGACAGGTTGTAATGCCCCGCCACGAAATCCTAAAGGAAGTTGCAACCACTACGGAAGCGTACAATTTTTTTTCTTAAAAGTGCATTATTAACAAGGAAGATGCACAATACTTTGCAACATCCTCTAAGGAAATGTGACAAGATTGCCTCTAGAACCATAACACATACATTACTCTTATAACACATTTATTAATTACTCAACATGAAATAAGTACACATACATTTCATACATGATAAATTACAACATCACAATAAAAGATACAATAAGATGTCACATAACATTAACTTAATAAAAAGGATTACATCTCTCATTCCCCGAATGAGGCACAACATATAAATGTGATTACATATACAATTATCCACCTCGAATACAAATGAGGGGCAATAATTACATGAGCTAAACTGAAATAAATATTAAGCATAAAATAAATACTAGAACCAGTGCGAGCTCTCCACTGGAAAACCTCACCATCATGAACTGAAGATCAAGGGGGCCCAAAGGTGTAGGGCACACGTTCCTCCAAACCAAGTGGTACCCGAAGGCCCACCCCTAGTGCTAGGAGATAGTAACAAGTATACATGGTCAACCTACTACCTCTAGACACAGGTTGACTCAACACTAAACAAAACCACCACAAGAACAACAGTAACTCAAGGATATAATGCTACTCAAGTTAAATGACTACATACACCAGTGAACCATATACCATTGACCTAGAAGATGTGCCACCACAAAGGTGCATGAGTTACCCATCAGATCTTCCCGGATCTTGGCCCGCATCCAAAATCACTCTCCTACTATCAACACTTGGAACATAACCACCCCAAACTAGAGAGGAAACATATAATGACACCCACTCCAAACATTGGAGACAAAAAATCACTTAACAAACCCACTCCATACAAGAAGGCATATTTCCCCGTTCATGGAAATTGGGTACATCACTAACATGACACTATGTACTACCCAAGTGAAATACAAAAGACAAGACCATGAAATACAACTCCCAAAGTTAACATACCCCACTAGGAATACTTACAAAACCTCATCTAATACCTCTATTCAATTTACCCCAAATGCTTATTGAATAAATCACATTCTCAAATAAATTTAAACCAGAACAAGTCTATACCACTTCCCCAACAAGAACATAGAGCAAATAATCACGAAAGACAATTACAAGAAAATGATCTAACTTTTGGATATACTGAATCCATTTCCCTATCATATTGAATTCACAGTACAAATAACCATTGCCCTAATAAAATAATTTATTTAAATAATTAAATGCCTCTTCAATCACAGAGAAGGAAAATACTAAATTACAGGTAGCTCAATTCCTTGATTACTTTTAAAAACAATATAATTTCTCCAAAGGATTTACTCACCCAATTTCCCTTCTAAAGTAAATATGCATGCAACCATTTTAAAATTACAATTATTTTAAATATATATATATATATATATATATATATATAACTTAATATATATGCACTAATATATACATCATTATACAAACATATATAATTGTGTATATTCTAATGTATACACATTATATAGATATATATATATATATATATATATATATCTTAAATTCCATTAGCAATAATTACCTTTTTATTTCAAAACTAAATAAATAATATATGTTACAAATATATAAATATAATATATTATACATACACAATAAATAAATATATATATATATATATTATTATATAATAGAATATATTATAATATATATAGCCCCTATTTTGAATTAGATTTGAAATAAAATTAGAATTAAAAACATGGCGAATGAAATTTCTGTTTTGGATAATACGCGAAGGTTTTAAATCAAACAAACATATATAATTGTGGAGGGGAACTATTGCCGCCGACCCTCCCCATGGAGGGTTCCGACGGTGGGAGCTCCCCTATTTGCTTCCCTTAGGGGAAGAGATAATGGAGTCTCCACCAGCCACCTCCCTTTGGGGGGAGCGGCGGTGGGGTCTCCCCAACACAAACCCCCCTCCTATACATACAATAAAATCTGTGTTTTCATAAAACAATTAAACAACGATTCACAGGGGTTTGCATACGGAGATCATTCATGGATATTAGAATAAATAATCACTTCCTACATGAGATTTGACAATAATACAATTTATAAGTATATTATGTGTAGATATGTATATGTATATATATATATATATCCTTAAGAATATATATATACATATATATGCAAATATGGCACTACAAATAACCTAATCGGGCAAACAAAGATAACAACCTATAGGTGTTTTTCCCATATGGAGAACATAATTTACACAATACTATAGATGGAATTATGCAATTTCTAGGAAACCCATAATTCCCAAAAGATTCCTAATATTTCTATTATTTCATCTGGAACTTTCTATTGTTTAAAAAACAATGTCACTAAAGAGGATTTCAAAAATTGTACATAGAGGCTTTAAAATAAAATTTTCTAATTCTCATACTGTTTTCCTCTCGTTTTTCTCCCAATGATTTTAACTACTAAATCCATAGAGGATTCTCAAATTTTGCTCCCTGATTTCATTGTACAAGATTCCTATAGAGGCACTAGATTTACTCATGGAAAATCTACCAACATAGAAGCCTTAATATTTTCCCCAAACAAATAAAAGCTTCTCCTACAGATCTAGCACAACAATCTTTTCTACATCAATTAATTTCCATTTAAAACTTAAACAAAGACAAAGAATTTAAGAAGAGAACCTATTTCCAACAAAGCTTCTGGAGTAAATGGAGTTTCTAGTACCGAGCCTCCTCCAAAGCTTCCAAAAAAGCTTCCATGACTTCTTCCAAGCAACCAAATTTCCTGAGCACAATATTGAATCTAATACAACAGTAATCTTTCCCAAACAAAAATATGAATACATAATTTCCAACACTTTCCTACAACGCAAATTTTCTTTCAAATTTTTCCACAGCAAGCAACACCTCTTCCTTTGCAAATTTTCAACACATCAAAAATATCTTAACCTTTATCGTGAAGAAGCTTTCTGCTTCCTCACCCAAAGCCAAGATTCCCTTCGAGAATTAATTTTCCCAACAACCCCCAAAAAATTAACTATAACATGCTGGCAAATAACAAATATCTTTTAACAACCCACATTTATTTTACTCAAAGTAGTTTTAATAATTTCAAACCATATTTAATTTCAAAGCAAATTTAATTCTATTAAACTACTTACTTTATAAATAATTTAAATCAATTAACTTAATTACTTAATAAATAAATTTAACCACAAGGATTAAATTTACTTTACTAAATAAATTAAATTTAATTAATTAAATTAAATAGAAAGCTTCCATCATATTATCTAAAATTGATTAAATGAATACTAACATCATTTAATGCATAATTTAACATTTATTTCCATAAAACAAACCTTGCAGAATTAAATAGCAATAGACAAGGCAAACGATGACACACTGAGCATGGACTGACGACACACTATGGCTAAGGTGTAGACTTGACATAGGTAACCTAGCTACTATCTCCCAATCAACATACCGTTGGGTCGACACTCTCAAACCTGTGAACCCAGGTGGATTCGATGTCCTATACCTGCAAACCTGTAATCGAGACATCAATAGAACATGCATATAAAATCATCATAAAACACATCGTAAAGAGGAAATCATGGAATCGCAGGGCACTCACAAGCGAGTGATGCAATCCTGTCCCCTTCACCAATAAACTATCACCAAACTGACAATTCCATCATCAATAAAACTCATGAGCAATAATCATGTCATAATAAACCAACATTATTCTTAATCAAAGCATGTCAAGTTATAACATCAAAGAAAGTACATCTCATCACACACATAGACTGTGTCGCTCTATAAGAAACGATAAAATAATAAAGCATCATAATCTAACATAAGAGAAAAACAAAGGGGTGTTACATTCTTCCCCCCTAGGGTCAGGCTTACTCTTGGAAGCATGCAAATACCCCTAGAACAAAATCTATACAATCACACATAATCAAGGGTTCCAAAACTGAACCACTCCATACCTCAACATAAAAACAATAGCAACCTGAGTCATAATCAACCCAACCAAGTACATTGTCAATCCATACAACCCAACATGGTAAAGCAACCACCAACCAAGTTTTCAAAAACACATATCCATGAATTTAACATACATAATACACATGCACCAATACTCATCACTGGGAATCATCACAAGGCCACACATAGGTCTATCTAGACACTAAAAAGCAGCATACTAATCCATGATCCAAGACTCCATGAACCAAGAACCAAAGTCCATCTCAAATAATCCATACATCACAATTAGTGGCTTGATGGTGTTAGGCCATACATAAAGTGAGACCATCCAAACAAGACCACAATGATCTATCTCTTGTTGTATAAGGTGATTAGCCTCCAAGAGATAGTCATCACAGATAGGTGAGTAGTGGGTCCTAACTGCATAATAGCCTCACATACCCCCATCCTTAACGCTTCCTGCATCTACTTCCTCGTACACACTCACCAAGTCCGCCTCATACATCCTTGGAGAGGAATCACAATATGACACATAACCGACATTGAAAACAACAAAGATAACTAGCTTAGCCACCAAGTTCATAAAGAAGAGAAAATTAAAGTTTCATTTCAACAATAAAGAAATAAATACGCATAATTTCAACACTGAATCAAATATATAACCTGTAGGCTTATAAGAAAATAAGATCACAAGTCATGGCTAAACCTTCAAAATCAAATATAAACAAGGCATCGACCTTCACAATCAATTGAAAAATCATCAATAACCAAAAAGAAAGTTCACAATCTTCAAAATGCATTGTACAACACTATGTGACTAGATACTAGCCACCAAACGAGGAAAGAGGAAACAACGTCCGACTAGAATAATAATAGCCCTCATGTGGTGCAGAGTGAGCACGCCATCCACATGACCCAGAGTGTATCCACGAATATCAAGAAATCATCATTCTACCTGGTCATATGCCAACCGAAAAAGGCATGTACTGGTCATATGCCACATGGCAGTGTGTCTGAGGGTCCACAGAAATAGGCATGTGTAGAACACACCCCACCTCACAATATCTCGTGGAGAAGGCACACACAGGAACTCGTTGTAGCTAGAGGTATACATGGCTAGGATCTACCCATACGCTACTCGACTAACACGGTCAAAGCAACCATGAGGATCCCTCTACAAGTGTTTGAGGCCCCATAATGCTCATCGCACAAGTAGGCTAATAAAGACAATCTCACAATGTGCCTTCAAGTTTTTAATCACGTGGCATCGTGTAACACGACATCATCGCCATCACTATGTTGGAACATCAATGGGGTGAGGCATCATATTGCATCATATCAGAACATGTGCAAATACAACAACATCACCAACACTATGTCAGAACATCAGTGTGGTGTGGCATCGTATCTATCACATCATGTCATAGCATGTGTAGATACACTAAATTTATAATGCAATACGATAATATCACTATGGGGCTACCTGATCTTCACCTCTCATACAAATGATGTTTACTCGCTAATGCCAGATTAACGTCCCTAAGGATGACCAAACATACACTAACAAATCTATGTTGTTGTACTCAAATTTGTGGGGATTCGGTTAACACTTATGGATCAAGTATCCTAACCCATCATAAGGGAAATTAGTAGGTACAATTCCTCAGGATTGGTTGAGTTGAGACACTCTGCGTCGTAATATGTGTATGCTACACACTCCAACCAAGGAACTTGTGGCTGCTACTATCCCTTCACAGATTGAGGGTCTAGAGAACCAAAAGAAAAAAAACTAATTTTGGTTACTCTTATATAAGTTTCAACCACACATGGGTTGGCCCTCAATCAGGTAACAAACATGTAGACACACTCAATGGTATGGTAAATCCCACACCAAAGTGCAACTTTTTCCCATGGATGGGTACCAAGTATCACCATCACATGGACACACAAAGCAAGTACGGAGTATTCACAACAATAAAAACAAGATACAGTTACTGGTTCCTTACATTTATGGGGGGTACAACTTCATACATAATCCCATAGGAACATCAAATTCCATAACACATAGGATACGTATCATAACTTTCCAAACCTTATATTAGGTTTCTTTCACGTTACTCTTTCCACAGAGTACATCATGCTAAAGTAAAAGCCATGATCACATGATCACTTAACAAATCCACTAACAAATTTCACAGGGACAACATAGTGGACTCAAATGTACCCAGAGTACCCAATGTATGAACCTGGAGCTCTGATACCATGTGTAATGCTCCACCATGAAACCCTAAAGGAAGTTGCAACCACTGCGAAAGCGTACAATTTTTTTTCTTAAAAGTGCATTATTAACAAGGAAGATGCGCAACAATTTGCAACATCCTCTAAGGAAATGCGACAAGATTACCTCTAGAACCATAACACATACATTACTCTTATAACACACTGCTTAATTACTCAACATGAAATAAGTACACATACATTTCATACATGATAAATTACATCACAATAAAAGATACAATAAGATGTCACATAACATTAACTTAATAAATAGGATTACATCTCTCATTCCCTAAATGAGGCACACCATATAAATGTGATTACATATACAATTATCCACCTCTAATACAAATGAGGGGTAATAATTTCATGAGCTAAATTGAAATAAGTATTAAGCATAAAATAAATACTAGAACCACTACAAGCTCTCCACTGGAAAACCTCGCCATCACGAACTTCAAGGGGGACCCAATGGCGTAGGGCAGACGTTCCTCCCAACCAAGTGGTACCCGCAGGCCCACCCCCGATACTAGGAGATAGTAACAAGTATACATGATCAACCTACTACCTCTAGACACAAGTTGACTCAACACTAAATAAAACCACCACAAGAACAACGCTAACTCAAGGATACAATGCTACCCGAGTTAAATGACTAAATACACCAGTGAACCATATACCACTAACCTAGGAGATGTGCCACCACAAAGGTGCATGAGTTACCCGTCAGATCTTCCCAGATCCCGACCCCCATCTAGAATCACTCTCCTACTGTCAACACTTGGAACATAACCACCCAAAACTAGCAAGTGGAAGTGATTTTTTTCAGACAAATTCAGAGATATGGGTTTTGTGCAAAATTGAATTCTAAGACAACCCAAATCAACATAATTGCGAAAAAAAGAGATTTAGGCTCACATGCAAAAGGTTTTCAGTCGAGATTTGAACTGGCAACCAGGGGCACTGGGGGAAAATTTTCCTTCGAAAATTAGGACATGGGTTTTGTGTAGAACCGAATTCTAAGACATCCCAGATCGACAAATTTGTGAAAAAATGTGTTTTAGGCCCACATGCAAAGAAAATTCTTGGAAAAAGCATAGTGCTCTAGAATAGAGGCAACAAGGAAATTTTCAAAAAATAATCTAAGACATGGGTATTGTCATTGATGTTGAAATACACGAAGCCAGATGATGCGTTTTTGAAGATTTTACCATTTTCTTTGACATGCGAAGAATACCTAAGACGAGAATAGAGGAAATAAGACATAAGATAGAAGTTTTGTGTTTTATTTTAATCTTCTTCTATAGAAATTTGCCTATGCTTGAAAAGGATCTGATGAAACCTGCATGCAAATGGAAAATAAAGTTTGAAATATTCTTCCTCTGAACTTTCTGAATCTATAGCCACGAAGAACACTGAATTCCGATACCTATAGCACCCTTAGATCATTTTTACGCTCAAGAAAATATGTTTTTAATCAATTCATAATGAGAAATAATGGATGCCATATGCAAAATATATAAAAAAATATCCTCAAAGGCATGTCAAATGCATGCACAGCCTTGGAAAGTGCGCTTGAACTCTAAAAGACATTAGTATCTATATGCAATAGTGCTTTCCCAACAATGGCTATGATTTCTAGTTAATAGTGCAATTGGTCTTGCATAAAGTTAACTGAATGAAGAACATGCCCTAATTAGGGCGCCGCCTTTAGAATTTCAGTCAACTGGCACATGCAAGGCCTATAATATATTGAGTAGATGTTGAATCAAGTTTTTGTCTTTTTCATTTAGGGATAAAGATAGAGGTAGGACTCCCAAATATTTGAAGATGAGAGATATCGGGTATTTGCTTTGACCACTCTTCTAAGGGAGTTGAAAGATGTAATAATTTTGTAGGAACTCTATTTAAAATATATATAGTTGTATTCATAGCTTCAACCCAAAGGAATTTAGGTGTGTTAGAAGAGTGTATCATAGATCTAACCATTTCTAAGATGGTTTTGTTTTTCCTCTCAGCTACCCCATTTTGTTGGGGAGAATATGGACATGTAAGTTATCTATGTATCCCAAATATTATACAAAAGTTGTCAAAATATTTATTAATGTATTTAGTACCATTATCTATTCTTAGAATTTTAATTTTATGATTAGATTGATTTTCAACTAAGGTTTTAAATTCTTAAAATTTAGAGAACTTCATTTTTGTTTTTAAGGTAATATCTCAAAATTATGCTAGAATAATCATCAATAAATGGATGAGCATATAAAGATCCATTAAGAGAAGGAACCTGAAATGGCCCCATTAAATCACTATGGATTAATTGTAATATTTTAAAAGAAATTAAATTATGACTTTTGTTAAAGGGCAGTATATGTTGTTTACCTAGAAGACACCCTTTACAAGTTTTCTAATTTGTTTTCCATTTTTGGTAATCCAATTACTAGATTGTGATGAGACATTTCATTTAAACTCCTAATATTTAGGTATCCTAATCTTTCATGCCATAATTGTGTTTCATTTTTTATTTGAGTGGATAAACAATTTTCTTTTGAAGTATTATTAAAAATAAAGAGACCATCCTTTTGAATACCTTCTACAATAATAGTTTCATTTTGATCTTTCATGGACCATTTATCTTTCGTAAAAAAAATTAAATTACCTTTAGTAAGTTGAGAACATGATAGTAATTTTTTCCTTAAATTTGGAACATATAATGCATCTCCAATAGTTTCATTAATAAATCCGAAATTACCTATTCCCACGGCTTTTATTACTAAATTATCTCCTAAATATAGTTTTTCACTACAAGGATTAAGATTTGTTAAAATATCATGCATGTATGTCATATGTATAGTTGCTCCACTATCAAGGATCCATTCATTGCCAATTGATGTAGATAAGGCAGTATAAAGGGCAATATTGTTATATTGATTTTGATTTGAATTTAACTTATAATTTCTATTTTTATGAAACTTATTTTTATAAATAAAATAATATTATTTGTGTGACCTTTTCTACCACAATTTAAACAATTTGAATAATTGGTTTTGTTAATTTTGTAAGAGTTTTTAGAATGGGTAAATGATTTGGAGAGGTTTTGATTATTGCTATTTTTATTATTTTTGTTGTTGTTGTTGTTGTTGTTATTATTATTATTATTATTATGTTTCATAAGATAGATTGTATTGATCTGAGAACATTTACAAACGTCTTCCCAACAGGAGAATGACCAAATGCAAAAAATTAACCCCACTTTCTACTAGCCCCTAACCATGTCTTCTCATTCGATGAAACTGCTAACCACTAGTATGCATCCCTAGCCCTATCTAACCACCACCATTGATTACAAAATTATCTATCTAACTTTTACAAAAAATGACACTACGTCGAGCCAAAAAATCCCTAAGAACCATACAAAAACCTTACCAGAGATTAACATAGTGCTATTTTACCAAACCTAGACTAGACGACCATACAAGAGGTGACAAGGGACACCCATCCCTTATGGAAAGCCATTGGCTTTTGAAAAAGCATCAAATTCTTGGACCCATGCGAAATCACTGACTACCTCCATCCAAAACACCTTCATTAGAAAATTCATTGCAACCGAAACTATCATCATGTGCTTCACTAATGCCATCCCCTTTAAATCCAGAAGGAATGGATAAAATTTAATGACCTTAGCATAAAATTTTAACATATCCAAATCTCTTGGATTGGAGATGCCTTTTCCAGGTAGTGTAGCTTTAAGGGTCTCCTCCAAACCACCCAACAATTCTTTCTTGAAGAGCTTGTAGACTAGTGCCCTCGCCTCCGTCTTGGGTCTATGGTTGTATAGAACAAACACCAGAAACCTCGAGGCAATTTGTGGGTTTGTCCCAAAATTATCTTTATACTCCAAATTCCCTTTCCCAAAGACCACCTTCATGGCCACAACAGTAAGAGGGTCGATATTTAGCAGGATGCGCTTGAGGTGTTGATCTGTGACCACACAAAAGAAATTTTTTTGATCCTTGCAATCAAGAGATATCGAAATTTTTGCTCCAAAACACACCAATGAGTCCACAGACATTTCCACAATGAATTTGGAATGCTTCGCCATCGTTGCCTCCCATACAAAGCATTCTGACAATAATAGAAAATGAAAATTGAATGAATTTCTTCGGCCTTTCCAATTTCATAAATAAAAAGAAAAGGCACCACCTGCTTTATTACATTGTACATCATATACGTGCAAAAATAAAATCCGCCAGAGAACCCAATACTACTGCCATTCAGACGAATATGTTTATGGAGAAATGATGTGAATCAATCATGACAAGACCATTGAAGACCACACAAACCATCACGAGCACCAACACAATGTTTCATAATTACTCCCAATTCACTGTTGTACAATCTAGTGTAATACGGGAAGGCTAAACCTTCCCACCGACATGGCTGCCAATTCACCTACCTAGCACACTGCCACCTCAACCACACCCCCTACACGGACTTGCCACCATCAATGTGGCAAGTCACCCGCCCATTTTCCCACTATTGTTATTATTATTTTTATGTTTTATATGTGGTTTATTATTTTTGTTGTTGACTTAATAGAGCTTTTGATGCTTTCTCTTTAGAGTGAAAGTTTGACATTACCTATTCTTCTTGAATAAAAAAAGCATAGAGTGTTGATAAATCAGGGAGATCATCTTCATTTTGATACTTAGAATTCAAAATAGAAATAAAATTCCTAAACTTTTCATGGATGTTTATTTGAATTATAAAATATAGAAGTTTATCTTTTATAAGATCGCATTTACATCCATCCAATTGAGATTTGATATTTTTTTATTTTGGCAAGATAATTAATTACTTTTTCATCCCCTTTCATTAGAGTTTAAATAATTCTAATATTAATTTTATTATTTTTGAAAGCCTAGATCCCTCATGCATAGATTCTAATATATTCCAAGCTTCACAAGGTGATTCTATGTTTCCAATATGTAAAAGAAAATTCATCTCTAATTATTTCTTAATAAAATTGACAATGCTTCTTGTGATCTAGTTTTGAAAGAATTTATAAGATTAGGGTTAATGTTTCTACCTATAGGTTGTTTTTCCTAAATTTCTAGCCATAAATTATGCTTTTATCCTAATCTTCCATACAAAGTAATTCCCACATAAATGTGACTCCACTTTAAAATTTGTAGAAATTAACCTAGTGATGGAGTTTTTATGAATAAAAATATATATTGGGACATTTAAAAATAAAAAGAAAGAAAGAAAGAGAATACAAAAGTTACCCCTTTATCTTTTGCAATAATAGTCCTAACATTTATCACATATTAAAAATACATAACACAAATCATTAAAAAATTTCTATATAATTAAAATATATATATATATATATATAATATCATATGTATGTATTATGATAAAAATGATATATAAAAATAATTAATATCATACATACATGTAATATGTATAACTTAAGTGTTTTATTTTATAAGAGGAGGAAATAAAGTATTATATACCTTATAATTAAAATTAAAAATATATATTCTACATATAAAATGAAAGTGATATTTAATATTTAGTAAAAATAAATTAACTTTATTGTGAAAAAGAATATTAAATGCAAAAATAATAATAAATATTTAATTTAGTGAAAAAGTAAACAATAAGAGAAAACAATATTTAACTTTATAATCATTTCCAAGTTATTAACTTATATAACTAACTTTTAAAAATAAATTAGTATATTTCCTCATAAATTTATCAATATTATTCTATCATGATATCTTTTCCTTTTTCTCCCTTTCCTCCAATAATCTTTATATCTTTTCTTGCAATAATTACAAATATTAAATTATCACAATTTATATATTTTCTTGCAACAATCTACAAATATTAATTATCACATTTAAATTGGCTCTAATACCATGTTTGAACATGTAAAATATTTAAACTATGATAATTAAATATATTAAAGGTACTAACATTTAAATTATTACAAAAACAAATTAATAAGAACTAATAATGAATTTGCAGATTTACATGAGGAAAACCATTAATGGTAAAAACCTCACTAAAATATCATCTTTTATTACAAGAACACTTACAAAATAGTCTATTAAAAAATAGACATAACCTGAGAATACTCTTCAAACTTCTACAAGCCTCCTCGTGCAATTTTCTCCAAAATGTAACACATATTTTTTTCATTCACTCAAATGGTGAGGAATCCTCCCATTATCGTACCTTTTGAATAACAATGTTTTTCATAATTAATAAATTAGGAACTATTTAATAGTTCATTAATTAATTAATTAGTTACAAGAAATATAAATGCTTTTAAGGCATTATAATAAGAACATTATATATTATAAGGGTTTTTCCCCTAATAATATTATGTTCTAATAAGGAGTTTGTCATTACCATTGCCACTAGTTTCTCCTAGATGGCCCTTCATTGGAAACCTCGCTCAGCTTGGGGACAAACCCCACAAATTTCTTTTTCTCCTTGCACAAAAATATGGGCCTCTCACGACTATCGAATTGGGTAGACAAAAAAGTATGGTTGTGTCATCTCCATCCATGGCAAGAGAAGTACTAAAGAATAATGACCAGAACTTCTCAAGTAGGACAACCAATATAGCTAGAAGGATATTTGTGCTTGCTTAGTAAGATCTACACCACATAGATTTTTAGTGTCAAAAAGTTGGATGCTCTGTAGCATTTGAGAAGAGACAAGGTATTTACAACTATTGATTACATATTGAAGGATTCTAAATTGGGAATATTGTAAATTTTGGTGAAGGAGCTTTTATGATTTCTCTTGCCCTTGTGGGTAAGATGGTTTGCAACAAAAAAGTGTCTAAGACAGGCTTTGCACAAGCTTTAGAGTTTAAGGACATGGTATAGGAAGTCTTCAAATCGGTGAGGGTTCCAAATTCATTTGAGATGATGACTTAGAAGAGTCGAGGAATGAGAGAATCATCCCAAGGATCTTCCAGCTTTTTTGCTTCTTTTTTGCTCAAACTATGACAGAGGGAGGAGGATAATCAGCCTAGGGATCTTCTAACTTTCTTTCCTTTTTTTTTGCCTTTCATGGATGTTTTCTGAACTCTTCTTTTTACTATTGTCATTCAAGAAAATGCTAACAATTGTACAAGATGGTGGAGCCAAGCTATTCTATCCTTTGTGACCTCTTTTGTTCTTACATGTATTATTTTGCACAAGATAATTGTTCAAAGGAATGTTGTGAAGATGTTTTTGAGGGACATGACTAATTTGAGGGCTTTGAGCAGATGCATTCACTAGTTGAGAATGAAGGGTTTGATCTTTTTTTATCTATCAAAAGAGCCTCAGCCTATTAAGAGGTAGAAGAGATCGAGTTAAAAAATTAAATTGGGCCCTCTCAAAAGGTGCTCACAATTATGTCCTTCAATTACCTTGAATTCTATCTCAGGCCTCGTCCTATTGTCATGTTCTTTATTTTCTTGCAGCTAGCTAGTTGGTAAGATCATTGCATGTAGGGTGATTAATACTTAGCAACAAAATAATTTATAACACATTTTGCATAAGGCTTACTTTACTTGGAATTTTGGTGCAGTCACAAAGTAGAAGTGAGATGCCTGATTTTCTTTCCTAGACAACTTGTTGCTCTGGTGTCAGTTATTGAATATATTCAAGCCTTGAGGTATGTCTTCAACATATGACTACAAATCAGTGTGTTTCTAGTCAAATGCATTTTCTTTTGATAATAGGGATAGCTTAACCTTTGGCTTGAACAAAACTACATTGCACAACATCCTCAAACAAATCGATGCATAAGGCACACCCATTATAGGGAGTTTTTCATTTCTTTGAAACTAATTGGGAGTGCCAAAGATCATTTTAAAATTTACATTTCCCCTATTATGAAACTAGTACCCACTGATAATATCCATTAGGTGTGTTGCCAAAGTGAGATTTACATTATTTCTTGGCAATATGTCCAACAAAAAAATTTATTAGTCCTTTGTTGATGATTATGCCTTCAACGCATAATTAGCTTGTTGATGTTCTTATAACTGAGTAGCCTCTTAAATGGACTCTTATTTTATCTTCCTCTCCTTTTTAGTGTTAAAATGCAATGGAAAAATGAGCAAGCAAAAGATTGTTGTCTCTATTTACATTCTTAGTGAGAAATCATTACATACTATTATTTTTATGTTGTTCTGTTAATTGTGAGTCTGATTTATTCTACTATTATTTTGTTTTAATTCCATCAAATATTAAGGATCTAGAATAAATTATTGTTAATTTGATCCTACAATAAAGTATCTCATTATGGACATTAGCTAATCCATAGTGAGAAAGCATTGCATGTTGAAATTTAGCACGTTTAAAAGAGCATAGAGCTTGCAAGATCAAAGTAACATGTTGCCTTGAGCAAATCATTGTTTACAACATAGGTCATAATTTTACTTTCTAACTAAAAAATGTCAATCATGAACTTTCAACAAATTAAATTATTTGTGTTTTAATTATTTTTTCTATAAATTTTTTTCATCATTCTTTTTTCTTGCCAAAGACATTCCCCAGTTCCTATCATTATTCTTACATGCCTCTATACTTTTGAATGTGATCCCTAAAGTATTAAGCTTCTTCTATGTTATATCCCTTAGGTGGGATCTTAAGAAAAATAAAATTTAAATCACACCAAATAAACCTAGTTAATGATTGTTGAACCCTAGTAAATGGTAATAAAAAAAATGTAGAAATAAAATTTATGCTATTAGATTTGTCAAGATTATGCTAATTCATTACACTCAAGTTTAAGAAATCAAGTCACACTCAACTCCAAGGAAAACCAGACTTGTATTAAAGAAATGAAAAATATTTGATGAGTTTTTCTACATTACTCCCATTGACCTGAATTTTCTCTTCAATCTCACATACAAAAAGAGTTTGATCTTAGGCGAAGGCCCTAGCCTACAAAGAATTTTAGATTTATTGAGGTACATATAGAGGAATATATCATGTATTATCTGTTGCAGCCCAAAATGTAGTTTGAACTATTTTGACTTGTTTCTTGGTCTCTCTAATTATTATTAACCATAGGATTGTATATCAAAGATATATGGGCCTCCCATAATGTATAATGGAGGAGAAGAGTCTGTAAACTACAGAAATTATCTACAGGTTTGACTCAAAAGAATTGCATCCTATTGGTGTACTGAGGAATGCAAGATTAGAAAATATTGGTATTACACTTGTCACAAAAATACTGTTAGCAATGAATATTTCATGATTATTTTTTGAGCATGAAATTATTTGGAGTATTGAACAATGTTATTAATTGAACAGCTATAAATAGGCTTCTAAAGAGTCTTGAAACTAATATTTTTTAAAAGATAATTTTAGTACCATGGTGCTTTTGTTTAGTTGATCTTTATATATGTAATATTTTATAAACTTATTTTTCCAATTTTAAAAAGTATAGGTTGAAGACATGCCTAAGATAAACTACAAAAAGACTCCTCATCCACATAGTAACTAAA
>CM021107.1:458995861-459136607 GCA_007115665.2 Sequoiadendron giganteum
CTCTCCCTCTCCCACTCTCTCTACCTCCCAATATCCCCTTCTAACTCCCTCTCCCTCTCTTTCTCTCCCAACCACTCCCTCTCCCCCCTCTCTCATACTCCCTCACCCTCCCTCTATGTCCCCCTCCCTCTCCCTTTCTCCCTCTCTCACACCCCACTCCCACTCCCACTCCCTCTTGTTCCCCCCCTCCCCCTCTCTCTCACTCCTCTCTCCCTCCTAATCTCCTTCCAACTCCCCCTCTCCCTCCCACCTCCCTCTTCCAACTCTCTCTCTCCTCTCTCTCCTTCCTCTCCTACTCACCTCATTCTCTCCTCACCTCTCCCCCTTCACCCTTCTCTCCTTCTCTCTCCCTCTCCCCCCTCTCTCCCACTCCCACTCCCTTTCTCTCCCCATCTCTCTTCTCCTCTCACCCCTATCCCCCTCTCTCCCTCCCCCATCCCAATCTCCCCATGTCCCTCTCCCCTCAAACTCCCTCTCCTTCTCCCCCCCTCTCTCCCACACCCACTCCCGCTGTCTCCCTTTTTCTACCCCACTCTCTCTCTCCCTCCCAATCTCCCCTTCCAACTCCCACTCTCCTTCCTCCCCTTCAAACCCTCTCTCCCTCCCTCCCCCTACCCCTCCCACTCTCACTCCCACTCCCACTTCAATTTCCTCCCCCACCCTCTCCCTTCCTCTCCCCCACCCTCTCCTTCCCCCCTCCCAATCTCGCCTTCTCCATCTCTCTCCCTCACCCTATCCCTCTCTCTCCCACTCCCTCTCCCTCTTCCCCTCTCCCCCTCTCTCTCCCCCTCTCACTCCATCTCCCTCTCTCTCCTCCACCATCTCTCTCTCTCCCTCTCTCCCTCTCCCCCTCCCTCAAATTATAATATATATAATAAAAATATATAAATATATAATAAATATTCAAGAATAGTTATTTTCCCTTTATGCAACAACCATACAATTATACAAGATTGGGATGTTGCTTTGCAGATATTGTACCTAGTTTATTAAGAAAATCCTAAATGCATTGTCTTGACTTGTGAAACATCTTCTTAACTACAACCATTTTTTCATCTGGTAGTATTCCCTGATAAGAAAAGAAGCATTAAAGAAATTGCATCTATGTCTGAGGCCCATCTAAATTAACTGAAGTAATGTCAATGTGTTTCTGATATACCTTAAAAATTGTACCAAACCTGCCCTCTGCTATCTTATTCTTAGGGTTTAAGTCACACGTGGAAATTTTAATCATCTATTTTAGGTTTCATGCAAAGATGTGGGTTACAATTGTCATTTTGCAACCAAACTGGCCTTCACTTTATTGCATTCAATTTTATTTTCTCTTTTTTCACTCATCTCTCCGCTCACATGCATGCATGCTGTAAAAAAGGGCAATAGAGCGAAAAGAATGAATCTTTTTCTATCTTGCCATGCACAGAAAAAAATGTTTATAACTTTATTATAAAATGGGGAATATTGTAAACAAATGTATTTGATATGTTTCAAGGAAATTTTTTGTAGGGAAACACAAGACAAGTCTCATAAAATATAGAAGTAGAAACAATTTCAAAATTGGATCTCAGATCCCCAGATGTAGATTCAATAATCTATCTGGTGTTCGGTATTTCTAGAGTAAGTGAATTTTGAAAAGAAACACAAATAAATCAGAGTTTGGTTTAGATGGAATGCTGCAAAATAGGAATAGTGGTAAGCTGAAATCCTCATTCTTTGGAATCAAAGTGCTATGGTAGTATCCATTAAGAGGTGGGGTTGACCTTCTCACGATGCAAGGGAATATAGATTAAGATTGGTGTTCAGCTAAGATCTAATTTTTAGAATAAGGGTAGATGATAGGAATGACAAAAAACTTGCAATTATGATGGTGTTTGTTTCTAGATAACTAGTTTTATGTAAGGATGTTAAGAGGATGACATGATTATGGTGTTGGACCTGATTTGGGTACATGGATTGGTGTAAAATCAGAATAGTGGTAAGCTCGAATCCTTTGTCACAGGGAACTAGCTATTGTTAGTTGTGGTTGAGGATCTCATTTGTGAAACCATTGTCATGCAGGTTGATATAAATTTAGATTAGTGTCAAGTTTAGATGTTTTTTTTTTTTCAAAATAAGAGTAAAGGTTAGGAATGAGAATAAAACTTCAACTTATAGTGGTGTTTAATTTTAGGAAAATGATTTTATAAAAGGATGCTAGAATGATGAGATGATAAGACTGTCAGATCTTGATTTGTGTTCATAGATTGGTGTGGAATGAGAATAGTAGTAAGCCTGAAATGTGTTTTTCTGGGTTTGCTTAACCAATATTCTTATTGGAACTTTGAGGGCTTGTATGACATATTTTGTATTTTTGAACATTGTCAAGGTGTTTGACCTAATACTAGAGATTTTTGTTTATGTGATGTGCCTATAGACCATAGGTGACGACAAAAGGAGAGTGCATTGTGATAGAAGGGAATAGAAAGAATTGGAATGTGATCATTAATATGTCTATTCAATTTTTCCAATTGGATACATCATAAATTTTACTAACAATGAAAGAACACCTCATATACAATCATGAATGTAAGTTCACAAATGGTCAACATTCATACAACCTGGATAGTTATCATTCAAAGTTTGCATCTTCTCTAATTACAATTAAGACATACCTGACAAGAGCAATGATTGCTAGTGTCCAGAACACCATGACAAGAAATCCCAACAAATCTAGTAGAAACTATGCCTGCTTCATGTTGTGTAGCCCTAAGTCAGAACCTGTAACATATTACGCTATTAAAATATAAATGAGCTATCTACAAGATAAAAATAAATGTTTAGAGTCTAAATTGCAAATACCTATGGATGTAAGACAATTCATATTGTCTGTTGCAGTAAAAAATTGTAAAGATAATATTCCTAGACATATGATTAGTAAAAATTGTACCTACTTCATGTTGTGCAGCACCTCAATCAGACCCTCTAACTCGATAAAAAATCATTAGTCTCAAGCATGCTCATTCAAATGATAAAAATACAATGGTCCCAAAGTTTCTAAAGTCATTTCAACAAATTCTTGGCATTGTTTAAGCAAAAAGCCTGCATATTTATTGATTCAAATACAAAAGTTGAATTTGAAATTTGGGGATCCAAGAGCCTTCAAATTTTACTCTCAACAAATTGTTAGAAAGACTTAAGTAATGAATATTTGTGAAGAGGGAGAATGTGCCACTCAAAGAATTATTTGATAGCTCAAGTACAACCAAAGATGAGAGATTACCAAAAGTAGATGGCAAGCTTCCATTTAATTGGTTTGATCGGAGATCAAGATATGAAAGCTTTGGTAGTCCTGCTAAAGAGCTCCATGGAATGCAGCCCCAAAAAGACCCAACCTTTCAAGTCATGAGAGATTTCCTATTAAATTTGGAGGGCTGCTTTGAATATTGTTACGAGAAAGAATTAAGGTAGTCAACGAGGACATATTTGTAATAGAATTTGGAATCACTCCTTGCACATTTGAGTATGCAATAGAAAGGACGTTGAGCTGGGAAGAATGTTGGACAATGAGTAGGGATGTGAGTTCCATTCTGTAATGGTTAAAACTTAAAAGTGTGCCCAATCTTCAAGAAAACATATTTATTCATGGATTTGGCACCTTGTTGTTTTAATGTCCATTTTTGCATGATTCATGTATGGCCAGTTGCATTTCAAATTTTTTTAAAAGAAAACAAGCGTGTCAAGCAAAATTATAATGTAATGAATAGCTCCCACTCTCAACAATGAGAATAACATGGTCAAGAATTAACGACAACACTTATTCATTTTTTGACTAGGAAATGTGTGTTTTGACTAGAATATGTGTGTTTCAGTAAACAATGTGGCTGTGTATGTAGCCCACAAATAGTGTAAGGAAGGATAATGGGAAGTTGGATACCAAACAGAGCATAATGAACTGCACTAGACACAATAAATTCTCCAATCCTGTTCCACATCAATGGAGCAAGGGATATAGCTACAAAATGAAATTTACCCAATCAAAAGAAATAGCTTTGTGATACATGTTACACCAAAAAGGGAATTTTAGTATGCTACCCAATCAAAAGAGACAGTCATGTTTGAAGAATCAAAAAATCCATGTCAGATCAAGAGACCTAAAACAGGGGCATTGCGGGTTCTTTTTGAATGATGAATCTTCTGCTACCAATTTTTTTTTTTTTTTTTTTAAATTATCATAAAACAATAGCAATTCAAGAAAAAGAGAGGAGGGTAGTGATGTAATTACCTGATTGTGGTTAGGCCAGATTTGGAGCAATAGGGGTAGTCTAAAGGAGGAGGGGTGTCCTTGGAAACAGTCTCCCACAACGAAATCCCTTCTGAATAGCCAAAGATTGCATTGGGTGGTGTTATACCTGCCTAATATGGCTTCGTATAGTAAAACTGTTGAGGAGGAGGCATCATCACTGTCTACATTGGCTTTGCTGGATATGCATACATAATTCCCACTGTCGTTTCCTCCATTATTTTCACTTGCTTATTTTCCTCTTTGTCGATAGGTTACTGCACACAATTAACATATTTAACAGTGTGAAGGCAGAAAGATCTATGGAATAAATTCTCAGAAAAAGAAAAGCAAATTCTATTTAGGAAACTGTCAAGAGAAACTTAAATTGCCCCATTTACAAAACTCTAGCTAGCATGACTGCTCTGCATTTTATTTAACCAGGGAAAAGCAGCAGTTGATCTTGAACGAGAGGCATATGAAGCAACAAAGGCATGGGCAGGAGTTGCAGCAGCTCCCGCACATTGGTCTCTTAATAAAATTTGCAGAGACAAGGCATGTCAACTTCCTTGCACAATGCCCCACCTCCAATTCAACAATGCCATCTACTCACATAGGAGAGGCAGTTAGTCATATCTCTGGTTATAGAGAAACAACAAGTCCTTCGACTTAATCAACAAAATCAACTGTACAACATATTATTAAACATTTGAATTGTTATAGAGCCTAGATTTTGGATTTGAAGTTAAATACCTGGGCGAGGATGCATTCTCTTTCAAGTTTTTCTGTACAACTTCACGTTGGAGAATGTCATTGAGAAGACTGCCGAGCAAACGAAAGTCATCCTCGAATGCCTGGAATGATATCTCCTCTGCAATTTTGTCCATGGTGTCTGTCATGGTGTGTTGAGAAAGCAAATTGCTCTAAATACTACACTACTGCAAATTAATCTAAACCCATCTTAACAAAATATTTGAACAGAATTGCATCCTACCGTTGCTTTCTTGTATCCTTTTTCTGCTTTTTCTTCATCCTACCGTTGCTTTCTTGTATCCTTTTTCTGCGTTTTTTCTTGCATTCTAATTTGAATTTTAAATTTTCTTGGGGGAGTGCATGGTAGCCAGGGAATTTCACCGTATAGTTTTTTTAACTTAATTATGCAATTGTGAAATTTGTATACTAAATTTAATTTTTATTTAGTTTTGGATTATTTTAGCGGAGTATAATTATATATCAACAAATATTGTATTTTTGAAAAATTAGATTCATTTTATTTATTTATTATTATTTTTATTTATATATTCTTTTATATATTTCATCCTGTCTTATTTGTATCTATCTATCTTTTTAGACATTTGTTATTTATTATATCTAGTATTGTCTACTATGTTCAAATATTCATGCTCCACATTAGCATGGCTATTCTCTTATTTCAAGAAATCCAACAATGTGAGATTAGTCTTGTATCGCACGAATTCAACCTCTAAAAATTTAAATTTAAAATCAATGGGCTTTCATCTATTAGAAAACCTTTCCTCCAAAAGCATTCATACACTCAATGTATTATCTCATAAAATAAAGATTACTATAAACTTGTAGAATCTCTATGCAAGGCTTTTGAAATATCAAGCTCCCCAATTCCACTCTATGTAACGATGCATTTTAATCCATGCTTCATCTCCATACATATCAAACTTACAAGACATACTCAACTTTAAAAAGCAAGACAAAGGTAATGATAGCCAATGTCAACAACTCCTTATGTGCTTGATTGTATAGAAATAAAATTACAAAAAACTACCATGTTATCATATCCCATGAAGTCAAACAATATCAAATGGTTATAGGGGAAGTAATGGAATGAGTATGGATGTCATACTAGTAAAATTAAGATAATGTTATTACACAATCAAAGTTGTTAATGACAAATTAAATGAGAAGCATGGACATTGTGAAAAAAATGAACAGAAAGGAACACAAAATTATCATCCATCAATGCATTCAATCACATATAGGAACGATGGTGTTGAGTCTAGATAGTTCCTACAATGCCATTAAAGTGATATGACATTCTAGTCCCTTGATCTCCCAAAATTTTAAGTCACGTGAAAAAAAGAAGATGGTGCTAGGAGTCTATAAACCCTTGCGACCCCTTTGCCTCTAGGAAAAAGTGTGAAAGAAGGGAAGAGAAAGTACGTGGGATAGGAAAGGAAGCTATTGGTGTGAGGAAAAGAGAATTGAGAGGGAAAGCGTGATCTCATGGAATGCATAGATTGTAGGATATGAATGAAGTGAATTAGTTGAAAAGGCTTTAAAAACCTTTTTATAAGAAAACATGGAAATAATGGTTCATGAAGGTGAATGACTTGCGACCCACCATAAAGGCATGATTTTAGGTAGTCTAAGTTACGCGCTACCATGAGGGTGTGAGAAACAAAGATTAATAGGAGGAGAATAGATTAAGAGGGCATCTAAAATTTGGGTGAGATATATTTGGGGCACCATTGGGAACATCATGTGATAGATAGAGGTGATTTAAGGGGGGGATGACATGTAGAGAAAATATAAGAATGATATTAACACAAAAGGAAAATATAAAGGAACTTGACATAGGAATAAGACATGAAGGGTTGGAAGTAAAAGGGTTTGATGAAGGATATACGCATGATCTTAGAATTGATTTGTTGAAAAAGGCTTTAGAATATCTCAAGCAAATGAAACTGGTAGGAAAATTCCCCAAACATAGCTTACATCCTCCATGCGTAAGATAAAATAGCAGATTTAGGAGAAGAAATAGACATGTACTAAAGCATAAAGGAGGGAAATTTTGTTAGATATTAGAGTTGCAACTACCTTGGTAGATGTGAAAGATGAAACAAGAATATGGATTTCATGGAGCATAGTGAACAATGAAACAGGTACTTATTTTTTTTATTAATTATATATTTTGTTTTGCATAAGGATGTTTTTCTTAGAGTCAAAATATTTTTGAGATTAAACCTATCCCAATGTCTATGGGAAAAACACTACAAACTTTCTTATAGGCTATCTTGCCTTTTTTATTCAACCCATCTAGAATTTTAGGTATTACATAAGGTTACACTTAGTGGAATCGACAAAGAATATGATTATGTTACCTACTAAGACATGAAAACAAGTTTCCAATTGAAGACTAATGTCATTACGTACTATCCAGATTATTATGAATATAGTACTATTGATATTTCTTTAGCTACTCTAAACTTGCTAAAGAAGATTATTGATATGCACTAGCTTTAACTTAAGTGCACTATTTAAGGTATGAAGATTATTATAAGAAATTTCATAATTTAGAGATGAGGGTTGTCCTCAAATATTATAGTTGAATTTAGATTAAAAATAAAATCCTTTATTTTGACATAGATTAGGTTTGACAACCACTTTTTCTTGAGCATTTCTTTCAATTATGTTAGTGTTATAAAATTGACTCTTAAAATCTGCATTTGTCTTATAAATACTATCATTTGTTTAGTATTTATTATAAAAGATAAGAATTCCTCCTTATAATTGGATAATGCACTATATCTTAGGTGATGCATTTATCTTGAAAAAAGAGGCTATGACAAAGGTTCTTACCATACTTATTAACAATAATTATAAGATAATGACATAAAGTATGATTTTTTATTTAACATGTCCAAGTAGAAGATTAGTGGTTGAGTTTTAAATATGAATTTGTGTATAATAATTGGTAAAAATATCAAAGAACATGTTATGATATGGTTGTTGTCCTATAATGATAGTATTTTCAATTACAAGAAGTATATTTCAGTGAATCTTAAATTGAACCTTCACGATACAAGTTACATACAACATCTAGGTACTATTATACATAAGGTTTGTTATCCTATAATGGTATGGGAATTCATGCATCTATGGAAATTAATAAAATTTATTTGCTACTTGGAGGTTTTACACATAGTCATCTTCTATGTAACAAGGATGTTTTGAAGTTTAACTTATAATATTTTTATTTTGTTTTTGTTGACTATCCCTGGTAGGTTTAGAATTTTAGAGGGGTATACCTTGTTAATATAAGAGTATTTGGATTGCATTTTAAGACTGATGAAATAAAAGGATTAAGAATGAGATTATTGTTATCTACTAAAACTTGTACCCGAACTGAGTTGTGAAACTTAGTTAGCTAGTGAAACATAGGAACTTTCTCAGGTTGTGGGTCACCAAAAGTGACAATGAGCCACTGGATAGGTCGGCTTCCTAGCAGGTTATGAATTATAGCTACTAATTTTGTGTAATAAAAAGCAGAAGTAAATGCATGAAATGAAAAATTGAAAATTAAAAGTGAAGTGATACACCAAACTAACAAGGAAAATGAAGACCAAAAACTTTAACACTAGGCTTCAACTAATATAAACCAAGTTTCACAACGCATTATTGTGTGTTTTTGCATAAGTTCTTCACTAAAGGGGTTGAACACAAAAAATAACTAAATGGAAGGTTAACTTCATAATCAAAAGCAATATATGCATTCTTTAGACACAATTAGCAACCTACTTAAACACACTATTTGCAGAAAGGTATAACTTATGAGACAAAGCTAGAAGGAAAATATGAAAAGTTTCACAAATAGCTTGATTGAATCATTTAACATATACAAAACTGCAAAGAACAAAAAGGTAAGGATTTCATTACCAGTAATAATCAAGGTATCTTTTGTATTTCATATCCAAAGAGTTACAACAATATGTCAAAAACTGTATAAGGACTTTTAGAAGTCACTTAGTACAAAAACTGCATAATGAAGAACTGACTCCAAAATGAGTAACAAAAACAATACATCCATCCACTCCAAATAGTTCCACCAAAAAAGGCTCTGGAATCTTCATTTTCGTAAGCCTTCAAAAAGCCTAAAATCTAGCCCCTAGATCTCATCCAAAAGAGCTCCAAATAGATGAAAAAGTCAAGCTTGAATTTTTCCAACATGATGACACCTCAAACTGCCCTCAAAAAGGTCTCAAAAATAACCAAAATGCCTATCTACCTTCCACATGTTTGCAACTAATCATCAACCTCCTCTATATTCTTGGCATGTCATAAATATAAGCATATCTTCCACTTTTCCTCATGACTAAGTCTTATAAACACATGCTCACATGTTTCACATTTAAAGGTAATGCTTTAAGTCTAAGTGATTTATAAAATATCACTTAACTTAAGCATTTAACAATATAAACAAATGCAAAAATAATCAAAGACCAAGAATTTGGTCAAAACTCTAAGCAAAAGGTATTACTAAGTCAAAATGTGTATCAAACATGCCTAAGTCACAAGGCATAATCATAAATAAAGGCATAAGACACAAGTCTTAGCCATAGTGATAATAGTTGCATCACACATTTTTTAAAACAAAGGTAAAAATATACCTTTATCTTATCGCCCAAGATTAGGGTAGAAAACCCTAACACAAAACTGACCAAAAAGAAAATCAAAGCATTTCATTTTTATCCTACAAAACTCTAGAGTCTTTTGGCCACTAGTCTAGGATTTCATCAAAGGGTCTCACCATGCATTCCTATAGCTTTCTCCTAGCAAAACAATCTTTACGAATTCCAGTAAGAACTTGTCTTTGAAGAATCTGCATTTTCCTTGTTATTTTTGAAGAAAACTTGCTCGAAAATTGAGTTTTCCATTGATACTATGTAGTTCTTGTGTGATTTGATGCTTTTATTAAAGAGATTTCTGTATAAAATTTTCAAAATGGCCACGAGCTTATAAATTTTGTTAGTTTTCTGAACATTTAATAATTCATATATATATATATGGTTGTCGGTATACATATCTTTGGGCATTCATTCTCTTTAACTAAAACCCTAGCATTGAAGAGAAAGGTTTTACACTCTTTCCTACTCTATTCTTCTTGGTTGTGGCCTCTCATCAACATACTCTTTAAATTTTGGATTCTAGTCACAAAAATGCAATGGCCCATTTATTTCAATGGGTGTGGGTATATTATTTTCTTGAAATGCACTTTATACTGCTGGAAAACCTGAAAAAACTCAAAGCCTTCGGTTTCCTTCAGTCTTTTAAATCATGACCTAGGTTTTATAAAAATCTGGAAATACATGTATAAAACCCTCATTTGTTTTTTTTGATGATTCGAAAAAATAACCCTCAAGGGTTTCTCTGTAGATATTCTGGAAACCTATCTATGTTCCATTGCTATTTTTTAAACTCAACCATTTTCAAAAAATTATGAATATTTCATTTTTGTGATTGTTTCATGATGTTGGGCTTTCATTTCTATTCTCTGCACAATTTCCTTTATTTAGAATGTAACACCCCTCCGTTTTGCCTTCTCGTTGGACTGTGTGTCTTGTGCGTGTATGTTGTTGTAATGTGCTTCTAGTTATTCAGATGTTATCTTTATTCCATGCTTTGGATTAGCATAGTGGTTATTTGAATTAAAGATGGTTATGCTTTGAATTATATCATGTTAGAATTGTCAATTATTTGTAGTGTATTGGTGAAGAGGACGGTATCGCATCACTCGCAAGTGAGTGCCCTACGATCCCGTGATTTCCTCTTCACGGTGTGTATTCTATGCTGTTCAGATTATATGTTGTTGTTTACTTGATTTGCAGGTTGACAGCTACAGGACATCGACTCCACCTAGTTTCACAGGTGAGAGCGTGTTCAATACCCAACGGTATTCGATTGGGAGATAGTAGCTAGGTTTCTGTGCCAGGTCGTCACCCTAGTCCTTGTATGTCGTCAGTGGTTTGTCGGGTGTGTTGCTTTGTTTATTGTGCCCTCTCTTCATTATTTAATTGCAAGTTAGAAAATGGGTGATTTAAATAGCTTAATGTATTTAAGTTGTTGAATAAGGTAATCTGAAAATTATGTTGAAATATAATTTATTTATTATTAATTTAATCTAATTAATAAATAATTTAATCGTTGATTAATTCTATTTATTAATTAATTAAATTTTGATGTTGAAAGAAGTGAATTTATCTATGTTGAAGTATTGTTATTTTGTGGAATTTGAAAATAAAGAAAATGCATGAAAGTCAAATTGTGAAATTTGGAATTCAAAATTGAAAATAGAATTAAAAGTCAAATTAGAAGTTTGAAATTCAAAATTAAAGAAATTAGATATTTATCTTATTTTCTGTTTTGAAGAATTATTAGGGTGGTTGTTGAATTTTTAGGGTTGAATCCTTATGTTTGGATTTTGATCTCGATTTTGGGGATCTTGGAGTTTTGAGAAAAGTTTGAATTTGAGAGAGGAAGCATGTTTCAATTTTGTGGGTTTTTGGTTTTGAGTTGTGAAAACTTGTGGAACTGGATTTGGAAGCAAGGTTGGGAGTTGAGCATCGTTTTGGATCCTCTCACCTCAAAAATAAAACCAGATTCATTCTTTGTAATTTGATTGTTTTGAAGAAAAATGTGTATTCATTTATATTTTGATGATGAAAATAATGTAGGAAAACTCAAAAAGACCTGTTCTATGTTAGATTCTTCATGGTGATTTTGTTGGTAAATCTCAACCCCTTTTGTTTCCCTCTATTTGGGTTTCTCATGAAAATAAAAAGTGTTCTTGGCTGGAAATAGTTTGTTAGAGTTTATTTCCTCAATAAATTTTATAGTTTCTTTGTGAATATATAAATATATATACATATTCATATATATATATATATATATATATATATATATATATATATATATATATATACTTCATATTATTGGAGATGGGTATAAGGAAAAAACTCGGTTTTTGTTATTATAAATTCGGATTTTGTTTGGGAAGAGAAAATAAATAAAATAAAATGACAGTGGTATTTTAAAAAGAAAATTAAAATAAAATATAAAATTTTGGGGGGGTTGGGGGCTCAACCCCCACTGCACCTCCCATGGAGGCAGGTGGAGGGAGCCGCGCCCAGCGCGTTCCCCCACCTCCTCCATTGTGTCGCCACTATCCCCTCTCCTCCCCACGGCAACACTGGCGTAGCCGCCACCACCGCCAGTGGTCGGTTGTGCTAGGCACAGTCGTGCCACCCGCGAGGGTGGACGGTTGTGCATAGCACTACGCCACTAGGGGTGGACTATGTGGTACCGCCGCCGATCGCCCTCATACCTACCGCCCTCCAAAACCACCATCGTCGCCCCTGCAAAAACAAGCATCGTCGCTTGGGTTGAACTCGCAGCCAAAGAAAAAGCCAGCCGCCCAATGAAATTAGGGTACGCGCGCGGCCCGAGGCACGAAGGGGGTGTGTTTAAAATAAAGAAAATAAATAATATTTTAAGCATTGAATATTATTTTAATATTATAATATATAATATTATTATTATCATATTATAATATTAAAATATTTATTTTAATATTTATTTTATTATTATTTTGAATAGGTGATGTTTTTTTTTATTAATTGTTTATTTAGAGTGGTGAATTTAATTTAAAAATGCATAGGAAATTATTGTCTTTTGTATGGCATGATTTAAATTAAATTGAGTAAATGGGGAAGCATGTTATCTCAAAATTAAATTATTGTTTTATTTTGAACATTATTTTTTAAAAGAGAATAGTTTGATTTAAAATAATATGTTTCAAGTCAAGTTAAACATTTGTTTTAAAATGGTTATAGTAAAATGAGGAAACAATATTTATTGAAATCAACATATTTTGATTTATGAGAATAAATGGTTATTTAATTATTATTTAAGTGCCAGTAAGGAAGTAAGGATTGAGTTTGTAATGTCTCCTTGGTCTGGAAAAGACATACTTTGATTAAGTGAATTTAATGCAATAAATTATTGAATGATTATGTGGAAAATGGATTTAGAATATCCAAAGGTAGTTTATTTCATATGCCTTCATTGAATATTCCCTTTGTGCTTTTGTTGGGAAACGGGTTAAAGGTGTGTTATATTCGTAAGTCTTCCAGATGGGGTTTTCAGTTATGTGGTTGTCGTTTGTGATGTCAACCTGTTATGAATTCTTTGGGTTAGTGCATGAGGATTGTGTCTATCTTAGTACCCAGTTTTCACGAACGGGGACGTGTGTGCTTCCTTGTCAGGAGCGGTTTTGTTATTGTTGTTAAATCCAGTGTTTGGAGATGGTTTTACCTTTGTCGCCTCTTGAGAAAGGAGTGAATTTTGTAATGTGTGCCTCCTTGTTGGGAGCAGTCAGGAGCAGTTTTGTATTATTGTTACCTCCAATGTTTGGAGTGGTTTTATCTTTGTCGCCTCCTAAGAAAGGAGTGGACGTGTGATCTTGTTTATTGCACCTTGGTAACATTTATGTTTGGTTGGTGTGTGTGTGTTGTCAAGTAGAAGAGTGGCTTCCGTAGGGTCCAGAGCCTGGAAGAGGTAAGACTGGGTAACCTTCAGAAGTGGTTTAATCAAGTGATAACTAAAAACAATACTTAGATGCTTAGGACTAACTTTTCATTAATCAAGTTAAGTGGGCCTCACTCATAGGTGCAAGGGTTTGGTTAGACTTGGGATGAGTGAGAAGGCCATGGGATGGCAAGGTCATCTATCTTGACTATACAAAAGGTATTTGATTCTGCATTAGTAAGTGGTGAGGGCCAAGGGTCGGTTTGGGTTACCTTCCTAACGATCTGCATATTTCATGCATTTTCTTGAAGAAAACAACATCTCCTTAATATGTTACTCTTTTATTTTCCTCTGATACTTTCTCTTGTCAGCATGCCATGACTTTGTCTTGGAGACTTTCATAAAGAACTGTCCTTTCCAAAGTGACTATCCTTTCCAAAGTGATTGTCCTTACATTATCCATGACTGACCCCTTGGTCATTTTTAGGCTCTTGTCATATCACTTTGTACATTTACACCACAAAATATTTTTTTGAAGGACAATTACTCATCCCACTATCAACACACTAAACAAGGGATGTCATTTCTCAACAATGGAGAATCATACTTAATAGGATTGTTATACTTCTCTCAGAATTGGCTTTCAAAAACTCAATAGATTTTCATATAACATGATGATTGTCTTGATGATATTGTCACTGTCCCAAAACTCACTAGCCCTTACCATGAACATCGCTCACTATGTCAATGCATATAGAAGATTGTCTCTTTATTTCTATAAAATACTCGTGTACTATCCACTTGAAAAGTAGTAGTTGCCACTAATGCGTAATCCTATGATTTCCTTATTATGATCTATAGTTGATCACTCTCCTATTGTGATTCTAATAAGTGAATACATTTCATTTAATGCCCATGGTTGCTTCAAGTTTAAGACTTGATGCTTGATACTCATTGTTTCTAAATGCATGTCTTGTACCCCTTCATACATAGAGAATTCCTAAGATGTAAACTTTTAAGGCATGCTTGAAAACTATTTCAATACATGAAACCACATACACCCTTCACGCTTCCTTTAAATAAGTATATGTCACCTCTAATAGTGACAAAAAATCACTATCAAAGCTAATGTATGGTTGCTTGAAGGAAACATGAAGGAATGGATTAATCTGATGATCTCAATGCTTCTTGAAAGCACTATAATGCAAAATGTTGGGCTCAACCCTTGTGGGAGCCACATTTTAACCCACATGTTGTTATTAGATTAATTTAACCAACAACATTATTTTTCCTATACCTGCACATGAAGCAAACAAGCTAGAAAAAACATGTGCATATGGCAAATATGTTCGATTTTCCTATGTTACCTTATCATCCTAATGATGCTAATTGTTTAAATGCATTAAAGGATCATGTTGTATGTTTATAGATGTATGTGCATATCAGGATTTAAGACCTTTCATTGCTCTAAAAAAACCTTCCTTCTTAGATGGAAGAAATTAGGAGTGGCAAGGACAAGACAACTAGATGCAAGACAAGTGAAGGATGAAAGATGATGTAGGGAAACTCAACTAGAGTCAGTCATTCAGGCAATGACTAGTCTTTCTTCCTTTATGTGCATTCTTTTTGAATAATATCTATAAATGTACAATGTTTTCCTTCTTCTATTTTAAAGTAGTTAGTCTCATGGCTTGTGTGAGACCTTATACATTTACATTGTTAATAAAGATTACTTTTGAAAATATTTGTGCAATATTTTTTATGTTACATGCATCTGCATGAATGCAATCTGATAATGCAATCTTTGTATTTTGTTTATGCACACATAAATGAAATAAAGCAGAGGTTAAAATGTACCTTTTATTCTTTCAATTAAAATCAATAAGCTCTAGCTGATTGAGCTATAAGTGAAAATTTGGTAACAATTATTATTATTATTAATGAGTGTATGATGATTTGAAGGATATGATGTTGCCCAAATATCTCTAATATGACTCAAATATTGTTTATGTTTAGAGCAAGTTTGTAATTATTGCTAGTAAAGGGATAAGGACAATTATTAATTTTGAATAAATTTAGTAATATGTGGTTAATTAATAGAGTGAAGAAAAGTACCAAGGTGTGAATACTATATTGAAAAATAAATTCTAGACTCACTATGTAATTAAACTAGTCTAAGAGGTGGCAATTCATTTCCTTTGTATTTGAAACTCCAATAGGATAGAATGCTCCCAAGTTTCATCACTAGCCTTAGAGATTAACAAGGATAAATCCTAAGAAAAATATCTAGTAGTCACTAAAGTAACATGAAACTAATTTCTTTATGGTTTTCCATTTCGTGTATGAGTGAATAGGATAACAAATCCTACCTAATATGGTTTTTGCAAAGGTAATTTGTCATTTGTGATCAATGTGGCCATTGACCCAATTAGAATTTTGGTTTTTTGCATAATGAATAATAAAGGTGGTGAGTTCTAATTAGAGACTTTGATGTACTTAGATGGAAGTGTTATAATTTAGGCTTACGAAATTAGGAATTATGTTAGAATTCCTTATTTATCATTGAGAACTATTAATAAAAATCATTTAAATGAACCCTTTTTGGTGTTAATAATGAACGAAACCATGATTATGAGGAAACTTGAGCATAGGCATCCCTTGAGAGAGCATGTAAGGAGAAGTGTGTGTTACTTCGATCTCATTTGGAAGTGGGTACAAAGTTAGTCCTTGGAAGAAGGATGTCATTATAACCTCAAATATATAGGGGGTGCTTTATGGGGGAATAACTCTAAGGTTTTGGGGTTGTTTCTAATTCGTTTGACCTTCTCTCTTAGCAGACTTCAATTTGAGGCTGAAATGGGTATTAGATGGTTTTGTTTGAGTTATGAAAACCTAATAACTTGTATGTAATACATAATATACTTCTATATAGTAAGAACAACGAAGAAAGAGATTGTTTACTTTCTATAAAATATTTGACTATATGTACTTGTTGGGTAAAGTCCATCTTGTGTTGGTTTTATGTAAATATTATGTGTTTGTGAAATACAACTTTGTGTCTAGAGGTCTCTATGTATAGGCCCATGGCTTTATTGATTGTGATATATTTATCTAGCTCACTTGATTATTATTATAAATCATGTTATGTATGACCCACCCAAGTGTGAGCTTCTAAGGTGTTCGAGTAGTGACAAGCTATCACTGGGTCATGCTAATGATTGATGTCTACCTACTACTTTTATGGATTAGATAATATTCACCTGGTTCACACATGAATACTTGTGATGTGTGTATGAGCCAATCATGGTTGTACTACTGTGATGCACATATGCTCTAATCACCATTGTACATATGATGTGTGTATGAGCTAGTCATTTTTATACTGTGATGTGCATATGATCTAGTCACTTGGTGGATATGTGATGTATTCTATACATAGTTACTTTGTGTGTGTGGTCTTTGGAATTATTGTATGATATAAGTCATATGTATTTTTGTATGTTTATACATTAAGGATTAGGAATTTTTGGTATGAAACCAACACTTGATGGAAAGATTATTATCATGATAATATAATTTACTAAGTTTGTAGCTTATGCTTAATGTATAGTCATGGTTTAGAGGTGAGATTATATATCATACAAGAGGAGAGAATGAACTTCCTCAAATATTTTTGGGCGAACTATGAAGCCTTTGATTTACCACAACCTTGGGATGTGTAGGTAGAGTCATCATGAACCTTGAGGTTCAGGCCTAGGTCTAGGGATTCCCATAATTATAGGAGGTTAGCACTTTTGAGTATAAGCATATAATTGGTGATGTTTATTTTGCATCACCATGGTGAATGATGAAGTTTTAAAATTAGAACTCCCATTTTAGATCATAGATGCTTGGTTGATTAAGTTGTTAGTTTAAGTGAAATAAAAAAATATTGTAGTGGTCAGGGGGAAAAAATTACAATTGGACCCCTATTTATTCCATTGGGCACCTATGTTCTCTCATTTAATTAGCCTTGATTAAGTTAGGGGAAGCATAATTAATTTTCATAAACTCAGCACTTATTATATATAAGTTGTGGAAAATTACATACTTATGACCAATAAATTAAGTCTTCAATTATAATGTCTTTAACACAACATTAATTATTCTAGTCGTATATTCTTACATGAATTTATTTCATAGCATCACTTTTTTCTTGATCCATTTATCAAGTTCATTCACTGAAATTGATCTCAATCCTAAGCCTCCCTATCCATCACATTAGATCAATTTGTAGATGTAGAATTTACTAGGGTCATTTATATAGTTATGGATTTAAACCTCACTTATTTTAATCTAAATTAATATTCACACATTTTTTACCACTAGTAATTTTGATTTGACCTAGCAAACCTTTTATATCAATTTATGTGTTATTTTTTATATTTAAAGATATTTAATCAATCATTTGAACCATGCATTATCTCTTAGGAATCTATAGATAAAGGAATGATCAAATAACATTCAAGGAAATATAGTACCACTATCACATCATCTATTAGCATACACCATCCTAGGATCATTACCACACTTTCTTTTTGTCCAAAATCATTTTCCCTTGGTTGTTTAATTGGTATATCTAATGGTTAGACTAAGGAGAAAATGATTGTCATGATTCAATATATTTAGGGAAAAGGTGTTTTTAAATACCATAGTTCCTTATTGAGACTCAAATATCAAATAATCAAGTTAAACCATTTTCAACCAGCCTAACCTTGGACCTAACCTTGACCCCCAACTTTATCCTAGGACCCTGACTCTTACCCCAAACCTAATCCTAATTGAAAATTGATCCTCACATGATTCTAAACCTAACCATACCCAAATTGAATCATAACCCCTATCCTAACCTAACCTTAACCCCAACCATAATTGAACCATAACTTGACCCTAACCCTAATTAATCCCTAACCCTAACCCTACTTGAACCCTAATTTAACTCTAACCTTAAATAAACTATCACCAATACTAATTAAAAACTAGCATTAATTGAAACCTAAAGTTGATTCTAATTCTAAATCTAACCCTAATTATAATCATAATTCTAATTCTAACCCTATTCATAATCCAAATTATAACATGAACCCTAATTCTAATGGAAACTTTAGTTCTAACTATAACCTTAATTGAACCGTAACCCTAACCCTAATTGAACTCTAAGCTAATCTAAGCTAATATTATCCCTAACCACATCCATAATTGAACCCTAAATCTAACCCTAAACCTTAACATACACTGATCCTAACCTTGACCCCAAGATTTATCTTATAACCCTAACTTTAACCTAGCCATAATTAAACTCTAGAATTGAATCCTAACCCTAACTTAACCTTAATCCTACCCCTAATTAAACCCTAATTGAACCCAAAACATATCATTACCCTAACCCTAGTTGAACACTTACTCTAACCCTAACCCTAGTTGAACACTAACTCTAACCCTAACCTTATTGCCAACATCGACCTTAACCTTAAATCCATATTTAAACCCTAACCCTAATTGAACCATAACCTTAATTAAACCTTAAACTTGATTGACCCCTAACCCTAACCCTAAACCTAATTGTGACTGCAAGCTTTATATTTGAATCCTAACCCTAAGTAAACCATAACCTTATTTGAATTCTAGCCTTACCCTAATTGAACTATAACTGTAGCCTTAATTGAATCTAACCCTCACTCAACCTAAACCCTAATTGAATTCTAACCCTCACTCAACCTAAACCCTAAATGAATTCTAACACTAAATGAATCTAACCCTCACTCGACCTAAACCCTAATTTAACTCTAACCCTAAATGAATCATTTAACTAGAACCCTAATTGAAACATAAGCCTAGTTCCCTCATTATAACCCTAACCTTTATCCTAATTCCAACACTAATCCATAGTTAAATTATAATTCTAAGTCAAACCAAAATTCTAAACCTATTTTTTATGATACAAAAATCTGTGGCTATAATACATATGACTTGCAATAATCTATTATTTCAAACTATTATCTGAATTGCTCCTAAATTGATATTTGATAAATAATTTATCGACTAACTAACAAGTACAATTGCTATAATACTAGATAGACAAGTACTCCCCACTATGTGAAACTTGTTTACTTTAAAGAATGGTAATTAGTTTTATTCATTTAAAAAAAAATGATTTTAAAATTGATTATTACTTATTAAGTTTCAAATTTCATTTTTTTTAAATTAAAATAATTATATTGTATGGATAATATTTTAAACTAATGCAACCAAAGAAACACTTAACAAAATTGAGCCACTATTGAATAATAAGATCCAAAAAGTTGAAATTTGTTTTCATATTAATTGCTCCTATTATTCGTCCCCGATGCTACAATTAAGAATTATTTATATCTGAAAACTAAAAAAAAAAACCAAAATTATTGCTTTTAGGCATTTTTTTGCCATTTGTCTTATTTTGTCATTTTTCCTAATTCACATACATATCCCTTTGAGATTAGATTTTCCCATAAACTTTTATAACACTAAGGTAAGACAAATTGTCAACTTATAATTCAAATTGGAAACATGAGTTCCAAGTTACTAAAGACACAACTTTCTAAAAGCACGAAAAAATAATAAAAGCTAATTTTGAGGGCCTAGATGAAAGATTTTGGCCTTGAAAATGTGTGAAAATTAGACCTAGAAAAACATTACTAGTTTTTGCTTGGTTTATTCCCAAATCTCGAGACCTCAAAATGAATGATTAAGTTGTATTTGGGTTGGTTTTATATTGTAAAAATTGTTGACTATGTGTTTTCTATTTTTTGGTGCTATAAAAATAATATTATCAGTTTTATCTTATTCTTCTTTTAACATTCAATAGGAAATAATGGTATTAGTATAATTGAAGGTCTCTTCAAATGACTAAAATATATGAATCTTAAAACTTGAAAATTGAGTTTATGTAGTCTGTTTCAATTGCTTTCAACATGAAATTTGACATTGTGCAACATAGTTTTAATGATTTAGGCCTAAAAATCACTATCCTATTTTATGTGTTTTGAAATTGGAATTTTGTAGCATGACTATGGCGCTTTGGGCACAAAAATCAATAATCTATTGTACCTTTCCTCTTAGAGAGGAAAAGACAATCCACCTTACATTTGTAGTAGCCCATCTTCCATCTTCTGTTGTCTGTTGTATCTCTCCCACTATATATAGGAAAAGTCCCTCCCTCAAATGTTGTTGAGATCCGAGCATCCATCTTTTGCAACCTATTTCAGATATGTTTTCCTTCAATTCTTAAGTCTCATCATTGTATTTTTTTACCTTGTTTACTGATTCACTCTTATTTCATTAAAGTGCATAATTATTCATGTTTCTTAATTAAAATTATTGTTTCAATTTTTCTTCCAAATTAGTTTTTTCATGTCTTAGCTTAGTGCACATTTCCTCGAGTCCATGGTTGAATACTCATTAAGGTCATTTGGTAGCCCTATTTATCTTTAGTCATATTTGCATTCGATTTATTGGTAGTGCATTATATATTTTATTCTTCCATAATTCTCTTATCCTTCTTCCACAATTATCTTTTCCTTCTTTTAGTCTTCCTAGAATATTCTGTCTTTCATTACTTTTTTATTCAAATTTGATAGTTGTTCTTCAAGTCTTTCTTTTTCAACAAATATATTTATGAAGACTATCTTGTTCCATTCCTTTAATTTCCTTTTCATATACTAAAGTTCATTTTTACTTAGTTTTGGACTTTTAGTGGAGTATAATTATATATCAACAAATGTTGTATTTTTGAAAAAATCAGATTCATAAATTATTTATTTATTTATATATTCTTTTATGTATTTCATCATGTCTTATTTGTATCTATCTATATTTTAGACATTTGTTATTTATTATGTCTATTATTGTCTACTATGTTCAAATATTCATGCTCCACATTAACATGGCTATTCTCTTATTTCAAGAAATCCAAATTTAAATTTAAAACCAATGAAATTTCATCTATTAGAAAACCTTTCCTCCAAAACAATTCATACACTCAATTTATCATCTCATAAAATAAAGATTACTATAAACTTGTAGAATCTCTATGCAAGGCTTTTGAAATATCAAGCTCCCCAATTCCACTCTATATAATGACAAATTTTAATCCATGCTTAATCGATCTGTACATATCAAACTTACAAGAAATACTAAACTTTAGAAATAAAGATAAAGGAAATGATAGCCAATGGCAACAACTACTTATGTACTTGATTTCATAGAAATAAAGTTACAAAAAACTACTATGTTGTTATCATATCCCGTGAAGTCAAAGAATATCAAACGGTTATTGGGGGATTCATGGAATTAGTATGGGTGTCATACTAGTAAAATTAAGACAATGTTATTAGACAATAAAAGTTTCTAATGACAAATTAAATGAGAAGCATGGACACCATGAAAAACATGAACAAAAAGGAACATGGAGTTACCATCCATCAATGAATTCAATCACACATATGGGAATGATGGTGTTGTGTCTAGATAGTTCCTACAATTTCATTAAAGTGATATGGGATTCCAGTCCCTTGATCATCCAAAATTTCAAGTCACACAAAAAAAAGAAAATGGTGCTAAGAGTCTATAAACCCCTGCAACCCCTTTGCCTTTGGGAAAAAGTGTGAAAGAAGGGAAGAAAAATTACATGAGATAGGAAAGGAAGATATTGGTGTGAGGAAAAGAGAATGAAGAGGGGAAAAGCGATCTCATGGAATGCACAAATTATGGGATATGAATGAAATGAATTAGTTGAAAAGGCTTTAAAATATTTTTTATAAGAAAACATGGAAATAATGGTGCATGAAGGACGAATGACATGTGACCCACCTTAAAGGTGTGATTTCAAGTAGTCTAAGTTAGGTGCTACCATGAGGGTGTGAGCAAAAAATATTAATAGGAGGAGAATAGAGTAGGAGGGCATCTAAAAGTTGGGTGAGATAGATTTGGGGTAACATTGGGAACGTTGTGTGATAGATAGAGGTGATTTAAGGGGGGATGACATGTAGAGAAAATATAAGAATGATATTAACACAAAAGTAAAATACAAAGGAACTTGACATAGGAATAAGATTTGAAGGATTAGAAGGAAAAGGGTTTGATGAAGGATATACACATGATCTTCTCAAAATTGATTTGTAGAAAAAGGCTTTATAATATCTCAAGAAAATGAAATTGGTAGGAAAATTTACTAGATGTAGCCCACATCCTTCATGTGTAATATAAAATGGCAGATTTAGGAGAAGAAATATATGTCTAATAAAGAATAAAGGAAGGAAATTTTGTTAGATATTAGAGTTGCAACTACCTTGGTAGATGTGAAAGATGAATCAAGAATATGGATCTCATGGAGCATAGTGAACAATGAAACAAGTAATAGTTTTTCAATTAATTATATATTTTGTTTTGCATAAGGATGCTTTTCTTATAGTTGAATTAAGATTAAAAACAAAATCCTTTATTTTGACATAGATTAGGTTTGACAGCCACTTTTTCTCGAGCATTTCTTTCAATTATGTTAGTGTTCTAAAATTGACTTTGAAAATCTGCAATGGCCTTAGAAAATAATACCATGTGTTCAATATTTATTATATGATATAAGAATGCCTCCTTATTATTGGATAGTTCACTATATCTTGAAGAAAAAAAATTAAAGACTATGACAAAGGTTCTTACCATACTTTAATAATTATAAGATAATGACATAAAGTATGAATTTTTATATAGTATGTCCAAGTAGAAGATTAGTGATTGAGTTTTAAATATGAATTCTTGTATAATATTTGGTAATCATATCAAAGAACATGTTATGATATGGTTGTTTTCTTATCATGATAACATTTGCAATTACAATAAGTATATTTGAGTGAATCTTAAATTGAACCTTCATGGTACAATTTACATTTGACATCTAGGTACTATTATAAGACAAATGAAATAAAAGCTTTAAGAATGATATAATTGAGTGTATGATGATTTGAAGAATATGATGTTTCCCAAATATCTCTAGTATGACTCAAACATTGATTATGTTTAGAGAAAGTTTGTAATTATTGCTGGTAAAGGGATAAGGATAATTATTAATTTTGAATACTTTTAGTAAGATGTGGTTAATTAATAGAGTGAAACAAAGTACCAAGGTTCAAATACTAAATTGAAAAATCAATTCTAGACTCACTATGTAATTAAACCAATCTAAGAGGTGACAATTCATTTCCTTTGTATTCAAAACTCAAATAGGATAGAATTCTCCTGAGTTTCATCACTAGATTTAGAGATCAACAAGGATAAATCCTAACAAAAATATTTAGTAGACACTAAAGTAACATGAAAGTAATTTCTTTGTGATTTTCCATTTTGTGTATGAGTGAATAGGATAAAAAATCCTACCAACTATGGTTTTTGTAAAGGTAATTTATCATTTGTGATTAGTATGGCTATTGACTCAATTAAAATTTTTGGTTTTTCTTATATATTTTGCATTATGAATAATAAAGGTGGTGAATTATAATTAGAGAGCTTGATGTCCTTAGATGGAATTGTTATAATTTAGGCTTACTAAATTAGGAATTATGTTATAATTCCTTGTTTTATCATTGAGAACTATTAACTGATGTAAATCATTTAAAGGAACTCTTTTTGGTGTTAATAATTATGAAATGACGATTATGAGGAAACTTGAAAATAGGAATCCCTAATCAATCATGTTATGTATGACCCACCCAAGTGTGAACTTCTAAGGTGTTGGAGAAGTGACAAGAAATCATTAGGTCATACTAATGATTGATGTCTACCTGCTACTTTTATGGATTGGCTAACATTCGCCTGGTTCACACATGAATACTTGTGATGTGTGCATGATCCAATCATGGTTGTACTAGTGTGATGTACATATGATCTAATCACCATTATACATATAATGTGTGTATGAGCTAGTTATTTTTATACTATGATATACATATGAGCTAGTCACCTAGTGTATATGTGATGTATGCTAGATATAGTCATTGTGTGTGTGATCTTTGGAATTATGGTATGATATAACCCTGTAATGTCATAAAATTGCACCCCTTGCAATTTCACATAATTTCTTGCATCAACTTTAGTGTCCACTCCCTTAGAATTTGTGTAGGCTCATTTTAGCCCCAACATTAGCCTTTTTCCCTTCTTGGGATGATCAAGACCCCTTTTCAGTAGCTACCTTCACGTATTAGCTTTGTGTCAAACCTTGTGCTTTTCCAATTCTTATCATTTTGTAGCGTGATGTGTTTGGACACTAGCTCACACCAAACGAACATCCACACGTTGCGCTAGCATCCTATGACCCTTCAATGTGCAAACAACTATTTTTGAGCATGTTTTCCACGTTTTGACGACTAATTTTGTCAGTGGTAACAATCTGAGATGCCTTGCAACCGCTTGGGAAGCTTCTTTTTCCCCCTCTTTTCTCTTTATATGCTATCGTTTCACTTCATTTGCTCTCTTTGGACCTCTCTAGCTTTGGCTCTAGCCTCTTCCTCTCCCCTTTGTCTTGATATCTTTCTTGCACAAATCCATACAAATTTCTACAACAGAACTCTCTCACATCCTTACAATACTCTTTGCAAATCCCTTGGCTCTAATATCTCTATCTCATTTATATCTTGTGCTTGCTTGCAAGCATATTGGGATTTATCACATCTCCCATCAATTGAATCTTTATCTCATAATATAGGTTCTCCTCCTTGAGTGGGGATTTCTTTTATCATTCCATATTTGCTTACTTCATTCACTTCCTCTACCTATTTGGCTGCCCATGGAGGTGGGAACACCAAAACGAGGGTTTGATTGAGGCAAGCCCCTATACAGCCCCAAAAGTTTCTCTAGATCTTATATATGTAAGTGTTGAAGATACCCATTAGTTGGAGGCTTCATTACTTGGTTTGATATTAGAAGTTTCTATCTCTTATTCTCTCACTTAATCATTTAATTTACATTATTCTCCACTCTATTATTTTCCTGCATTCTAGAATTTCTTAGCAATTTGATTTTTAGTAGTTGCTCTACTATTTTCTATGATATTCTAACTTTTTGGTTTGTATGAGACGCCAACGTGCCTCAGGGATCTAGCACACCGCGCTATCATCCTTATTATGCACTATTGTCCATTGCTCAAGAGCTCATTAGTTTGTCTAGAAAACCTTTGTGATTTACTCCTTCGAATTCTAGAACTCTCACTCTTTTCCCTAAGGTAGTTTAGGGTAGTTCACCCCTTGGGAATCTCTTGAGAATAAACAGACTCGTGATTAGCTAATCCCCCTTTTCTACAAACCCCTATGGATTTTTGTATGTTTATGCATTAAAAGGATTAGTAATTTTGGTATGACACCAACACTTTACGGAAAGATTATTATCATTATATTATAATTTACTAAGTTCATAGCTTATTCTTATTCTTAATGCATAGTCATGGTTTAGAGGTGAGATTAGATATCTCATACAAGAGGAGAGAATGAACTTCCTCAAATATTGTTGGGTGAACTATGAAGCCTCTAATTCACCACAAGGGGATGTGTAGGTAGGGTCATCATGAACCTTGAGGTTTAGGCCTGGGTCTGGGGACTCTCCTAAATAAAGGAGCTTAGCACTTTGGAGTATAAGCATATAATTGGTGATGTTTATTTTCCATCACCATGGTGAATGAAGAAATTTTAAAATCAGCACTTCCATTTTAGATCATAGATGATTGGTTGATTAAGTTGTTAGTTTGTGTGAAATGAAAATATATTGTAGTGGTCAAGGGATAAATTTACAATTGTATTAATTTTTTTTTGTGCCTAATACTATATACTTACAAATTTTTGTAACCCTCACTTTTGGTGTTAATTTTTTCCTTTTGGTGTTATCCTTACTAGAATCAATTTGTGCAAACTTTTTGTGTTTTTTTGTAATAGTCCTGTTCTTTCACATGGTGTGGCTTTGTATCAATTTTGTATGACCTTCATGTGCTATAGTTAGAAATATAATTTAGTTATCTTTCATTTAGTGTTGGTTTGGTTAAATTTAATTAAGCTTGGAGAAAGTTATAGCATATTTGGTAATAGTAGGTTTGAATCTGCCCTAGGGTTTCTAGTTTTGGGGAAAATGGAACAACTCTTATTTGCATCGTTGGATTTTGATAAAAAAATTGGAGGAAAGGTCTGTAATAAGGTCCTCTTTAGTCTCACCAGAGCAATTGGCTTAATTATTTTATTTATAAAAGTAATAGGTGATTTTTCCTTTCATTTGCATGCATATTTGCCTAATGATGCCTAGTCAAGAAGCGGGACAGTCAATTTTTAAGGAATTCCTTACAAAGAAACCCTACCTTATTTTTTTCTATGTATAAAAATGGCCAAATGGGTATCCTAAATAGGTATCATTTTCTCTAGATCAGGTATGGGTCAAAAGATATTTCCAATTTTCCTTTTTGAAAGGCTATAAGGAAGACCAAGAATTTGTGAAGGAAAACCCACATTTTGATGAAAAAAGGCACTTGTTTAAGGTTGTTTTTAGTTTGATTACCCTTTCTCTTCATTAGTACCCTACCCCATCATATTTATACTTTATTCTTCAGATATATTGATGTTTCATTTGAATTTTTTGATTATGCAAGGGTTGTTGGCAAGATATATAGGGTTGTGAGGTACCACATATGTAATTTGGGTCATTATAGACCCATATATTCATTATATACCACTTAAATAGCCTTAAAAAACCTTTAATATTCCTAAATAAGCTATAGAAGAATAAAATGTTATGGAGGAAAAGGTAAATTTGTGATAATACGATAATTAAGTGTTATTATGAAGGGATATGATGGAAAGGAAATATGAAAAGAAATTAAAAGGCTATATAAATAAGGGAGAAGTGAGAGATAAGAGTATGGAATCATGGGGAATAATATACATTAAATATATGTGAGAATAAGGAAGATGAAATGTGTAAGGCATGAAGAATTAATTCTAAGACATGTATAAGTCATTAATGAATATTACTATATGATTTTATTGTTGTATATAATTCATTATAATTTGGTTTATACTAATCGCATATCTAATTTTACCCTTTTTAATGCATCACACCAATGTTTACTATATATAATAGAATATTAAACCTTAGACTCCGGTCAAGGTTTTTTCTATCAACAAGGGTCATGGGCAATCTTTAGTTAGGATATATTTATCATTGTAGACACCTAAAATGTTACCTTACCCATCCACACCTCATCTTAGCCTATCCCAACCTATTAATTAAATAAATCTATATTTATTTAATTAATCTAACCTTTATTCTCATTCCTCTAAAATACCATAACCTTTCTTAAGTTAATTAATGCTTGATTAATTAACTTTATCCCCATCCTAATCATCATTTTCCCATTCTTTGATTTTTGACTCCACCTAAGTTAATGAACCCTTGGTTCATTAACTCAAGCCATATTCATTAATCAATTAATCCTTGATTAATTGATCTAACCTTCATCCCTAATACACATTATCATCATTTCCTAATTTTAAATTCCTACATATCACTTACCCCCACTAACCTCTTAAACAAGCCACCCTATCTCTTTAATGTCTCTCTTCCCAATGTGTGCTCACACATGTGTGAGAACACCTCCCCATTTCACCCCTTTCCATCTTGTGACACTTGTCACAAGGCTAATAAATCCTCATCCTTGATCCAAACCTCACCTTCTCAATCAATCTCAACCCCCCATTAGCCATTCAATCCTATCCATTGATTCCTCTCACCAAAATTCTATATAATGAGGCCTTGGCTCTCATCTCTCATAACACACACTCTTCTCATCCTTATGTTGTCCAAATCCTCATAAAATTCATCTCTATCCATATCATCATCATGCTAAAATTATGAGCAACCACATCCCTTATCAACATTGGAGAAAATCTGCAAGAATGGGTGCTTCTTGTGAGCTCAATCTATGAAGAGGAAGGAGCAATGAAGGTATAACTTATTAGTTTGTATTTCTTATGCATTTTTATATATTTCTATCATTTACCTTCTTGTTCATCTTTCCAATCTTCATTTTGGCATGCTCGATGGCTTCCCACCCCTTTTTACTAATGCTTCATCAAGTATTTGTGCGTTTTGAAGTTCTAGGTGCCATTTTTGAGAAAATACTGTAAAGTGGCACCTAAGTGAAGACTTGTGGCACCTAGATTCAAAGTTGTGGCACCTATGTAACTCATAACTATTCTTCCATTTTCCGGTTTTTTTATCATCATTCTGAGCTAGATCTAGGGTTTATTTGGCTTCTAACATTTGTTTATAGGTCTTCATTGTCCTAAAACTTTTTTTTTAGGTTCATCCATCATTTGCATGCTTAAAATATGTTTTTCAAGTTTTGTGAGACTAGGCTTTCATACAAGCATTCTAGGTCACCTAGGATCTTCTTCATTTTGAGCTCATTTTCATTACATTTGGGGGCATATTCATGTTTTTAGGTCCCCCATATGTTCATCTATCCATTTCCCCATTTGGTTCATCACAAAACTTCATTTTCTGACCTCCGAGAGTTATTTTTTAACACTTTCTACAAAATGGTGTCTAAGTGCAAAATTGTTGCACCTTTGTTCAAAATTGTTGCACCTCTATTTTAGGGGACATTTTTTTGGATTATTAGGTTTTTGTAGCATCAAATATTTTAGTTTTAAGTCATTACATGTATTTTCAAGCCATTTTCTCAATTGGGTATTTGACAAACATCAATTTTTTACCTTCGAAAGCTATTTTTGTGGCCCATTTTACAAAAATATCCCCCTGTTCACAAAATGGCGCCTCTATTTTAACAAAAGCACAAATTTATCTGCAAAATGGTGCCTATATTTTAGAATGCAATTTTAGGTCTTCTTTCAGCTGTTCTTTGCATCTAATCTTTGTTTTTGGATACTAATGCATGTTGCAGGTCTTTAATGCTCATCTAAGGCATAAATCATCACATATATATATACTTATTTCATGCTATCAATCATTTTATTTGATCATCTTATCATCTAACCACTTGTTTTTCAGCTTGAAATCGATTGTCAAAGGCAAAAAATCATCAAACTACTAACATTTTCCTGCATATTCATTTGTCCAAGGATTTATTTTTTTCCACTAATCTAGACACACTTCATTTCTTAAGTTTAATGAGCTTTTATTTGATGTGTCTTTGAGTGAGTGGTGTGTATGCTCTCCTCTCACACCTAGTGTGATCTTGAGGATCAAAAACATCACTTACTATTTTTCTTTTTCTTTTCATCCCAAGGAACCTAACGTGTGTATGCTCTCCCCTTGTGTTTTGTGTGATCTTGGAGATAAAAAAACACTTGGATAATTCCTTTTAGGGGGTCTTCCTAGGGATTTAATCACCGTAGGAGATGAATCCAAATCCTATGTTTCAGCAGAGTATAAGCAGTGGGGCGTGAATTAAAGACAAGCCTCTTGGAAGTGGAATTTTGTCAATTGGGATATGCCTCCAAGAAATTTATACCTCAGAGAAGTGAAGGTGGAGAGTGGATTACCCTCTCCTCCTAGTTGTTTGACATTGTTCCATTTCATTTATGGATTTGGGCCTTACATACCCTTGAGGTATATAGAGGACTCCCTAGCAACCTTGTGTATCCTAGATTAAGACCTTTCGACCATAAGTTAGTGTGGTGCAAGGGATATAGATTGTACCCTAAAGTTACTCACCACGTACTCCCACAGGTTGAGATAGAAATCCTTGTGGTGAACTATGATAGTTACCAAGAGAGAGAAGGTGAGCCCATTGGCATCCATCAACGACCCTGTGCTATTGGATCTCTAGTTATCTACCTTCACAAGAAAGGGTGCCCCAAAGAACCACTCAAGTATTAAGGAGTACTAACCCAAGCTCAATCTTGGGTGGCTATCCCACATTAATCTATAATCCCACTTTAATAATTTATGATTGTGCAAGTGCTCAAAGTGTCTTCTTGTGCAAAACCAGTAGAAAACGAATCAGACAAGGGGTCGAGGATTGAACATACCCTACAAAAATTCATCAAACTTGGTCACTTTGTTTGTTTGTGTGCTTCTATCTCCTAGTCAAGCAAGAAAAACCTTCACCTCATCCAATTCTTCCTATCCTCATCATCCCTACACTTCCTAAGCATACCATCTTCTCCATTCTAATCATCCATTTTCATCATAATCACCTAATCCTAATCATCTCATCCTAATCACCCCCTATCTTATCATAACCATCCCTTATTATCCTAAACATCCATTTTCATCTTATTCCCACTTCTTCTTAATCACCTTATCCTACTCATCCCATCATAATCCTCCATATCATTCTAATAATCCATCTTGACCAAATCATCCCATAATCTATATCCAATCCATCCTTTAGGATCCTAAACCTGATTTTCCTAATCCATTTGAGGTCCTAATCATTATCCTAATCATCTTCCATAATTCCTATCCAATTTCATCATTAATCTTGGTCCTAATATCCCCTGTCCTCCATCAACCTTAATCCTCATCCCCCATTACCATCCTTAATCCTCATCTCTCATCACCATTTCAATCCAATCCCCATTTTCAACCTAATCCCATTCTAACCAAATCCTAAAATTCAATCATACAATCTCCATCCTTAATAAAAAACCATCGTATAAACATCAAAATTGGGTTAACGACTTAATATACTTCATACATCATATCCTTTCATCATTATCCAAATCATTCATCCTATCCTTAATCCATTATCTTTCATTTGAAATCCAAAATCCTAATAAAAAAAAGACCTTATTTTGGTTTCATCTTTAATCCAAACTTTATTAAGAACATTAGTTATCAAATCCAATCAACTCTTGCTTAGGAACATTAGCCTATCCTGAGTATAGAGAATCAACCTTAATCAAATAAAATCATCTTAAGGTCTTGACATTTGATCCCAAGTCTAATCCAATCCCCCATATTCATATTCATGCTTTATTCTTATAATCACCCTTCTTACCCTAATCATCCCCTAAAATATATCCAATCCATTCCTAATCCATCCTAAATTAAAACCAATTCTAAAATTTCCTCCAATCAAACCCCAACCATGTCTGATCATCCAATCAGTCCTCCATCCAACCTAATCCACCTTCATCCATTCCAACCCAAACCAATATCATGTACCCATACCCTAATCCCTATGATAATAGTAAGAATATTGTGGATCACTTTGAATCCATGATCATTAGACAACATTCTCCAAGCTGCCAACAATCATCCATACAATGTCCTCCTCAAACCCCACCCACACCCTCATCACCCATATCATCCTCACGGGATCCCATTACCAATCATCTCCTCATCCACTACTTTAATAATGATAAGGATTCTATGCTTAGCTATCTCCTTAGAATTGGTGCTAAACTTCCACCCTCTCTACCTTCATCCAATCCCAATGCATCCCCTCTTGCTTACCATTTCCCTTCCTTTGAAAAGGGAGATAAACCCTTTAACCAAAACTCCCCATCCCAAATCCCCATCTCCACATCCTTTTCAAGCTCCTCACCCTCATCATCCATTTACCAATCTATGGAAAATTCCACCTCTTATTCCACTTGTTCATCTCCCACATCCTTACAATCCACATCACCCCAACCTTACCAATCAAATTCACACCATGTCCCTCATAAATGTGGGATCCAAGGACTACTCTCAAGGGTGCTTAATTCCCCATGCAAAAACAAAGATGTAAAATCTTCCCATGTCATGCATTCACCTTCATCACTTGCACACCAAGATAAATCTCAATACCATAAGTCTTATGAAGCCTCTACTACTCCATTTACCCAAGTTGAACCATCTATCCAACCCTCCCCTCCCATCACACCATCCACATCAAATGAACCATGTCCATCTCCTAATCCAAAGCATGCTAACATAGATCTCCCTCTATATAAAGATCAAGAAACCTTGTTTCCTTCATCTTATGATTCTCTTCCATCTCATAGTCCCATTTCTAATCAAGAACCACATACACCTCCCATACCATCTAATATTTTTTTATATCAAGATCCAAATACACCTTCAACTCCACTACATGATCACTCTCTAGATCAAGATCAAAGTACACCCTCCACCCCATCTAATGATCCTCTCGCCTCCCATAATCAAAACGGCCATCCCACTCCATGTTATGATCCCCCTCCATCTCATAACCAAGAGCACACTACACAATCCACCCCATCTCATGATCCCACCCCAAGTCACGATCAAAGCATCCCCTCATCTACATGTCATGATCCTAATCTTCCACAAGATCCCATCACCGCTATCCAAGATATCCATGAACCCCCTACTTATCAATTGGGTTCTTCCACTTTCATACAAGATTGTTTAATCCAAGAGCCTATCATTCCTTCCATAACATATCCCCCTCAAAATGGACTTGCATCTTGCTTCCAAAATAACAAGTATCCATGCTTTGAAAAAAACACATCCATGCTTTGGAAAATTCCATCCTCACTCTTACTTTTTTTCATGTCCTTTACGCACTACCCTTCCATCTCATGCCAATATTCTTCCATCCATGTTTTCACTCCCTCTAGTGTGGGGCATCTTATTCCTTTGAAACTAATCCTTGTAGATCCATCCTCCTATCCTTCATCCACCATCCTCCTATCCTTCATCCACCATCCTCCTATCCTCCCATCACCTATTTTTCATCTACTAAATCCATTTATCTCCTATCCACAAAATCATTTTCCTAAGACTTTGTCCTCATTTTTCATTGGATCACATCCATTCATCTATCCTAATCATCCTATCCTCCATCCTATCGTATCTTATCCATCCATATATTTTTCTAATCCACCCATCCCCATACAATCCTACCCAATGCAATCAATCCTAATCCATGCAATCCAACCTTGCAATCTAGCACATCATCCTTAAGTAATTCACCATCTTAATCCAAATCAAGCTCAAATCCATTAGAAAGATAAATTAGAAAATTTGCAAATTATGCAAATTGGATTTATGTGAGTTTTAGAATAAGACATGTTAATATTTCTCAAAATTATTCAAACAATGTTATGTAAATAGAGTTATTGGGATATAAAACTCATAAAAGGGATTACAACACATAATCAAGAACTGTGACTGTTTTCCCATGCCGAGTATAAGACTTTCTCCAAGTGACTAAGGTGTCTTGGGTGTTCTAAATAATGCTGGAGAAAGCCAAAAATATTTTCAAAATCATCCTAAACAAATGATCTCACAACCGAGAAGAAGGGATCCAAATTTATCTTTAAACCATCTGTAGTCATCTCCTCTGGAGTCAGTCTCCTAGAAAATATAGCCTCCAGTGTGTTCAAGACTCCATCTAGAATATTTCCCATAGCCTTCCCGACTCTAGCTGAATCTGCCTGTGTTGCATCAAGGAAACCATGACTTGTGACCACTGAAGAATACCAACTGGTGGAGTCGTATCTGTCACCCTTTTGTATCATGCCTCCATCCACCAAGGTCTGTAAGGGCACATTCATCAAATCCTCCAGATGAAGAACAATCTTAGTCTGATAGATATGGGTCTCACCCCAGGCCTGATCAACAATATGCATGTGTGCTAGAACGTTAGAGGCTTGCCGATAAGAATGAGCGAGGTCCTCCATGAACCTTTTTGTTTCCGTGTGAACATGGCCAACCCATTTGTCTGCCTCCAATTCAATCTTCTTCAAATCCTCCAAGCCACTAACCGATTCCCTTGGGAGATTTGTTGGGAGTTCAACTATCGGATCCTCCTGCTCACCAGGACGCGCAAGGTTCTGCACATACCTGATCAATGTCTGGTGCTCCTTCTTTAATTTCTTGTACTTTCCTTTTGTATGGAGGGATTTTTTCTTCAACGCATGATAAGAGTTATCACACTCCTCAATTATCTGGGCTCCTGTGAGGCGACCCAACTCGACAGTGATGATCACATAATTCTTTGGCCTTTCCACATCTCGATCACACTCCTCCCTCGAAACAACAACTTGAAGTGTGCGTGAGCCAGACTCATCCATTGAAATCTCCAAAAATTTCCTATCCCTCTTTTTCTCTGGTGATGCACTAATCCTACTGAGGAATTCCTCCATCTCAACTGTTGGGTCAATATCATCCTTAGGGTCCTTCCTCATTCTTTATGTGAGTCAATTTGGTACAGCCTACCATGGATTGCAAATGACGAGGGGTTGTTGTTTTGTTGCTTCCTCCTCGCGCACCTCTTCTCTAACAACACTTCACTGAGGCTCATCCACCTCCATTTGATGAATATCTTCCTCTGATACTCGAGCCTCCTGCCCCGTGGTATTTTCTTCTTCTAGTGTCGTGTCAATCATTTCTTGGAAATGATTATTAGTTGTCATTTCCTCTTCTTCTTCCTGTTGGCTTTCCCCTCTAGGTGCATTAACACTTAAGTTGTCTGATTCCCTGAGTGGTGACTAATTTACCTCCTCAAACTCCTGATCTTCGTTGGATTTACTTTTCTTGTTTCCAAATAGTGGAAGCTCCCTCAAACTTGAAGAATGAGTCTATGATCGTGCGGGTGATGCCTGCTCTACCATTTGAGGAATTGGTTGGGCTAATACTTTTCCTCATGGTTTAGCAGCCTGGGAAATCTATTTCCTTTCCTTATTGATGACGACCTCTGATCACCCATGAGATTATAACTAAGAGCAATCGACTTACTTTTAAGTTGGCTCACATGCCTTTCAACCCAACTCCTCATGAAAGTCAACACTGGTATGGAAAGTGTATCCAAGTTTGTGATTTCAAGCTCAAACCAATCTGGTGGTGGGAACGATGTGTTCCTCATTGACTCATAGTCAGGTTGTATGATGTTGGCATCCTCGTCCACTTGATCTGAAACCAGAATGACTTCACATTCTCTGATTAATTTAAAGGGTAGCTTGGTGAACATTCTCCTCCTGACTTCGGCATCATCAACTGCGTTAGCCCAGAAGTCCTCGATATGAGCCGTGTGTTTGTATTCCACACTTTGTATCATCTAGATATTGTTGTAAGGATTGAAATCCTGTCTTCCAGTGTGGTATGTAAGGTGAAAGAACTGTAGCTCATCCTCAGCTTCTCTGGCTGCCTGCAAGGAAGGACAAACCTCACTTGAATTTCCCATAATGATTGGGAATTCCAATCCTCCTTTCTTCTTCTTCTTTTGAATTTTATCATAGGCAATGAGCTCCCTAGATACTTCTAACATTACCATTCGAACAATGGGGTACCTTGGTAGTTTGTACGGGTATGAGGTGAACCCCTACATCCTAATATATGTAAACTTTGGAAATTGGATGACCCAATATCTGTATTCTTCAATCAATGCTTGTGCCTCCTTTGATATCCTCTGTTGAGTCCTCTACTAAAGAGTCCTTACAATATGCATGGTGAAGGCATCATTCACCCATTTGTAGCTAGAGGCGCTAGTCAAATGTAACTGTGGACAAGCTTCGTAGATCTTGAACTGTTTAGGGTCACACCCAATTGGCTCCATGTAAATTATTCCTCTATACTTGGTCATTTGAGCCAACATGTACACCACGTATGAGCTCATGTAGAATGTCATCATTCTCCTCAAGCTCCCGAATTGGTCATTTATGTTGTCACTTATCATTCTGACCCAATCAACACACTCCTTCCCTTCCATTATGATCTCGATGTAATAAAAAATCCAAGGCTTGAAGATGAATGCTTGTGGGCTCCTTCACCCAGTTAAGCATCATTATAAGATTGCAGTACTCTTGCTTCATATCATTTGCAAGAATATGTTTTGGAAGCTTGGTGCAAGGAGGTCTAGGCCTCTGCATCTAGACTATATTAATAAAACCAACACACCTCTCGAAAGTGGAGGCATACATTCTATCAGCTCTATCTTTTGTTTCGTATATCATCCTCTCAAAAGTGGGAATCCCAAATGCTTCCCCAATAGCATTAGGCATGAAGTTGGAAAAAAAATTGCCATCCGAAGAAACAATAGTCCTTCATTCGGGCTTGTAACAATTTGCGCATTCCATGATTAACTCTGGACATTGTATTGCTGGAGGAAAACCAACAGCTACATAAATCCCACTCTTTATTATTTGGTGTGTTGTGACTAATGGTGGATGGCAGCCCAACCCATACATTCTCCCTTTGGGTGCCCCCAAATTAAATGAACCAAGGTTGGTATCATTTAACTCCACCAACTTCAAAGTGAATTTTGATTCAGTAAGGAATGGCTTGACGAGCTTCTTGATCACGCCTGTCGGGATGCGCTTGCCTTGCTCGCTTCAACATGTGTAGCTTTATTTGCAACCTTGCTTGTTCTTGTAACATCTCCTTTTCTTTCTTCAACCATCTCCAAAATAAAATATAGACTTTAGATTATAGATTTAGAAAATAAAATCCCCTTGAGATGGCTGCAATATGGAGTTAGATTCGAAAATAATAACATTCAACATAAAAATTTATAACTGCAAACCTCAAAATTTTAAATTCTCTAAGCTTTGACACCTTCAGCATTGTGACCTTTGGCACTTAAAATAAATCCGTACTAGCTAGATACTTTCAACACTTAGAAAAAAAATTACTCCAGCACTTCGATTCCCAACACTTAGAAAAATATTACTTCAGCTGGATACTTTCAACACTCAATTCTCAGCACTTAGAAAATAATCACCAACTTGATACCTTCAACAACTTCAAGAATTTTCTCTCTTAGCAACCTTCTCAACTTCTCAAAAAAATTACTCTCACTTCAGCAAACTCTTAACTTCTCAAGAAAAATCTTCTCACTTCAACAAACTCAAGAATTTTCTCATCACTTAGCAGAAATTCTCACGTGCAAATGGTGAGAAGTGAGAAACTTCGTTGCTTAAATAATTGTGCTAGAGAATCTTGACAGTTTGTGTGGGAGTCAATTTTAGCAACTTCATTAATTCTCCACTCCCACTACTTAGAAATCTTCTAATTCTAGCGAAGTGGTGGGCAAGTTGTCAACCAGCCGTCATAGCATTTTCCTTAATTGGAGATTCTTTCCCCTGCTGAATTCAAAATTTTCCCTCCAAGCTGCTAGTTAACACTTCATCAATTAAATCACTCGCACTTTGATTTAGTTAAATCAAACTTAAAATTCCATGGGGAAATTAAAATAATTTTCAACCCATTAAAATCTCCAACATTTAAAATTTTATTTCCATGATATTTGCCTTAGACAATTTTAATCCTCTTTAAAAATTTCACCCCGTTGATTTAAAATCACTTGCTAGATCAATCCATTCTCAAATTTTAATCCCCCTTAAGAAATAATCAAAGGCCTTCTTAGAAAATATTCCCCTTCAGAAAGATATTAAAATCCTCTTAGAGAAATAATTCCTCACTTTATTAATCCATGGGCGCACCTTGAAGGGGTTCTTTTAATTTTTCACTTGACCCTTTTGAAAATATTCATTAACGTTCATCATACCCCTTGAAGATATTCCATAACATTGGGTCTTATTTCCATGCCTTAGACCTTTCTTCAACTTATTCACCTTGAGGGCGCATTTGATCTAGTGAGATTTTATTTCACTTAGGAAAGTTTTCTCATCTTACACTTTAGGTGCATTTGACCCTCTTTACTTTCATTTCAAACACCTAGAAATAAATTCAAGTCATTTCCTGCTAGGGTGCATTCTAGGGGTCCTCCTCCCATTTCACATGACTTAGGAAATTTCTTCATCCAATTCTTTCCTTGGGCGTGTTTTGAAGGTGACACTCTCATTTTGTAACTTAGAGAATTTTCAACACCTCTAGCAATTTTACAAGTCCCCATTCTCCCCTTGGGTGCATATAGTTGGGTCTACTTTTGTCTTTGCCTTAGAAACCTTTTCAACTTATAGTCCTTGTTGGGCACATTCTAGGGGTCTAGCTTTGATTTCCACCACTTAGAATCTTTTATAAAGTCTCCTCCTCTAGGGCGGATATGGGGGTGCTCACTTTTATTTCCATTGCCTTAGCAACTTTTGGTCTTCTAGCAACCTTGGGTGCATATGAGGGTACCTTCTTCCATTTGAGGGTGCACTTTAGGAGTGAAGCTTTTGTTTCATTGCCTTAGAAATTTTCCAAGTTCCAGCCACTTTATCTTCTTGCCAAGGACACATATCACCCCATGAGCTTTCGCTTCCACTTAGAAAATTTCCTCAACTTATAATCCTTGTTGGGCGCATTTTCCAGGTCCTCATAACACTTTACATGCCTTAGAATTTTCTTGACACATTGATGCCTAGGGCGCATTTGATACCTTGAGCTTCCATTTTATAACACTTAGAAATTTCTTCAAGTCTCCATCTTATCAAGGGCGCATCTACTAGGTGGAATTCTCACTTGAGGGCACATTTCACTCCCCTGGCTTTTATTTTTGTGCCTTAGAAACTTTTCCAAGTCTCTACCTTCATGAGCGCATTTGCTAGGGTGAGCTTTTATTTTCAAAGACTTAGAATTTTTTTTTTCTCAAGGGATCCTCATCTCCCTTGGGCGCATATGGCTAGGTGTGCTTTTGATTTCAGGATGCATTTCTCCTCCCTAGCTTTCATTTTCCCACGCCTTAGCAAGTCATCACCTCTTGGGCGCATTTGGAGTGGAGAGCTTTCATTTTCATTGCCTTAGGCGTTTTTTCATGTCTACCCCTTCTTCATCTCCTTGGGAACATTTGAGGGTATCTACTCTCATTTCCAACACCTTAGAATATTTTCTTTACCCAACTCCTTCCTTGGGTGCATTTCACATGGTGAGCTTTCATGTGAGGGCGCATTTGAGGGTGCATGCTTTTATTTTTGACTTAGAACTTTTCATGCCATCACCTCAACCTTGGGCGCATATGGGGGTGCTCACTTTCATTTTTTACTTAGAAATTTTCTCTTCTTAGATGGGCGCATATGGCTAGGTGTGCTTCTATTTTGCCATATTTAGAAGAATTTTGATGCCTTCAGTTGATCCTCATGAGCCTTCTATTTTTAGTAAATTTTGGAGACGTGTGATTCCTCATGGATTTTCGCCTATTCTGAACCAGTAGCTAGCATGTTGTGGCCCTCATGGCTTGATTGCCCTATGTTCATGTTTCAATTAGCACCTCTGGAGTGCTTATTGGAAACAAACAACTATTCCAAGTGTGTTAGTACATGCTCTTCTGATTATAGAGAGGAAGATCTCTTTTTGCTGATTATTTCTATGTAAAAAAGGGGCATACTAAGATTCCTATCTTTTTTACTCAATGGTAGGACATAAGGGTGCATAAACACAATGCATTGTAGCTAAGCTTTTTCTCTGGTTTTCACATATTATCAACTACGACTAACTAGATTCTAGACTATCTTACCTCCTCAAGATAAACAAAGCATGAGGGTGCAAGAGCGAAATGGATGGGTTGGATTACTTGAACCCTCTGTCTCAATGGAATATGGACGAGGCTCTGAACTCTTAGATATATACCAAGATAAGGTTTGATGCAAGTAAACACTCTATATGGTAGACTGGATCTAAGACTTGCCAAGGAGGAGGAACCCCTGTCTGAGGTATAGGCTTGGAAACAACTTACTAGAGACAAAAAAGTACGATGATTCAACTAACAGGATTCCCAAGGAGGTGACGACACTTTTCCAAAGTGTAGGCTGAAAGACAACTCATTAAATAACATCAAACGATAGTAATTGATAGCAAAATATCCAAGGAGGTGACGACTCCTGTCCGAGGAGGAGATTGAAACAATACACTATTTAGAACAAGACTTTGAAAGAACTCGGGTATTTAGATCAAGCGAGCATGCACCATCTAATTTATTTCTTCAAGCTTCTCCAAAGAATTACGAAGGTTGGGACAGAAAAGGCACGAAATCATGCACAGTTATGATCAACCAACAAACTCTCATCCAAGAGTGAACAAATATGAACAAGCTAACTCTGGCAACAATGGTGCAGCAATTTTGCTTGGCAAATAAAGGTTAAACAAATAATGAGCCTAAGGCTCTTATTTATAGAAACTCAAAGGAGTAGGCAACCCTAAAATCTCCTTGAGCTAACAATCAGTTCTTGCCAATCAGCAAGATTCATTCCTATGTCTAAAAATAGGTGAGCAGGCAGTTAACTAGAAATCTATTTCAGTTAACTGAGACTAAACAAAAGTCAAACTAGGAGTCTACCTCAGTTTACTGACACCTAACTAAAGTGAACTTAAATTACAAATATGTCTCCAAAATAGACATCCCCTTTAAAGGAGATCTGAGATCCAGAAATCATGGGAGTTAATTAGACATCCTAGATCAGTGGGATCTGACATGCATGATATGTGGAGATCTGGAGTCAACTTGGAAAGGGGCATCAAGTTGACTTCAGTCATATTTATTGCTATTTTGGAGGGTAGGACATCCTTCTTGAGGTGTTTGACACCTCATCATCATTGGTCAACACTACTTTTTTTCATTCGTTGACTTCTTTATACGAAGGTCGTTACATGTCTGTCAATTGTCAGCTTATCGCTTGTCAGCAACTTGATGTATGCATCTCCTTCAATTTGCTTCCCTTGGGAGGGTTACTCTTTTTCCTTTTGTTTGTGTTTCCACTTTGACATGGAAGGTAGTGTAGTTTTAACCGATGGCAGATCTGTGTTGGGAATGACTACCTTTCGCGTTCTTTTGCAGCTTTGACGTTTTCCTTGATCTTTCTCAATGGAAGAGTGTTGTATAATGAAACTGCGAAGTTTGACCACGATCACTCCAACTATGAGAAATGCACATGAATCTTGCTGCATGAGTAAAATTTCAATGGTTACAATCCTCTAAACTGGCCTTGGAAGGCGATCAAACATACGACATGAAACAATTATGGAAACTGTGGACTTGTGTCTATGCTTGTCAATTTGTCCAGATTGACCTCTAGGTGTGCCTAACGCAGATCAGTGCCAGTCCTTTTTTAAAAATCATGGAGTAAGACCATTTTGGTCTTGTATTCATCTTGGGAGAACTATGTTATGAAAACCTTGAAGATTGACTGTGCACACGATGTTGCTTGGACAACTTTTTTTGGAACTGCTAAATATAGCCTCGTTGGGGGTAATTTTTATGAAAAATTTGGAGACATGGGTTTTGTTGAGAATAATTCTCTAAACAAACCCAAATCGCTAGAAATTTGAAAAAACGTGTTTTTCTATGACATGCAAGAGCCCTTATGTGGTAGAGGCAACGAGGCACTAGAAAGTGATTTTTCTCGGAAAAATCCAACACATGGATTTTGTTTGTGCTTTAGAGCTGAACTAACCTAGTTTGTTTGTTTTTCAAAATTATGACTTTTTTCGAAAACCCTAGGGGCAGCATGGTTACTTTTTCTGAAAAATCCAACATGTGGGTTTTGTTGGAAAAAGTTGTGTTGATCATACCCTGTTGGCCAGATCTATGATTATTTGTCGTTTTCTCGGACATGCAAGAATTTTAGACAAAAATTGAGGAAGTAGACAGAAAGTGGATTGGAAGTTATCGATTGTCAATTTGGAAGAATTATGCCTTTTGATGCAAACTCTGATAAATAGTCCCATTGTGCAATAGATCTTCAAAAATATGAAGAATGGTGAAAACCCCTTTGTCAGATCTTCAAAAATGTTGGAGAAGAAAAATGTTCATTCTTGAGCTCCTCAGTCTGCAAAGAAATAATGAATAATGGATGCCTAGATGCTTTGATATGTCAATTTGGAGTTGCAAGCATCAATTGGGGATCCAACTCATGATTGAGCCTAATTTGGAGTTCAAAAAGGTGATTTCCATTGATTGTGGAGTGTTTGACCTCTTTTTGCCTCCAAAATTTCTTAACTCAAGTCAACATTTGCTTTTGACTTTCTTAAGCGTCCCTTTTGGAGTTTTGATCATTTTTGCAGGCTGAAGTGCCTCCATTTGATCTTCGATCCCGACTGCTCAGTTGGTCTTCAACAATTGCTAATGGATTTGTTGTCAAGATGGGATTAACCTGATGAGATATGTCTGAAAGAGATTAACTCAGAAAATTGAGTTTGGACCTCCAGAATGAAGGGCGTCTTTCTTCAAGAGGGGCGCTTTTGCTGTGCCTAAGTCAATATTCAATGACTGTTCTTCATTTTGACCTTTTTAAACCCTCTGTGCTTTGATCCGACGTTCCCATTGATGGATGATTCAGATGACTCTGCTTGATGATGCATCGGGTAGCCAGCTCGGTCCTGCATAGGATGACCGACTTCTCAGTTGCTGATAGTGAGTTTAGGTGCTTTGAGTCTAAGGGTACCCTTGGCCAGCAAGGGTGCCTTTGACCTTTTGATTGCTTTTATCTATTATGAAAACTATCTGCTTTGATCCATGTCGTTAGATGATTCAATAATCAGATTCTCCTGCTAACAGTCTCGTTGTTGAGATTCGTCGAAGCTGAGAAGATCGTTTTGGAGGTCAGTGATCAATTAGACTGCATTTACTCCTCCAAAAGGAAGGGTACCTTTCTCCAAGAGGGGCACTTTTCCTTTGTCCTTAGCCAATTTTTGGCTTGTCCTTTCAGTCTCCAGTTTTGGGTTTTTCTGCTTGATCTCAACGTGTGATCATTTGGCGTGTCTAGTGAACTTGTTATCAGATTGATCATGTAGTTGGGAGGAATTTGGAAAGATATCATGTATAGAGCAACTGTTGATGGATTCATCTAGTACCTTGAATTGAGGGGTGCCCCTGGCCATTGGGAGCGCTTTTGGCTTGAAACTCTTTGATTTGGCATCTTCATTGCTGATAAATTCTTCATACTTTGTTGATGATTGGTCGTTGATCTCTGAATTAGATGATCTGACTGATGGTTGTGTTGTCGAGATAGCACAAACATGAAGGAGATGGATGATCTGGAGCTATAGAGTGATTTGATTTTCCTTTTGAGATCCAAGGGTGCCTTTCTTCAAGAGGGGCGCCTTTTGTGTCTGTAGACTGTGTTTTGCCTTGGTAGCCAAAACGTGCACCTTCTAGAGTTAGCCAAATTTTGGCCTTTTTTATTTTGAGAATCTCCCTTGTTAGAATAACATCTTTTTGACCTTTTTTGTCATGGCTTCTTTGTTGGAGATTTTGAGGTTTAGCTTTCAACACCTGGTACTGGCCAATTTGCCATTAATGACTGTGAAGCTCCTAACTTTGTTCCTGAAAAATATAAATAGACCACTAGAGTAAAACATATCTTTTGATGATTTTGACTTGATTAGTGTGATCATGAAGTCAATTAACCCTATCAAAATCATTTTCAATCATTTCTGGGAAGGTCCTATTTTTTAGGGTTTCCCTAAAAATAGGGGCATAAAACCCTAATTTTTAGTTTTTTTAGAATTTTAACCATAGGTTCCTTGACGGAAACCCACAAAGACCTTATGCTTGGTTTGACCTAAAATGTACTTTTGATGGCATTTTTACATGTTTATGCTTGTCGTCCATGCTCACCTACTATTTTTAGTAAACTCTTGATTTCCTTGACTTCTGCAGCTCCGTTTGACTTGAAATTTGCCGAGCATGACCCTCATGACTTGTTTGACCTGTTCACACCCATCCCTCATGTTGAATTGCTATTTTTAGCCTTGTTTTGGAGGTGACTTACTATAAATAGTAAGTGCTCAAATTGCGCTTAAATTTTACCAGTAGACTGCTTGAAGGATGCTGATCGTGATGGGATACATTCTTTTTTCATTTTTCCCAAGTTTTGCCCCTCTTTTTAGGCACAAAGTAGGAAACGCTAATCTGACTTGCATGTGCCTTAAATGACCTCTATTTGACTCTGTCTTTGTTGCATGCTGCTATGTTCGTGGAATAGGAGCGTCGAAGCTGCTAGAGTGAACCTGCTAAAAATAGTAAGTGCTTGAAAATTAATCAACCAACTATCGGATGTGTTTGCATGTCATACTGTCCGAGAGATCTCAGAAAACCCCAAAAAGCCCAGAAAATTGGTCCATATGCGAGCACCTGTTGAAAATAGCATGTCATCATTTTGACTTGCATGTCACATCATTGCGAAGCTCTCGAGAAACCCATAAAGAATATCTTGACATGCATTGAGAAATCTTGCATGCAAACCTTGAAAACTACCTCTGAAGCCAGAACTGCTAAAAATAGCAAGTTGTCCAAATCTGTTCAAATTTTGCAAGCGAGTACTTTGAAGTATCCTGAATGTAGTGAAGCAGTCAGAATTCCAAAATTCTAAGGAAAAGATCCCAAATTGAGTACTTACTAAAAATAGTAAGTTGTCAGAACTCAGTGAAAATTTGATGGGATCTTGCCTGAAGCATCCTGATTGTACTACCAGGCTCAAATTTCACTTTTCCAACTAGATTTGACCTCAAATAAGCTTGAAGAATGAAAATCTTAATTTCATAGATTTAGCCAAAAGTTCAGCCAAGTCAAATGATGGGACATCCCCGGAAGGACAAAAAGATAAGAGAGAGAGAGACGCAAAACCAAAGCCAAAAGACCAGAATGGAGCAAAAATTAGGGGGTACCCATTTTGAATGGGTTGATGTGTGAAAAGGTCACAACACGCCCCTGAGCTATAGGGGTGTACAAACCATGAACTGACAATCTTTGTGACATGTACTCTCTTTGTACCTCCAGCTTTTGACCTTCATAATTGGAGTTTTGCACTACGTACATCTTCGCTCAATAGCTCATTGGAAAGCTGGGCTAATTCTGAAGAGATTGAATCCATTTGCAAGCACATGCAATGATATTTGAGCCTCCAAAAAGAAGGGCGCCCTTGGGCTATAGGGGTGCAGATATGCTTTCTGCTTGATATTTTCATTTGTTTATGCTTTCAAAAACACCTTTCTCGCCATTGAAATGACCTTGTAGGAGTATAACCTTGTCATGAAATGCTTCTTCATCATCCATGTTCTACTCTGGATCCCAAGTTCAAGATCTGACCTCCAGGTACTTACCAATTGTCGCTGATGACTTACATGACACTAACCAAAGTCCATACTTGACCCGCCCAAAAACTAGTATTTTAACCTCATTTTAACAAGGTTTAGACTCTTTAATCAAAATGCCTTAAAGAAGCAAAAACATTGGTTTGGGTACAACACAAAATACACTCCATACATTGTGTTGTAGTTAGGGTTGTAATAATCAGGGTTGTCCTTGAAATACTGATCACGAAACAAAAGTATTTCAACTTACAGACTATAATATGAATACAAGAAAATAAAATCTTTAAAAAGAAATGAATAATGAATTATAATAGATGTTACCTCATGCAGGGTTAAAAGGAAATGCCTTTTGATTAATAGTGTGGTGGCATCATATCTGATCCCAAGATGAGTGTTTATACCAAGTTATAGAACATTTCAATGTAGAGTAGCAAATTTTTCATTTTCAGTTGTAGCTACTTTGCAGATTAATTATGTTAGAGGAGTTTATTCGATTACATTGGTGGAATTCATATTTCTAGGAGGCAATGTATTGCTTCTGTCTTTAGACAGCATATTTGTTGGCCTTCCCCTTTATAACATTTTAGGCATATGTAGTCTACAAATGATGATTTTGAAGCCCATGATTACACATTGTTGTCCTTTTAACTTTTGGAGAACCCAACTTAGCTCATGTTTATACATCACATTTGACTCCTACAGCTGATCAATAAAAATTATAAATATGGTTCCACAGTCTTTGGCTCTGGATCAAAATAATTCAAACTTTGTGTGTCAATCCTTTGTGATAACTCAACTAAATGGTGCATATTAAAAAAATAGATATGGCAATGAAGGGGATGGAGAAAAAAATTGAACAAGAGGATGGAGAAAATCTGTATGGCAGTTGTTGCATTCTTTCTTTCCATTAATTTGTAAAGAAGGAAGGGCGTTATTGTTTTGGCCATTGGCCTTATGCTTTTATTTCAAAAAGAAAAAAAAGTTGTGTTCGATATGGCTTTCTTTGTATTTCTTTAGATCTTCTTAAAAACTGTAGAACAATTTGATCAGATCTATGTATTCTATTTGATGAGCATTTGATTATAGACAAACAAGTTATTACATTAAGGTTTGTAAAGGCTACCAAAAGTCGATAACAAGTGTACTCTTTGAAAAAAATTCAACAAATTCAGCAAGTGATTACCATCGCCAAGAGCAGACTTTTTTGTTTTCCTATGTTTATCTTATAAAACTGGTGTGCAGTGAGACTTGCTATTCATGTCATCTGAATCTATGTTGAGCAGGGAAGACGAACTTAGTTGCAATTTGACTACTATCTTCTCAACAATGAATTAGATCTGAGATATAGCAGAAGTATTGATGACATTATGTCCCTAAATGTAGAAATACATACATACAAAAATCCCACTGATGCTGGAACTGTAGTTTGAAGATCTCGTTAAAAACCATAGCTGCTAAAGCACAATTCTCCATTGTGGTGGCCATTTGTTAATGATAAAGTTGTAGATTGAACATGTACTATAGTGAATAAAAAATGAATGAGAAACCAAGATGAAAGTTAATTATGCAAAGACAATCACCATTATAAAATGGCATTTTGCCGAGTGATTCTTAGAAACCATTTTAAGTTTTGAGGATTGGTGAAGATTCTTGCTATATCTAGATGAAGTTTGTAAAAGAATTCAATTCAGTTGTATATGTTGACTGAAGGTAAGATGAAAAGATGCATTGACCATTTGAAAAATTAACATGCAGTTGGGTTAATTATAGCAGAGAGAGTCAGGTTAAGGCTAAATGTGCTACTATTTATTACCCAAGATACCTTAGGTTTAGATATTACCATAGCTATTGGATCATGATTCTTCATTTTGTTGGTCATTTGTAAATGATAAGCTGTAGATTATGCAAATGTTTTAAAAATCTAGAAAATGGCCGAGTAAACAAGATGAAAATTATTTGACTAAAGACAACAACCATTATGAAATTGATATTATCGAAGTGTTTCTTTGAAGCTAAATCATTGTAAGTGTTGAGTTATGATGATATTACTTAATATAATGATCCAAATTCCAGTAGATACCAGGTGGAGAATATCTAAATTGGTATCATTTGGATTATTATATGCGGAAATGAACTATGAATGAAAAATCAGGAACTTATTAAAAATTCATTCTTAAATCTCAAAGATGCACAGAGAACTGTAATACAAAATAATTAATTTGAACATCTTGTGCATAACATACTCTTTAAGGATAATAATGACTGTTTGTCTTCCATCTAACTTGACCTTGGTATGGACATGCAATTGGTGATGTAGAAGGAAAAGGAGCCATTATGGAAGATGAAAGGCAGCTTGACTACATGTGATGCTTCATGTTCTGATGTTTCTGGATGAGTTGTACTTGAAGTGATGGTTGTTCATTGCCCTTGAGTTATCTTGGGGGATCCATCCCTGAAGGTAAGGGGACAAAGTTGATTTTGAGGAGATTTGCATCTGTGAACTTGTGTACGAAAAGAGATGTTGGTGCATCAACATATGAAAGACTGTGTGCCTCAACTAAACAGGGAATTGATACTGATAGTGATATTAAACATAGGTTTGGAGCTACCCCTTGGATCACACAGCTACATGAAGCTTTGTAAAAGATTTCAGTTTCGCCTTATATGTTGATTGAAATGTATGAAATATCAAAGTACATTGGTCATTTGAAGATTAGTATGCAATTGGGTTAATAATAGAAAGAGTAAGATTATTCCTAAAATATGTTAGTGTCAATTATGCAAATTACCTTTAATGTTACCATAGCCGCTGCAGCCCAATTCTTCATTTTTAATCAGAATTGATTAGTTAGATTCAAATATATTTAGAAACATGGTTTGCATTACTATGAGGACACTGAATTGATTTCTTACATGCCAAAACAAGTTGAATCTAAGGACTTATGTTTGATGCTCTTATGCAATTGCTTATTCAAATTCAAACATGATGCAACTCCACCCAATATATAGAGCTCTTCAATAGCTTTTCAACGATTTAATTGGGGGCAAAAATAAAGCACGTAAGACAAAGTTATGGCCTTTGGAAGTTTTCCTCTGTAATCTTTTTCAAACTTGTCATCAGTGAATTTTTTTGACCGAATCAAACATGTTAGTCATGTATACATGAAGAATAAGGTTAGTCATGAATACATGAAGAATACGGTCCGGATTGAATCCATCTCTGTGACAGCAAAAAGAAAAAAAATAGATTCAAGGTGACCTAAATCCTCTTCAAGACATCAGTAACGATTTTGTAAATGTCCTGACTATTCCTGTAAAAGACTTATTAACTGTCTAGATTGAAGTTGGGTTAATTGACTTCCCGAGTGTTGAGGCACTTCAGGTTTTGAAGCTTTGGAAGGAAGGTGAAACTTGATTTAGAGGATTTTTAGTTTATAGCAAGGAGAAGAATGTGAATTTGAACAGGGAACATAGAGAATTAGGCCTAGAACAAACAAGATAGGTTGTTGTAAATGTCAATGGCTTTGCATACTTGTAAGCTTGCATTTTTGGTAATAGTAGGAGGTACAATCTCGTTTAGAAGCTTGATTTTTCCTACATTGGGTTTCTCTTGTGTATATCTTGTGTTCCTCTTGCTTTTTTTTTCATACATGAATGTGGACCACTTCCTTTGATTATATGAGCAAAAATAAAAACAACTTTTTCTGCAGTGGATGCAAAATTGGCGACAAAGGTTACATTTTGGAAACACAATAAAAAATTATCAACACAGTAAACACATCTCTGAGACAAATCAAGAGCTTCCACTGGAGCTCTCCCTAGAACTATTAGCCTCAGAGTCATCTCCACCATGAACATCAGCACTCCTAAGCAAGAGATCGCCCAATTTGTTGGAAAACAAGCAACCGATCAAGGAAGCTGATACTTTTACCAGACTCAATTCAGGAACTTTTGAGAATTGGAAGCAAGTATTTGTTCTTATGATTTCTATTACTTGCTAATACTTGTTGCTTCTTTTGATGAGCTACATAAGAATGTTGTAGAAGATGTTGAAACTAGCTTGTAACATGGTTGGTATTGCTGCAGGTCAAAAATTTGGTTTTACTCGTGTCAAAGTCTTGAACGAAGAATGTGCAGAAATAGATGATATTGACATCATCGGGGATGGGGATCGTCTGTTTCTCATTGACATTGATGAGCTTGAAGAAGCCTGTAACAAGGATGACCGAAAAAAGCATAAAATGTTTGAGGATGACACTTGTGAAATTAGATAAGATGTCTCACAGATATTTTTTCGTTGTTGCTATTTGATTTAGAATGCAGTTGTTAAGCGTTCTAATTTGTTGCATCTCATGGGATAGGTCCAAATGGCTTGTTTGGTAGCAGTATTTCCAAGGGATGAACAAAAACTATAACATTACAATTTACAAACCATATTTACACCCGAAAAAATAGGTTTTAGTAAGGTTACTTGACTTTTAACTGACATACTATTTACTCACAAACTAACTTATCACTACAGAGGCATACAATTAACTCCTGCTGACATTAGCTTTGGCATCTGAATCAGAACATAAGAAATTCTGCTTTCTTCTCAAAAAAAGTAGAAGTTATTCTCTATGCCTAATTAATTTCATGATTTTGGAGAAGTTAGGGGCATTTGATGAGTTCAAGACAAAATAAAATGATAGATGGCCTGGGCTACATCAGATATTTCGATATATGCAGGCACGGAGATGAGGGATCTTCCTTAATGATGACCAAAAGGATGGGTGATGTATAAATGCAGACACTAATTTGTACCATATATTGAGTTTGATTATGTAAATAAAATATAAGCACATTGCAGTGCATGTGCAACACAATGAACCTTCCATCCCTTCCTTAGCAACATTTTTGGTTTCTTTCAGGGTGCTATGTATTTAAACTTGTTTCACCATTGAGATCTAGATGCAGGCAAATTTGATAATCATTTTGATAGACATCATAAGGCCTATTTGACATACCAAAAACATTAATGCTGAATTGAGTTAGCAAAATTTATGTTGAATCTGTCTTGTAAACAGGAAAATATCTAGACGTCACTTTTGTTGATGTTTGGAGTTTGATATTTATTTTTCCAACATTTTTTAATAAAAGCATGCCAAGTGAGAAATTGACCCACAACTTATTGCCAAATCACCAATCTATACAACTCATCTTGATAATCTGAACAATCTTTAACATTGCATGGTGAAATTTGCATGTCCATGTTGATTCCCATTTAGTTTTGGGCCCTTTTTTTAGAATGTCTCAATACAAATTACAAATCAACATGCGGTGCACACTTAGTGTTTTGTTTTTCTCATTTTTTGATCTTTATCCATCCTCAAAAAATCTCCTAAACTAAACATAATGTAATCATGATTGAGGCAGGTTTCTTTGCCAAAATAGATGTCAAACCTGGTATGGTGATTGCAGGGGTTTGTAATAGGGGCTGACGGTGCACTGCAGTAAATAGGGGAAATAAAATCATGAATAATGGGAGTTTGAGAGTTCCATCCAATCACAAGAAGGTACTCTTCTATCTCATGATTGAGATGCTAGATGAAATGTTGTCTGGCAGCAGCAGAAATGGGGCTTTGGTGGCAGTACCCCCCTCCCTGTCATCCACACAGTCCAGTGCACAAAATTTGGGTTGAAAATTTGTGCTTCTCAAAGTCAATTTTATTAGCCTCGCCAAACTTGAACTTATTTTTATGAATTTTATTTGATACCATCTCTATGTTGTGTATTGTACTTATCTGCAATCATGCTGATTCTTATCACATAATACTACTAGGCATCATACTTGCAGATTCTCCCTGGCAACTCAAGGATATACATAAAAGCTTCTGAAAATCTTAATTAGCTTTGGTAGATAAAATTTCCACAAGCTTTTTCCCAGCCAAGAATTAAGGATAAAACTTCAATAAACAATTTTTTGCATTCTGGCTTGCTGTGTGGAATGCAATTGATATTTTTCTATCAATATCTTTCAGCCTTCCTCATTCTAAGTTCATCCTAATATATCCCTACACGGTTTTTGGACAAATAATTAGTGTGGTATTAACATTGTGAAGACAATTTTTTTATTATTATTTCAAAACAATTCTCATTGCTCCCAACAAACCTTTTCATATATTTCCTTGGAATTGAATTGGAGAGTCTGTAAACATGTCATAGCAGTTGCCACATTGCACACATGGTTGTCAATGATTAATAGTTGGATAGCAGTAATGGTAAATGTCAAATCAACTGAGAACCTGAACAAGCAAAACAAAATACAAGACAACATATAGATTGAGCATACAGACTCATCTATTTTTTAAATTTTCCCTAGGCCCAAACTGTTATGCCAGTCTTTGGCTCAGTTTTTTAAATTTTTCCTGGGCCCAAACTGTTATGTCAGTCTTTGGCAGAAACTTCGCTACACTACAGCTCTTGTTGAGAAAAATGTTTGCACCTTTTTTCTGATATGGCTTTGAGATTAGCTACCAGTGCATTGAATTGTGCAACGCTTGACCTTGTGAGCACCCTCCCTAAAAGCATCACACTTTGCTTAGATGTTATAATTCGGTAGCAACAAGTAGACCACAAGTATCTCTTTCATTGTAGAGTGTGCCATAAGTAGGGGCACCAAGTAAGAGAATGTCCTGTTGTGCACCGAATGGCAGTCCCAAATCCCAATCCAAGGAAATCTGAGACAAGATATTTTCATAAGCCAAAGAATAAATTCACAGTCAAATCTAAAAACAGGAAATCAGGATAGGAAAAATAAGTCCCAGATCATAAAATAGATAAAATATTAAAAATATCTCCAAATAAGGAATTTTTTTTGGCTCTTGAAAATGAGGAGCTTATCCTTGAAACTTTGTATGAATCAGATGAGACAAATCTTGAGGATACCAGGATGCAAAGGTGTACTAAAATGAAGATTGCATGGAGAACATTTACACCCAAAATAATGAAAAAAAGAGATTATCATAGAAAATGTTGTCAAAGGCCATCAAGAGCAATAATAAAATCATCACAACTTTAAAGATTGGACTCGCAAACTAAAGTAGAGATTGTTCTAGCAATGGGAAAAAATTCCACTGGAAAAAAAATAGAATAAGATTTAACATTCATAACATTATATGCAAACACAAGGTGGACATGGATCCAAATTCTCAGACTCAACTTGAAGAAACTCTGAAAATGAATGAGATAAAAAATCCTTACTATCTTCCAACCAAGGAGAAATAGTGAGGAAACAAACCTACTTACAAATATTTGATCTCCAAGGCACAAAGCCAAAAATGGAAGAAATAACCTCCATATTATTTTTTGTCAAGGATGAAGAAGATCATAACTGAGATTAAGCTTAAAACCACAATGAACGAGGTCATGTGGTCATAAATTACATATTATTGGCCTTTACTACAATTTCTTGTCATTTATTTTAAAAGTACGATTTACAATCATTAATTGCACGTCTGCATTTTTTGATCATAAACTAAAGACTTGTGTTTTGGTCATGAATTTCAATCTTGGTTCTCTAGTTGTTGATTGGAAGTAGAGTAATCACAAATGTGTGGATGGCCATGGCCTGCTTTGCAAAATCAGGGATAAAAGTACAGGCAGAAGTGTAGATATCATGCGCTACATAAAGAAAAGCTTGAATGAAGACTTAAAAATATACATGTACAAGAAAGGTTTACATGACTATTTTAAGACATAAAAATATAGATGTATAAGAAAGGTTGGTATGATTATTTTAAGTCTAGATGCTCTTGATGTATTTTGCTAGGGCTTTTCTAGTTGCTCGACATCTTTTTTAGATTTCTTCCACTATTTTCTCAATATAATCTTGTAACTTGCTCCACCATTCTTGACAGTATATTATTCAACTTTGTCAAAACAAAGCATAGAACATAGAACAGTCCTATATCTACCTTCAAAAAAAGTCATAGTAAATTTAAATCAAAGAATTCCTAATTTAAGAGAGATTTATGGGTTTTATGTTTTAATCACAAGCTCAGATGAACTTGACAACTACTATTAAAGAAGCTCGTCGGCTGTGTCCCCTAGATTACCCTCTGTGAAACCTTATTTTCAAGATGCAACTCACCAAATTGGAGAAGTGAAAAGGTCAATCCTAGCAAGGAAGAGTTTGGACCCGAGCGAGAACCAATAGTGGCGGGAAAAGCAGCAAAAAATGATAAAGCTTGACAAAGTATAATTATTATTTTATATAATGCAGAAAATTAATATATAACTAGAATATAAAATATAATTAATATATAATATATATTTAATATAATAGTAAAATAGATTAAATTATATATAATATAATTATATTTAATAGTATATAGATTATATTATTATTATATATTGTATTCTATAATAAAAATTACTAAATATAAATATAAAATTATTATAATTAATAATTAATATATAAAAAATTTGATAGTTTAATTGATCTTTAGAGAGATCACGAAAAAGAAAGAGAGATAGAGGGGGAGATAATTCTATACTAACACTTGCATTTAAAAGAGGTTTAAGGATTGCGTTGATAGAAAACTATATGTATGTTAATATGTTAGAGAGTATGTGTTTGTGCATGGATGTGCTACAAATTCTAGTTGCATGTGGCTAACTTAAACAATTAATAATAAGTACTAAATAATGGAATGAAATAAATTTAGACAAATCTAGATTAACGCTCCCTAACATGCTTTCTCTTTGACCCCATCATGGTGGACTATGGGAATAGCACTATTGCTTCTTGATTCCTTAAATGATCTATTCAAATGGATTGAAATAATTGATAATATATATGTATTATATATACCATAACTCTTATTGAATCACTGGTAAAATTATATGTTATCAAACTGGCTTCAAATCATAGTTAAAAACATTAATTCAATTCATTAACATAATGAGTAATAAAAGTTAAAGAATGTAAATGTTAATTTTTTTTATAAAATATGTGAAGGCCTTAAGACTGCATCGAGAGGAAATGCCTTCCACACAATAGGTGTTTTTGGTGCACCAAGCAATCTAGGTGGCCAAATGGCTCGCTTAGGCAGGGGTCCTATGATGGGGGCTTAAGCTCTATGGATTATAATCGAATTCAAAAGAAAAAATAATAGATGAGTAATAGTCATTTATTTAGTCATATATTTAGTCATTTATTTATTCATTTATTTAGTCATTTTTATTTGTCTGAAACTAGTCATTTATTTGGTCATTTTTATTTGTCTGATATTAGTCATTTATTTAGTCATTTAGTTGTGATTGTACTTGATGACCAAAATAGTCACTTATAAATGACCAAATTAATCATTTATTTTCCAAATTCTACTAGTGTTAGTCACGTGACTAAATTTTTTAGTCACGTAGTCATTTATTTGCCAAATTCTATTAGTGAATCCTCAACCCTTAAACCCTAAACCATAATCCCTCAACCCTCTACCCTCGTGACCCTAAACCCTAAACTCTCAACCCTATACCCTCAATTCTCAACCCTCTACCCTGTACATTGGATCCTTAACTCTCATCTATCTATGTCCTACTCTCCTCTTCTCTTCGTCCCTCTATCTCACTTATCCCTCCTTATCTACCCTAATCCCTAAACTCTATACACTCAACTCTTAAACCCTTGAAACCCTTAACTCTCAAGCCTCAATCCTCTACCCTCAACCCAGTACCCTAAACCCTTAACCCTAATCCCTCAAACCTAATCCCTCAACCCTTAAACCCTCTACCCTAAACCCTTAACCCTTAACCCATAATCCCTGAAGCCTTAATCCCTCAACCCTTAAACCCTAAACCCTCAACCCTAATCTCTCAACCATATACCATCAACCCTCTACCCTAAACCTTAAACCCTTGAACCCTAAACCCTTAAACTCTCTAGCCTCAACCAAATACCCAATACCCTCTACCCTCAACCTACAAACCATTAAACCCTTAAACTCTCTACCCTAACTCCTCAACCCTCAACCCTTAAACCCTAAACCCCTATACCCTCTACCCTATATGTTGGACCCTGAACCCTAAACCCTCAACCTTAAACCCTCTACCCTCTACCCTCTACCCTCAACCCTTAAACCCTAAACCCTTAAACCCTCTACCCTTAAACCAATACCCTCTACCCTCAACCCTAATCCCTCAACCCTTAAAACCTTAAAATCTCTACCCTAATCCCTCAACCCTTAAACCCTAAACCCTCAACACTTAATCCCTCAACCTTAATCCCTAAACTGTTAAACCTTAAACCCTAAACCCGTATACCCTCTACCCTATACATTGAACCATCAACCCTAATACCTCAAACCTATACCCTCAACCCTCAACCCTCAACTCTCAACCCTTAAACCCTCAACCTAATAGCCTCTACCCTCTACCCTAATCCCCCAACCCTCAACCCTTAATCTCTCAACCCTAATCCCTCAACCTTTAAATCCTAAAACCTCAACCCTTAATCTCTCAACCCTCAACACTTAAACCCTAAACCGTCAACCCCTATACCCTCTACCCTATACATTGGACCCTCAACTGTAATCCCTCAACCCTATACCCTCAAACCTAAATCCTCAACCCTTAAACCCTAAACCCTTAAGCCCTCTACCCTCAATCCAATACCCTCTACCTCAACCCTATACCCTCAACCCTTAAACTCTCTACCCTAATCACTCAACCCTCAACCTTTAATCCCTTAACCCTTAAACTCTAAACCCTCAACCCCTATACTCTCTACCCTATATATTGGACCCTCAACCCTAAACCCTTAAATTATCTACCCTCTACCCTCAACCCTATACCCTCGACCCTTAAACCCTTAAACCCTTAAAATCTCTACCCTAATCCTTTAACCCTCAACTCTTAATCCTTCAACCCTTATCCCTCAACCCTTAAAACCTTAAACCCTCTACCCTATATATTAAATCCTCAACCATCAATTCTCAACCCTCTACCCTATACATTGGATCCTCAACCATGATCCCTTGACGACCCTATACCCTAAAACCTATATACTCAAACCTATACCATCGAACCTCAACCCTAATGCCTCAACCCTGAACCCTTAAACCCTCAACCTCATCCCTCAACTCTTAAACCCTTAAACCCTCAACCCTTAACCCCTCAATCATCAACCCTATACATTAAACCCTCTACCCTATACATTGAAACCTCAACCCTACACCCTCAACCCATATCCCTCTCTCTCTATATCTATCTCACCTCTCTCTCCCTCCCCAAACCCTTAAACTCTCTACCCTAATCCCTCAACCATATACCCTCAACTCTTAAAACCTTAAAACCTCAACCCTTAACCCTCAAACCTCAACCCAATACCCTAAACCTTCAACCCTAATCCCTCAAACCTAAGCCCTCAACCCTTAAACCCTCTACCTAAACCCTCAACACTCAATCTGTAATCTCTAAACCCTTAATCTCTCAACCCTAATCCCTCAACCCCTAAACCCTAAACCCTAAACCCTTATACCCTCTACCCTATACATTAGATCCTCAACCCTAATCCCTCAACTCTATACCCTCAACCCTCAACCCTCAAACTCTAAACCCTTAAACCCTCTCCCCTCTACCGTCAACCCTAATCCAACAACCCTATACCCTCAAAATAATACCATAAACCTCAACCCTATAGGTCCTCAACCTTCTACCCTATACATTGGATCCTCAACCCTCATATCTCTTTGTACTTCCCTCCTCTTCTCTCTTTCTCTCTATCTCACTTCTCCCTCCATCTCTCACTCCCTCTCTACCCTAATCCCTCAACACTTAAACCCTTAAACCCTCAACCCTAAACCCTCAACCCTATTCCCTCAACCCTAATCCCTCAAACCTAATCCCTCTACCCTAAACCCTCAACCCTCTACCCTAAACCCTCAACCCTTAAACCCTAAAACCTTAAACCTCAATCCCTCAACCCTAATCCCTCAACCATATTCCCTCAATTCTAAACCCTCTACCCTATGCATTGGATCCTCAACCCTCATCTATCTTTCTCCTTCCCTCCTCTTCTGCCCATATCTCTATCTCACTTCTCCCTCCATCTCTCCCTCCCTCCATCCCTCCCTTTCTACCCTAATCCCTCAACCCTTAAACCAAAAAATCCTCAACCCTAAACCCTCAACCTTCAACCCTTCAACCCTCTACCCTCAACCCAATACCCTAAACCCTCAACCTTAATCCCTCAACCCTTAAACCCTCTACCTTAAACCCTCAACCCTCAATCCCTCAACCCTTAAACCTTAAAATATCAACCATTAATCACTCAACCCTCAATCCCTCAACCATTAATCCCTCAACCCTTCAACCCTCAACCCTCAACCCTATGCATTAAACCCTGAAACCTCAATTTTTAACCATCTACCCTATACCTTGGATCCTCAAACACAATCTCTCTCTCTCTCCATCACTCCCTCTCTCTTGCACTCCTTATCTCTCAGGTCTCTCCCTCTCACCCCCTCTCTCTCTTAAGTCTCTCTCTCTAACACCCTACCTAGGTAACTCTCTCTCTAGCACCCTACCTAGGTAACTCTCTCTCCCCCCCTCTCTCTATCTCTCCCACCCTACGTAGATAAGTACCTCTCACTCCAACCCCCTCTCTCCCATTCTCTATCTCTCCCTCTCTCTTAGGTCACTCCCTCTCACACCCTCTCCCTCTCTTAGGTCTCTCTCACTCCCTCTATCCCACTCCCTCTCTCTCACACTCCCTCTCTCTCCCTATCTCTCAATTATCTCCCTCTCACCCCCTCACACTCTCAAGTATCTCCTTCTTGCACCCTACCTACATAACTATGTTTCTCTCTCCCTCTCTCTCTCCCCCTCTCTCTCTCCATCTCTCTCAGGTCTCTCTCTCCCGTCCCATCTCTCTATGTATCCCTCTCTCTCCCTCTTTCCCTCCCACCCTACCTAGCTAAGTCCATCTCACTCCAACTCCTTCTCTCCCACTTCTCTCATAGGTATCTCCCTTCCACCCCCTCTCAGTCTCTCAAGTATCTCTCTCACTACCTCTCTTCCTCTCTCTCTCTCTTGTCTCTCCCTCCCTCTCTCCATCCCACCCTACCTAGACAACTCCCTCCCTCTCTCATAAAATTCTCCCTCCCTCTAAATACATACATACATATAAGAAGACATACATACATATATACTACATACATACACTAATACATAGATACATACATATACATACACTAATACATCCATACATATACATACACCGGTACATACATACATACATACAAGCATACATACATACAAACATGCAAATATATATACATACATTTAATAGACTAGCATTTAACACAAAACAAGACATAACATGAGCATGTTATAATGCATTCGTGTTATGTCTTGCTTACCAAGTCTTGGGCACAAACACAAAAAAATATCAAAACTATGAAATAACGTGCTTGCATTATTTCTTGCTTTGGGAATCCCCAAGCCTTAGGTTTAGTATTTTCTTTGGAATAACAACCCAAAGGTTTGGAGTGCCTTCCCAACATCCAAAGACGTGTTTTTGCAAATTCTACAATATTTCACATAATCGTGTTTGTGCTAAGCATCAAGTTTGCATGTGTTTAAAGGTCGAACAAATCAAACACTTGGGTAATGTTAGGCTCTCTCTTAGCTATCTAACAATGTTGTTTTTTTCACATTTTTACAATGTTAAGCATTTTATCTATAATTTCTTGTGTTTGTGTGTTTATTTTTTTGGCAAAAACCAATGTTTGGTATTTTTTTTTATAAGTTAACCATTCATTGAAATTTCAAATAAATTACATTTTTAGAAACTAGACTCCATTCTACATGTTAAAAAAAAAATGATTTCAATTAGTTTTCAAAAAATTCATAGAGGTAGCACAACCAAAATTATGTTTTTCAAGAAATGTCCACTTTGAAAATTAGTAAAAAATAAAATATTCATTAAAAACTTATCAAAAAAATCGAACATAAACTATATGTTGTTAGCTAATTTCTCATTGAAGCGATTTTAAAAATACCAAAAAAAAGTTAACCTTTTGAGAGAGCCATAAAAGTCACTATGTTATGTTTTTTTGACAAAAATAACACTAATTTATATGGCTCCCTCTATTGAACCTCTTAATCTCTACCATTTAAAAAAAAAATAGTAGTTTAGAAAGTAGTCTTGAAGCATTACGATCCTTTCTTTTTTGCATCTAATTTTTTTGAGTGTAACTATCCTCAATTTCACATCCAAGATTAATATTTCCCGATTTTAGAAAAAAGCCTTTTTGGCCCCCATCTTTTTGCACTTACCTTGGACTTAGGTATGCCTGCGACCCAGCCCAATGCCTAACCCGCCTTACCTTGGTCTTGCATTTTTCCAAGTTGGGGTCGGGAAGGGGTGAGCTGGGTCACAGGGATAAAAATTATTCTAAGGCACCTTTGATCCAAAGGACAAAGAATAAAGATGCTATGTCATTTAATACAAATAGATTGTTGGTGTATCAATCAATAGGTACACTAAAATCATATTTTAATTTAGTAAATTGGCCTCCAATTAATTAAAATATTCCTATCCAAAACCTTTTTAAACATGATAGAAAACTATGGACTTCTCTTTCTTTCTATTTTGTTGACTTAGGGGTATCCCTACGAACCAACCCAACAACTAACTTGCCTTACCTTGGTCTTACATTTTGCCAAGTTGGGGTCAGGAATGGGTGTTAAACTAGGGTGAGGGATACACAAACCCCTTTCAAATATGATAAAAAGGTATGGACTATCTCTTTCTTCTTTTTTTGTTCACTCAAGGGTATCCCTACGACCTAGCCCGACGCATAAACTGCCTTACCTTGGTCTTACATATTGTCAAGTTGGGGTCAAGAATGAATGTCACGCTTGGGTGAGAGACACACAAACCCCTTTCAAAGATGATAAAAAGGTATGGAATTCTCTTTCTTTCTATTTTGTTGATTTAGGGGTATCCCTATGACCCGGCCCAATGCCTAACCTGCCTTACCTTGGTCTTACATTTTGCCAAGTTGGGGTCAGGAATGGATGTCGCACTAGGGTGAGAGACACACAAACCTCTTTCAAAGATGATAAAAAGGTATGAATTTTTTTTTTCTTTTACTATTGACTCAAGGGTATCCCTGCAATCCAGCCCAACACCTACCCTGCCTTACCTTGGTCTTACATTTTGCCAAGTTGGGGTCGAGAATGGGTGTCATGCTGAAGTGAGAGACACAAAAAAAGAAGAAAGAAAAAGGAGGAAAGAAAAATAAAGAATGATAAAGAAAAAGAAAGCAAGAAGAGAAAAGAGTGAAGGAAAGTGACAAAAAGTCAGAAAAAGGAAGAAAGAAACAAAGCAAGAAAGAAATAATAAAGAACAAAAAAAGGTATGACCAATATAAAGAAGGAAAGTAAAATTTGGTTAAATAAAAACAATAAGAAAATAAGAAAGGAAAAGGAAGGATAGCAGAAAAAAAAGAAAGGAATTAGAAAAAAAAGAGAAGGAAAGTGACAAAAAGATAGAAAAATGAAATAAACAAATCAAGAAAGATAGAAAGAATAAAAGAAAAAGAAACACCAACAAAGGAATAAAAGGAGAGATAGAAAGATAAAGATAACAAAATAAATAATGAACATTTATAATGAAAAATGGAATTAAAAATAAATATAAATAGTAAGAAAGAAGGGATAAACAAAATCCAATTATAAAGAGAGAGATAAGATAAAGGTTTAGAGGGAAAATATAGATTGGAAGAAAAATAGAAATAAAGAAAGATAGAAGCACATATAGAGAGAATCAAATAATATAAATAAATGAATAACAAAAAAGAAGAGAGAGATAGAGAGACATCAACAAGGAAAATAACGAGAAAGGGAAATAGATCTAAGGAGATATAAACTATGAGATAAAGAGAGAATAAGAAAGATAGACAAAGAAATACACTACAAAATAGAGGGAATACAAGTAAGGCATAATAGGGATGGAAATAAATAGTAAGAAAGAAGGGATAGACAAAAATAAAAATAAAGGTCAAGAAGGAAAAATAATAGATTGGAAGGAAAAAAAGGCTCCAGGAAATAAAGAGAGATTGAAGCAGAAAGAGGGAGAGCCAAGTAATAGAAATCGAGAAATAATAAAAGAATGAGAGATAGAGAAAAATGAAAAAAGAAAAAGAATGAGAAAAGGGAAAATATGTAGAGAGATCTAAACTTGAAGATAACGATAGCATAATAGAGACAAATAAATACAATACAAAAATGGGGAAAGAAAGTAAGGCATAATAGGGATAGAAAGAGTTCATAAAGTCCAAGGTCTATGCTCTCAAATTTGAGGCCTAGATTCCATGTGTCTACCATCCACAATCTGAGGTCTTGTGTCAAAGATCTAGGACCTATGGTCCAATGTCCATGGTCAAAGGCATAGGGAAAAGGTTTCTTGGTCTAAGGTGTGAGGTCCAATTATCTAAAGTCTAGATTCTAAGGGATCACAATATTCAGTAATAGTTCCTTGATCTAAAGTTCATGGTCCATAAATACAAGCTAGAACATATAGTGTTCATGGGTCCAAAGTTAAGATTCTAGGGTTTCGGATCCAACTTCCAAGGTAAAAGGTTTTAAGATCATGTGTCTACAAACAAGGTTTGGCTTCGAGGATTTTATCTATAGGGTTCATTATTTCATTATATAGTCTGAATTCTAGGGCCCAAGATCATGTGCTCGAGGTGTAATGTTCTAGAAGTCTTGGATTCCAAGGTGAAAGATCAAGGGACACAATATACGGGCACATAGTCTACAATTTGAGGGACAAGTTCTTATAACCTAGGTCCAAAGGGTATAGTGTCCACATCCAAGTGTCTAAAGTTAAGGCCCTAGGTATGGAGTTCAATGCAATGGTTCAAGGATTTACAGTATAGGGTATATGTTTCTTGTTGAGGGTGCATAATGCTAAGGTACTAGTGATCCCAAATCCAAGATCTAAGAGTTCACAATAAATGGTATAAGTTTCTTGGTCAAGGGTTCATGATCTATAAATATAGGGATAGGGCCCAAGGTCTAGGATCCAAGTTTTAGGGTAAACATCTAGCATACAATGCTCAATTTCTTAGATTTAGGTAAATTATTTTCTAGAAATCTAGTCTTTAAATTCTAGGGCACATAGTCTAGTATACATGGTCTTGGATCCAAGCTCTAATCATATATTAATGTAAGGTTTAATATTGAAGTTTGAATCTCAGAGGTAGAAGGTTTAAGGCCTAGGTTCTTGGGATCTAATTTGCATGTTCTACTATTTGAGGTCAAATATCTAGTAGCATAGCCTAAGCACTAGGGTTCATCCACAAGTTTAAGGTAAAGGGTAAATAGTAATATTTCTTGGTCTAGGGTCCACAAGTACAAGACATAGCCTCTAAGGTTTACGGTTCAAAAATTAAGGGTTTAGGATCTAAGTGTAGGCTATAGGATAAATGTTTATCAATCTAGGGTCAACGATCCATGAGGCTAGGGTGTAGGTCATCTATGAGTCAAAAACCTAAATTCTAGGGTCTAAGGTCCAACCCATGTAGAAAGAGAGAAAAATAGATGGAGAGAAGAAATAGAGAAATAGAAATAGTAATGTAGAGAAACATTATAAATAAATAAATAAATTTAGACAATGAGAGATAACTATAATAAAAGGAAAATAGATATGGCAAAAGAGAAAGAAATGAGGTATAAAGGTAGATGCGAGTGAGAAATACACTTTGAGAGAAAAAGGAAAGAAAAATATATGAAGAATAAAAGAAAAAATAAAGAAATTTTTGATAAATATGAAATATAGGAAAAAAATAAATAATGAAATTAAGGTGTGTGTATGCAAGGCCATTGGTATAGCCCATCATCAAAAGTGAAAAATAAAAAAAATGGTAATCCAAGGGGTTTGGCTGCTAGGGAAATGAAGAAACTAAATGAGATCTAGGTTTAAATCCCCATTGTGGCAACATATAACTCCACTAGAGATACTAGGAGATTGTTACTTGATTTACAAATCTTAAGAATGCTCCAAAAAATTGAAGAAGAAATGCTTGTATTTATGATTTCATATACCTTGCTTGTCATTAGGGTAGGGAAAAAATGTATAAGTTTTCCCTCCCAAACAAATAAACAAAATTGAAGAAAAGATCAGAGTAAGGCAACCTAAGAAACAAAACCCAAAATTTACAGACCTCCCAACTGGATACCAACTCTGAAAGTTTAAGTCCAAAGTTGATGCACAATATAAGACATGTTTTCCATTGTAAATCATGTATCATTCTTTCACAGATAATAAAAGTAAATACAAAATAACAAATCACAAAATTTTTGTAATGTATTTTCTTTGCCAGCCAATGTGAATCCATTTTGAGTAAATATATGAAGGTGGTCTGACCTCTACTATTCATTGTATGTGAAGATACTCTGGCAACCATTGCATTTACAACAATAGAAAAATACTAACTTAATAATTTAGCTCTTTTACGGCATAATTTGTCAATTGGAGTATAGCAAATATATCTAATGGATTAACTAGTTGTGTAAATGTAGAATAAATCTTATTACTATACATTAATTGCAATAGTTAAACATATCACAATGAGGATTATGATTAAACATTCAAATTCCTGCCCAAATATTTTATGCATAATTTTTTATAGTTAATTAATACATTTGATTTTCCATTGACTCCTCACATTAAAATTCAATAGAAAGTATCTAAAAGCACAGGTCACATACCCGCAAATAGGAGGCAATTCGCCTAAAGCATCATCTTCTTCATTGGCAAGAGTCTTTGCTATTTGTATTCTCCATCATTTCCTGCAAACATGAGCATTTGAATGAGCGCTTTGCAAAATTGTTACAACATTGCCTTGAACAATCAACTTGTATAGAACAACACAAATCGACATTATTTTGAGTGGCAGCAAAAAGAAGAGTTAGGAAAATTCCATGGAAAACCAAAAAGAAGTGAGCAAGTTGGAAGATCTCTGATCTGATGGTCTCAATCCTTTATTCTTTCTAAGCAACAATTTCCTCCTCCCTCTGCTATAGTTTGAGGTACTATGGTACATTGAACATATTACAAGAAAAACAACTAAACACAAGTAAATTCAAATATATTGAAACTTGAGTATTTTTAGAAATGAAAAAATAAAAATAAAAAACATCAAGAAGTGAAGGAAATTTATAATATTTACCTAAACAATCTTCAAATGCAACTGAACCATATATATTTAAATTTTGATAACATAAAATTATATTTTCACATCAAATATTACAATCAGTTAGTGTTCATCTATTATGGGAATGCACAATATTTCTGTATCAAATTCATAAATCATAGAATTTAACTCCGATTTAATCCTAATTTTAAAGAGTTTAACACCAATCTAACATTAGTAATTGCTAAAGTTTTTATACAAAACCCATAAAATCAGATAATTCACTGAATTTAACATTGGTAATTGTTATGATTTTTTTTAGGTTTTATATCAAGCCCATAGACACTATCCTAGACTATTATAGTAGAGAAGAATGATAAATTTTGGTAGACACTCCATAACTGTTAAAAAAAACTTTATAGAAGAATGAAAAATTTGAGGGTTAAAATCATAGGCATTGAAATAGCCATTCAGGGGAGTTACACCATGCCTTGATAATGAAGCCTGATTCAATTACTCTGCTACCAGGGAGATACTCTTGCAGGGAATATGCAAATAAGAACAGGCACTCCAGGGATTACACAAATTATCAGACCAATAAAGAAACAAACAAATGCCTTCTATAAAATTCATTCCAATGCTCAGCCATCAGGGACATATTTTGTGTTGGGCATTTTATAGAACTTAGAACAACTTTAAAAACCGTAATGTTATTTAAAATGCAAAATTTGTCAGCCTAAAACATCAAGAACCAAATTCACAATACCCTAAAAAAAACATCAAAAACACAATCGAGTATCTGGTGGGTGGGTGGAAAAGAAGTTCTAACCTCAGTGCAGTTCTTGGCCATCATCATCTTCTTGGTGGTACCATTTGCTGAATTCACCACTTTGGGGGCAATGGCATGGAAAAAGGAATGCAGGAAATGTATAATCTATTCTACTGCTTAAATATATAGTCTCTTCTCTTTTCTTCAGCATTCTCAACTCACAGAAAGGAGAATTTGTAATTTTATCACATTTATTAACTCTTCTCAAGGAATTCAATTTTCTTCATTTTAAGATATAAATAAAGAATTTATTTAACACTTATCTTCCTTGATTTTAAGAAAAGTGATCCTACAACAATAAAAGAGTTTTAAAGGTTATCTTAGGTTGCACTCCTTTGGTTACTTGGAAAATGAATGGTACTTTTATGAGGCCTATTACCCTTCAAGAATTAGAAAAGGTTATTTTCCAAGTGAAGAAAGGTAAGTCTCCTATCTTTGATGACTTTCATATTGATTTTTTTCAACAATCTAAGAAATCCTAAATAATCATCCTTTGTAAGTTATGTGTGAATCTAACACTAACAAGAAGATGAGTAAAGAAACCAATTCTAATTTTTTGGATTTGATTCCAAAGAAAGTGGGGGAAATCTCTTTGCATTTATTTCGATCTCTATAATGTACCTTATAAGATCATAACCAGAACTTATTATTGATCATTTGATTTTTTTTTTCTAGAATCCTTGATATTGTTTGAGTAGGGGATCTTTGTAAAGGGGCATTAGATTTTTTATAGTATTCTTATTTATTTAGAAGACATTCATTGTATGGGGTATTAGAAGGATGAAGATATATTTATCAAGCTAGGTATGTCCAAGGCTTATGATAGGAGCAGATGGTCCTTCCTTATGAGTGTATTATCTACTTTTTATTTTTATTTAGGTTGGATTGAGTCATGAGATGTGCGGCATCTTCTTCCTTCTCTATTTTTATAAATTGAATCTTCTAATTTTTAGCTTCTAGAGAGTTGTGACAAGGTGTTTCCCTCTCCCCTTATCTATTCTTATGGTAGAGGGTTTGATAAAAATCCTTAGTAAACGAGGTGCTGAAAAGAAACTGAGTCCACGTTTTGGCCTAAAAGTGGAAGTGTTTTCCCTAATTTTTAAAATTTGTCACATTTGACCTTAAAATTTGAATCACTTAGAGATGGATTCTTAAAAAAGGTCACTAATCATAAAATGTAGTACTTAGATTCTAGTTTCCAAATATGTTATTTATTTTAATACCCAGATGATAAAAAATGATTTTCAATAGGTGTTTCTAAAAACCACTATTTAAAAGTCACCTTTTTTGCAATACCATTCATGTGTACATCATCCATAGTTTGACCTAAATAATCGTATTTTTCTAAATCCTTTTGGGAAAACATATGTAACTCTTTGAAATAGATTTTGATATTTTTTATTGAATTATTATTTTTTATTAATTTTTATTGGCCATATTTGTTGTTTTGAAAATCATCATGTACATCACACAGAAGATGACCTAAACTTATTATTTTTTTGAATTTTTTTTAAATTGAAAAGAATTGTCTGAAGCATGTTTTCATGCAATTCATTTAAAAAAAAACATATTTTAATAGAAAGTCATTAAATACTTAAAAACCTTGATATTTCAAGTTTATGGACTAGTCTTATCAGAAACTAATTGAAAAATATAAAAAATAATCCAAAATTTAAAAAAATTACATATTTAAAATCTACACTGTCTCATCTATAATGGGTTTTAATTTTGTCTAAAATTTCTACAAAAAAGGTCTTCAAACATATGTCCTAAGTCACTATTTTCTTGTGACATTGACATGACCTTCAAGTTGTATGTCAAATCAAGTCCAAAGCTTAGGTTCAGGTCTCCAAACCTTTTCCTACACAAAAAAAAGGCAAAAACTTGACCAAAAATTCAAATTTACAAAACGAGATCATGTTTCCTTTATTTATTATTTTAACCATTGAAAAAATAAACAGGATCTCATTTATAAATGGGATCCCATTGAATACGAGATTGTAATTATTAAACGGGATCTTGTTTTATAAATGGGATACCAATTATTAAATGAGACCCTATTTTATAAACAAGATCTCGATTATTATACGAGACCTCGTATAATAAACAAGATCTCGATTATAAAACAAGACCCCATTTTATAAATGTGATCTCGATTATAAAACGGGATCCTATTTGTTTTTTATTATTATTTTTAAAAAATTACTAGTAAAAAATTACTGTCAATTCTACAACTTCGTACTAGTGTATGGATGACAATGACAATTCCACACATTTTCTATCGAGTTTTGTCTTTACAGGGTCTTGAACTTGCAAAATTTGAATTGAGTTTTTGAAATGAGGCATCATTGGGACAATTTTTTAGTGGAATTGTGTTCATTTTCTACTCGTTTGAAGGTGGAACAAAGGAGGAAGACTTTCACTATTGGAATTCATTTGTACTTCAAAATTTTGTAATCATGGGATCAAAAGATCGTAATAAGAGAAAAGATAGGAAGGTATTGACCCCTAAAGAAATTGAAGCAAAAAAAAAGGAGGCAAAAAGACAAATAGATAGAAGAATGAGGATTTGATCAATGGATATTGCTGAAGCATCCAATTCCACAACTATTGAAGATAAAAACATTGACGAGACCATGGATGTAGATGATGCAAATTTGCAAGAGGTGAATGCGGAAAATAATATGATTATACAAACTACTTCTAGTATGTCTTCAAATCCCCTTTTCACTGCTATGGAGAATGTTTCAATAGGAAAAAATCTAGGTACATCTTCAAATCCACCTTTGAATGATATGGAAACTTTGTTTATAAGAGATTTAAAATAAGCTAGATTTAATGATGTTGAGATCGATAATATTTGTAGAGATGAGGATTTTAGACATATTGTTGTTGAAAACGAAAATGAAAATCAAAACCGTAATCGTTCTTTTGTTTCAAACATGAAGATGAAAATTGTTTTGTTGTTGAAAATGAAAACGAAAATCATTTTGTTTTTGAGAATGAAAATGAAAATCGTTTTGTTGAAAATGAAGATAAAAATAATTTTGTTGTTGAAAATGAAAATGAAAATCATTTTATTGTTTTTGATTGATTAGGTAGGGAAAGGGCCCTGCTCGCTAACAAAATCAGTACAACCATCCACCAACAAATAGTCGTTGGACAAAACAACAAAACTAAGGAAGCAAAACAAGAAGAGAACCACTACCCCAAAAACCACATTACCCTATACCAACCACATTAAACATTATATATCTATCAAGTTTCCAATAATGATATAACTAGTCCATACTATCAACCATACACAAAAAGAGGTTATAAAAGCATAACCTATAATGAGTGCCCAGTAAATTACTAATGTTCTAAAAATAGATTAATTTCATACAGTCCTGACACATAAGGCTATTACCACTGGAATTCCACTTAACAGAGCAAAAAGACATCAACATAGCAAGCAACAAAAAGTAAGAAAAATAAGAGTAGAGGATTAGGCATCCTCAATTAGGCTCCATGCCTTCATCAGGTCCTCAATAGAATCTTCAACACTTTTTTTGACCTCCATCTTTCTTGACAGATTGACATCATCCTTATATTCCTTCTTCCTTTATTGTTTCTTGATTTTTCCTTGTCTCGAGATGGTCGCCATAACATATTTTTCATAACCGCATCCACAACCTTGCACATGTTCTGCACAACATACTCAAGAGTCTAAAACCTGCTTGCATTGTCCTCATTTTGTACCATCTTCTCCAGGGTTGCCAATCTTTCCCCAATCCTTTTCACTCTGGTTAATTCCATACCCTTTTGATAATCCTTCGAGCTCTCTGGTTTCGTTGTAGCTATTCCTTTATCCTTATCCTTATTCAATTCAATTTCCTCCTCAACTTCCCGCACCTCATCTTCTTGAATCGATCCATCCACCTCCTCTAATCCCAACTCCTCTTCCTTTGGAGAGTCAGAACCACCTAGGCTATTTGGCACACACTCTTCAGAGGAGGAATATGTTTTCTCCCCAACATCCTTCTTCCCCTTTTTATCCTCTTCTAAACTCTTATCCTCCAATTTTTTTTATTTTTAACTATTTTCTGATCCCTTGGACACAACTAGAGCAAGGGGAGTGGATCTTCGACCCACTAGGGTTGTAGACCCACATTTAGGGTTGTTATCATTATCATCCAGTATGGTTATTATGTTAGGGCCAGCTCCCAACTCACGGATTAGCAGTTTCCTTTTTTTATTTGTAGTAGGAGAAAAGGGACTGGCCTTTCTTTTTTCTGGTGTTATCTTAAGAAGAGCTAACGAAGTGGGGTCCTCAATATTAGGTGAGGTTTTCATAGGTTCTTTGGTTGGGGAGTGGGGTCACTCTCAATTAGTTCAATTTTCACAGATCTCTTAGGATTAGGGTTCTCAATCAAATTGTGGAAAACATTTCTTTGTGGGGTGGTAGAGAGGACATATTTGCATGTGGCACAAACCAAGCACTACTGTAAAGGAGGGTTAGCACATTGGTAAGATTTGTTTCAAGGAAGAGAGGAGGAAAAAGGGTAGATTTATTTTTTCTAGTGTCTGATATGATTCAAAATAGGAAAATGATAACCATTGATAGACTGAAAATTACCTTCTAACATAAAATATTTCATAACAAAAAAGCAGACATTATCATAAGGGGGTGGTAGCAGTTCCCTAGGGTAACCATTTTGAAAATGTTGGGAATCTTTTTTACCTTCAAAAAACTTATCAATATAAGTTTGATAGTTCCCAATACTTACCTTTGCAATCTTCATCCCCTCATATTCCAAACCCATAGCTTTAGCTATAAGCTTTGCATCAACTATGAATCGAATACCACCCAACCCAACTTCACCATCTTTCTAGGAATTTAAGAATTTATAACTGAGTTGTTCGTTGTAGCCTTCCATCGTAGCCAAATACGAAGTGAACCCAATCTGCTCAAACAAGCCCCACAACTCCACATTCTTTTTCAAGGAGTCATATTGACTCGGTTTCATCCTCTTCCTTGAACCTCCCATGGTGTTATCTTTAGTTTGAAAATCTTTAGAAAGGAGAAAATACTCGGCTCTTCGGCCTTCCTTGTTTAGCACAGATGCAACAGGAAATTCAAAAATCTCAGTTTTGATAGAGACTTGGTAGTTTTCATTTGTGTGGCCAACGGTTCAAACCTTCTAGTGATGTGTTTAAAATAACCAATTTCCATACAACTCCTAGTCTCATATATTTAAAGCATGTCATTAAATGAAATGATAGCTCCACCACCTTTACGAATTATGATTACTCTTTTTTAATGCCTACCTTCACGTCAATGCTAACACATGTCAAAATGTCTTTTCTCACATCAATCACCAGATTTTTAGAGATATGAGCAATAATCACCATTATTTATTTCTCCATATTGTATGAGGTTTCCAAATATATATTTCTTTTCATTTCATTTCTTTTTAAATCTTTTAGATCTACTGTACACCATCTTTTAATAATGTACCTCCCCTCCAGTCTTTTCAGCATGCCTAATAGCCAGAAGAGAAAGATGACAATAGTTATGACAGCTGGACAACACTGCCAACTCCTCATATCTAAAACAATCATTTTCATAAAAAAATCTGATCTCCCAACCTATCCTTAGATATATATTTGAGTAAATTTGTGAAGTCCCAATACTTCCAAACTGAATATTGTAAGCCAAATTTCACCAACCCATAACAACCCTATGCCCTTCCCTATAAATATGCTTATCTTATAACTTTGAAAGGATTGTAGCATTTTTTACAATCATCTATTTATCTTTTATTTCCCAAGGATCATCGGCCTTATTATTTAATAATCAATGTTTAAATTTGAATTTCCTTCCACCATCACCTTAGTATTAGCCCTCATCTTTTGGATAGCATATTCTTGTGCCAAATTATTGACTCCATCCCTTGATTAACCTCCCTTGTCTTTAGTTTGAAAATTCTGCCCTAGGCTTTCTTTCCACCCTCACAAAGTTGCATTTAATCCACCCTGGATCTGAGGGAATCCAAACAATGCTTTGTCTTATTAGTTGTTTAGGCTAGTTGAAATTGTTAAGGTCATGAGATAATCCCCATAATTGTTTGATTCACATCTCCTGATATGAAGGCTTTTTATTTGATGGAGAATAGTTACAACTCTTAATATTTTCTTAAATCTATTTCCTGATGGACATACATAAATTTTTACTATTCTTAGCAACATCTCTAAAAACCCTATTGTTCATCTCTTTCCACAAACCCCGAGTGAGGAATGGGGGACTTGTCTCCAAAGATTGTCTCAAGTGGTTGTTAACTATAAATGCTTGTTGCTTTCTCGTGTGTTGTTTTGAAAGAATACCGGCTGTCAAATTTTGAGGTGCATTGTTTATTACATGGGTGAAATTTTAAATTGGATTTGGAAGAATATTTTTTATTAAATTAGATTTGTTTGGAGTGTCTATGGGTAATTTTGTATATTAATGTTATTTTTTTATTTAGTTTTTGATGGAGCAATTGAATATAATTATATATCAACAAATGCCATTTTAATATAATTAAGTTTATTTTTAAATTATTATTCTTTTTTATTCATATGTTTTCTTATATATTTCATCATTTCATGTAATACCCCTCCATTTTGATCTACATGCGTTATCATTGGGAAATGTGGGTTTTAAGGTTAGCAAGTCTTCTAGTTGGGTTTCAAGTTTGTGGGTTGTCTTATTGTGTAGTCAACCATAGATTGCCTTGGGTAGTGTGTTTAACTAGTTTGTTCCCCGGTTATCACGAACAAGAGTGTATTGACTGTATGTCATGGTTGACTGTATGTCATGGTTAGAGATGTGGAATCCTTATGTCGCACTTGTGTACCCTTGGGTTGTGGAGTTGTTCCACGTGTTGTCTTAGAGGAGTGTCTTATAATGAGGGCTGACACACAAAGTGGTGCCAGGATAGCTCGTTCTAAGTTAGTTAATCCAGTGATAACTAAATTAACTGATTAGAGTATCACATAGTATCAAACATTTAATAAGATAATTATGCCCCGCTCATGAACACAAGGGCTTGTAAAGACTTGGGTTGAGACGGCAAGGCCTGAAATGATAAGATCGTTATCTTGTCTCTACGAAAGATAACTGATTTCACATTGGTTTACATGAGGGGCCGGAAGTCGTTAGAGGTTACCAAGATAACTCAAGACGGGGGCCGGGACCTAGGAAGACTCACCAGGATAACCTATGTAACAATGTGATGACACTTCTCCTAGGTCGACAGTATGTTCGCATCAGTGATGCAATTGATTATGTAATTTATGGAAGCATTGTAACCCTGTGATTAAGTGATGTTACTATATTTATTTCAATATGGTTATGTCAGCCTATGTCTAGAGGTAGCTGTCCTTGGTTAGAAATTCTGGTTACTATCTCCTAGCACGGGGGGTGGACCTTTGGGTTCCACTTGGTTGGGTGGAACGTGCACCTTACTCCATTGGGTTTTCTCCTTGTACGTGTGGATGAGACTTCTAGTTGGAGAGCTCGTGGTTGTTTCAGTTGTAGTTCTTTCTTGTTATCTTTTCAGTTATTCTTGTAATTATTACCCCTCTTGTTCTCGAGGTGGAATTTGTAATTGTAATCCTTTTATTGGATTTTCCTCATTCGGGGAATGAGTGTAGTAACCTTATTGTACAATGAATGGATTAATGAAATCAAAAGTCTTATCTTATGCTTGTTGTTATTTCATCTAACTAGAATGTATGATTTAGTTTATTACTTAAATAATGGACATGGTTTATATTCATGATTTTTGTTGAGGTTCTATATAACCTCTGTCTCGTAACCTTAGAGGTTGTTGGCATTAGTTAGTGAAATTACTTTTTAATTATTCTTTAAAAAAAAAAAAAATTATTCTGTTTAAGTAGTTAAATGTAACTTCCTCTAGGGTTGCATGGTGGGGCATTACAAATGGTATCAGAGCCAAATTTAAACACTAGGTACTCTGGGATTATGATGGAACCATTAAGCTTTTAGTTGTTTAAGTTTTTGGGTTGTGTAGCTTGCCTAATACCTTGACGTGTTTGTGCAGGACTATGTCGCCCAAACGTGGAAGAGGTAGAGGGCATGTCCGTGGCCATATAGGTGGTCATGGTGAGAGTCAACATGACTCTCCTCCTTTAGTTCCTCTTATCCCTGATCAGGAGGAACAACAGGCATCTCAAAATGCACTTGGGGTTGGTAATCAGCAGTAGGATCCAGCAAGGATCGAGGCAGCGCGTAGAGCGCTAGAGGAGGCTTTGGCACTCCTCGGACCTAGGCAAGCAGAGGTTCAGGTTAACCCTATGGTGAGGGAAGCTCCACCCCAATCCGAGGCTCACATGAGGGACTTGCTCAGGGGGCACCCTCTATTATATGATGGATCTGTTATAGGTTTAGAGGCCGAGACCTAGCTAATAGATCTAGATAGGTGTTTCGCCATGCATCCGTATGGTAGCAACACCAGAGCTCGTTATGCCATTATGCAATTGAGAGGATTTGCATCCACTTGGTGGAGATTAGAGGAGAAGAAGCTCCATATTGACATTCACACTGCATCATGGGAGATCTTTTTAGAGAGATTCAGAGCTCGGTTTTTATCTGAGCATTGGCATCAGCGTCGAGGTGATGAGTTCCATGCCTTGTGCTAGTTAGCATTATATGTTGAGCAGTACGAGTGTCATTTTTATGAGCTCAAACAGTATGCAGGGATTGGTGATGATGAGAGTATGTTAGTACACCATTTTTTCAAGGGCTTAAATGCCCGTCTCAGTGGTGGTGTGAGGGTTTTCGAACCCAAGACCATGGAAGTGGCAGTAGAGAATGCACGCCTGGTTGAGAAGAATTTGAGTTTGGCACTTGGGGGACACATGAGTGTTCCAGTTGGCAGTAGTGCAGTGGCATGATCTAGTGATAGAGAAGAGCAGTCTCAGGGAGGTTTACCTCCTAGGTCTCAGCAAGGGCCATCTCAGGGTGGTCAGTAGTAGCAGCAGGCATCACAGGGGAAATGTAAAGGTTTCTAGCTGAGACAGGGAGACAGGAATTGGAGGCGTGCGAAATGCTCCAGCTTTGAGCAGCCATCATAGAGTTTGTAGTCTACTTTCAAGGATAGTACGCAACAGTCTAGCACACCATCTGGAGGTAGAGGTTTTGGTAGAGGCATTGAGTGTTTTGCATGTGGTCAGCAGGGTCACATGGCTAGAGGTTGTCCCAACAGGGGCATAGTTGGGTTTTACTAGCAACATCTGAGCCGACAGTTGGTGATGCAAGTAGAGGGCATTGAGTTTTTGCATCGGTTGATAACCGTCAAGTAGAGCATTAGGACACGGTCATTGAGATGTATGGTATGTTGATGGGTAACCCAGTTACCATTTTATTTGATTCAGGAGCGACAAAATCTTTCATTTCATCATCAGTCGTGTCGCGATGTAGACTGGGTGTGGTAAGGCAATGCAATAAGTGGCAGGTAGAGCTAGCTTCGGGTGCGAAAGTCGCATCACATTCCCTTGTGCCAGAGTGTAGGTTGGAGATTAGACCTCTTCAGACTATGTTGGGCCTTCATGTTATTCCTTTGGGTTCTTATGACATCGTCATTGGGATGGATTCGTTGGAGGCACATAGTACGGTCTTGGATTGTCGACGCAAGTCGATTCGATGCATTGAGGCATCTGGTAGAGAGATAGAGATAGTGGGAGTCCTGAGGCCGATTTCTTTAAGGGTCATCTCAGCTATTCAGCTAAGAAGGTGTGTACGTCAAGGTTGCCAGTTGTTTGCTATCATAGTGGATGACTTGGATCTAGGTAGTGGAGAAGAGAAAGTCTCTCTTGATAGTCACCCCGTCCTTCAGGAATATTCCGACGTCTTTTCAGACGAGATTCTAGGGATGCCACCTCAGAGGGATATTGACTTCAAGATTGATCTTATACCTAGTTCACAACCCATCTCTCGAGCTGCCTATCATATGACTACCCAGGAGGTGAAAGAGCTTCGTTTGCAGCTTGAGGAGTTGTTAGAGAAGGGCTTCATTCGCCCTAGTGTTTCACCTTGGGGAGCACCAGTCATATTCGTGAAGAAGAAGGATGGTTCACTTCGGTTATGTATTGATTACTGACAGTTGAACAAAGTGACCATCAGGAAACGATATCCGCTTCCTAGGATCGATGATCTCTTTGATCAAGTCAAGGGCCACCATCTTTTCGAAGATTGATCTTAAGTCAGGATATCATTAGCTTCGGATCTTTGACTCTGATATTCATAAGACAATGTTTCGAACGTGGTATGGTCACTACAAGTTCACAGTAGTACCATTCGGGTTGATGAATGCACGTTCTGTGTTCATGAGTCTGATGAACGATGTATTTCATACATACCTAGACAGGTTTGTCCTTGTGTTCCTCGATGACATTCTGATTTATTCTAGGACTATGGTAGAGCATGAGGAAAATTTGCGGCAGGTATTGCAATGCTTGCGAGATAATCAGTTGTTTGCCAACCTGTCAAAGTGTGAGTTCTTCAAATCTGAGGTACAAAACCTTGGGCATGTCATCTCAGGGAAGGGTATTTCAATGGATCTTGCAAAGATCCAAGCAATCTTAGATTGGTCTGCACCCACAAATGTGGCAGAGATACATAGCTTTATAGGGCTAGCAGGTTATTACAGACGCTTCGTGCATGGTTTTTCGAGGATAGGTTATCCTATCACTACCCTTCAGAGGAAAGGGAAGAGGTTTGAGAGGTCCAAGAAGTGTGAGGTAGCATTTCAGAACCTTAAGGAGATGTTGACTAGTGCACTGATACTTGTGATACCAGATCTGACTGGGGACTTTGTAGTTTGTACAAATGCGTCCTTAGAGGGTCTTGGTGCAGTGTTGATGTGGGATCGTCGAGTCATTGCATATGAGCCATGGAAACTCAAGGACCATGAGTTGAACTATCCCACCCATGATCTTGAGTTAGCAACAGTTGTGCATGCATTGACGAGATGGAGGCATTTCCTTCTTGGCCATAGGTTTGAGCTACATAGTGATCACAGGAGTCTACAGTATATCTTCATGCAGCCAAACCTTACTACTAGGCAAAGGCATTGGATGGAGTTTCTCTGTGAGTACGATTTTGAGGTGAAGTACATCCAGGGGAAGGAGAATGTTGTAGCGGATGCACTCAGTCAACGGAGACATGAGATATCCGAGTGGACTCTAGTTGTGGATCTACGGAGTCAGATTCTTTCTGCCCTTCCAATAGATAGTTGGTACTAGGAGGTCAGGACAGTGATAGAGGTAGGTAGACCTCTTGAGGGTAGACATTCAGGATATTCTCTGGATTCAGATGGGTTATTGAGACACATGGGACACATATACATTCCTCCTTCAGATGGTCTTCGCACCTTGGTCATGACTAAGGCACATCGTGCACCTTATTCAACCCATCCTAGGGTGAAGAAGATGCATGCAGATTTGTGTCAGTTGTACTTTTGGCCAGGGATGAAGCAAGATATCACAGATTTTATGTCACAATGTCTAGAGTGTCAGCGAGTTAAGGCTGAGCATCAACACCCTACAGGGCTCCTACAACCGCATTTAGTACCAGAGTGGAAGTGGGATATAATCTCATTGGATTTCATTGTTAGTTTACCCAACTCTTCGAGACGGCATGATGCGATAATGGTGACAGTGGATAGGTTGACGAAGGTGGCACACTTCTCACCTATGCGCTCATCCTACACCGCATCGTCTGTAGGTAGAGTGTTCATAGAGGATATTGTGAGGTTACATGGCATTCCACGTCGGATTATCTCTGACAGGGATCTAGTGTTTACCTCAGATCTTTGGACATCATTATAGCATGCGATGGGGACACAATTGAACTTCAGTTCGGCTTATCACCCCGAGATAGATAGACAGACCAAGAGGGTTAATCAGATCCTTGAGGATATGCTACACATGTATGTGATGGACCAGCCGACACGATGGGAGGATTATCTCTATTTGGTAGAGTTTTCCTATAATAATGGTTTTCAGAGTTCCATTGGTATGCCTCCATTCCAGGCATTGTATGGGAGACCTTATCGTACCCCTTTGAGTTGGGATCGACTAGAGGATAGGATAGTGTTGGGTCCTGAGGTACTACAGGATATGGAGCAGCAGGTGGATAGGATTAGAGACACTTGGTGGCAACATAGGATAGGTAGAAGAAGTATGTGGATGTGCATAGAGTGGATCGTCAGTTTGTTGTAGGCAATAGAGTCTTCTTGTGTGTGCATCCACGAAAGAGTCTCATCCGTTATGGAAAGGGATCTAAGTTGGTGCCTCGCTTTGTTTGAACTTTTGAGATACTTGAGAAGATTGGTCCTGTTGCTTACCGGCTTGCTTTACCACCTAGTCTCTCATGCATTCATAATGTGTTTCATGTTTTAGTTCTTCGACCGTACCATCTAGACATTTCTCATGTCCTTGATTGGAATGCATTGCAGGTAGAGGATGGGCAACTGGCTTTGGAGCTCATGGCTATCGTGGAGCACAGAACGCTCCCCCTTCGAGGGTGAGATATTGATCAGGTTAGGATTCCATGGGATCCTAGGGATGACACGTCATCCACATGGGAAGATGTAGCTAGAATGAGGGAACTTTATCCCTATTTGTTCGCAGGCTTCCAGGAGTAAGCTTGACCCTAGGGGGAGGATGTAATACCCCTCCATTTTGATCTACGTGCTTTATCATTGGGAAATGTGGGTTTTAAGGTTAGCAAGTCTTCTAGTTGGGTTTCAAGTTTGTGGGTTGTCTTATTGTATAGTCAACCATAGATTGCCTTGGGTAGTGCATTTAACCAGTTTGTTCCCCGGTTATCACGAATAGGAGTGTATTGACTGTATGTCATGGTTAGAGATGTGGAATCCTTATGTCACACTTATGTACCCTTCGATTGTGGAGTTGTTCCATGTGTGGTCTTAGAGGAGTGGCTTATAATGAGGGCCGACACACAGAGTGGTGCCAGGATAACTCGTTGTAAGTTATTTAATCCAGTGATAACTAAATTACCTGATTAGAGTATCACATAGTATCAAACATTTAATAAGATAATTATGCCCCACTCATGAACACAAGGGCTTGTAAAGACTTGGGTTGAGACGGGAAGGCCTGGAATGGTAAGATCGTTATCTTGTCTCTATGAAAGATAACTGATTCCGCATTGGTTTACATGAGGGGCCGAAAGTCGTTAGAGGTTACTAGGATAACCTGAGACGGGGGCCGGGACCTAGGAAGACTTACCAGGATAACCTATGTAACAATGTGATGACACTTCTCCTAGGTCGACAGTATGTTCGCATCAGTGATGCAATTGATTATGTAATTTCTGGAAGCATTATAACCTTGTGATTAAGTGATGTTACTATATTTATTTCAGTATGGTTATGTTAGCCTATGTCTAGAGGTAGCCATCCTTGGTTAGAAATTATGGTTACTATCTCCCAGCATGGGGGTTGGACCTTTGGGTTCCACTTGGTTGGGTGGAACGTGCACCTTACTCCGTTGGGTTTTCTCCTTGTACGTGTGGACGAGACTTCTAGTTGGAGAGCTCGTCGTTGTTTCAGTTGCAGTTCTTTCTTGTTATCTTTTTAGTTATTCTTGTAATTATTACCCCTCTTGTTCTCGAGGTGGAATTTGTAATTGTAATCCTTTTATTGGATTTTCCTCATTCAGGGAATGAGTGTAGTAACCTTATTGTACAATGAATGGATTAATGAAATCGAAAGTCTTATCTTATGCTTGTTGTTATTAAATCTTAAGTAGAATGTATGATTTAGTTTATTAATTAAATAATGGACATGGTTTAGATTCATTTTTTTTGTTGAGGTTCTATATAACCTCTGTCTCGTAACCTTAGAGGTTGTTGGCATTAGTTAGTGAAATTACTTTTTAATTATTCTTTAAAAAAAAAAAAAAAAATTATTTTGTTTAAGTAGTTAAATGCAACTTCCTCTAGGGTTGCGTGGCGAGGCAATACATTTCATATTTGTATTCACTTATATTTCTGTACATTTGACATTTATAATGTTTATTATTGTTTGCTATGTTCATTTATTCCTCATACATTCCTCATATTAACATAATCATTCTTTTGTCTCAAGCAATTGAACAATGCAATATTAATCTTGTATCACACAAATTTGACCCCTAAAATAAAAACAATCAAATTTACTATCAATAAGCTCTCATCTATTCTATTTTTCCTTGAATTGACTTGGTACATAGTTCATGTGATTTATTTTTATGTAGTGGTATTTAAAGGCATTCAATGTGTACAGTCTTACATCAAAGCATCCATCATCACACTTTGATTGAAGCACTAAAAGGAATTAGAAAATTGCTTCAAAATTAACATCTAGATCACTCAGATTACATTCTTACTAGATGTTTATCAACTAATTTCACAACTATAAAGAAGGTAAAACAATGGAGTTGACCTAGGATAATTTGACCTTAGTGATCCTTCACTCTCCCTAGAAGGTAGTTTAAATAATGAGCTAGAAAATTGCATCAAAATTAACAAAGATAGATTACTTACATGATTATTGGTCAAGTCTATCAACTAGTTTCACAACTATAAAGATAGTCCAACAACATGGGGTTGACCTAGGAAAATTTGACCTTAGTGATCCTTCACTCTCTCCAATGTAGTTTTAAACAATGCTAGTAAAGTTGACAATAGAGAAAAATAGATTTCAAGGTGATCATGCACTAGATTAGGATTGCATGCCAAAGAACATATCTATGGAATGTGAGATTGACCTAGAGCCACCAAATCAACCTGCATAGAATTTAAAGATAGTCTATGAACTCATAGATCATTTGACTTCATGTTTAAAGTGAATCAATTTTGTAGGTTTCTATCCTTCTCATTCCATCTTCAGTTCTAGTTTTTTGCACATCTTTCCATTGTATTTTTTTTTTTTTAAATAACATTTAATATAATGGTATAGGACCCTTAGTGGTTTAATCTAGGTTAATTTATATTGGACACTTACATGGTTTCATTTAATTAACTTATAATAACTTAGGGGAAGTGTAATTTTCTATCACAAATTGAGTACTTATTATTTATAATTTGGTGAAAACTACATGGTTATGCATGTTTCCCTTGTTTTCTAGAACTTCAATTGTAATGTATTTAAAGAAACAATAATGCACTTTAGTTGGATTTTTTTTAGTTTTTCATTTCTAGATTATGGATAATTAGATTGCCTCTTCTAAAATTTTATCATGGAAGAGACCAGGTCTTTGACTCATCAAGCTATGTTCTTCTCTTCTCTCTGTCATTAAGAAGCCCCATTCATGTTTTAGTTAATGTGGCCTTGTGATTAAGCTATATATTTGAATATGGTAGTATGGTGGTTGGAGGGAAGGCCCCATTTTGGTACTACTACGTATTCCCTTTTTGAAGGCTTCAATATGTTAATTTCAAGCTTAAACAATGAAGATATTTGGTTTTGGCAATATTTTTGGTAAGAAGAATAGGTGTAGGATTAAGTGATATTTTTTAAATTAAAGAATTTAATTTGAATAGAGAACAATTTATATATGAGTCCTCTTTTTCTAGAGAGCTTCATGAATGAAAAATTTGGGAGGATTTTTTTAAAAGTAGAGATTAAGGAAAGGGGGGATTAAAATATCTTGTTTTTCTATAATTCAGTTAAAGAAAGGAGAATTGGTAGTTTTATCACATTTATTACCTCTTCTCAAGTAATTGAATTTTCTTCATTTTAGGATATTAATAAAGAATTTATTTAACATTTCTCTTCCTTGATTTTAAGAAAAGTGATCCTACAACAGTAAAAGAGTTTAAAAGGTTATCTTAGGTTGCACTCCTTTGGTTACTTGGAAAATGAATGGTATTATTTTGAGGCCTATTACCCTTCAAGAATTAGAAAAGGTTATTTTCCAAGTGAAGAGAGGTAAGTCTCCTATCTTTGATGACTTTCATATTGAATTTTTTGAAAAAATTTAAGAAATCCTGAATAATCATCCTCTATAAGTTATGCGTGAATCTAACACTAACAAGAAGATGATTAAACAAATGAATTCTATTTTTTTGGCTTTGATTCCAAAGAAAGTGGGGGAAAACTCTTTTCATTTATTTCTCCCTATTTCTTTTTATAATGTATCTTATAAGATCATTACCAAAACTTATTATTGATCACTTGACTTTTTTTTCTAGAATCTTTGATATTGTTTGAGTAGTGGATCTTTGTAAAGGGGCATTAGATTCTTGACAATATTCTTATTTATTTAGAAGAAATTCATTGTATGGGGTATTAGAAGGATGAAGATATATTTATAAGGCTAGATATGCCCAAGGGTTCTGATAGGAGCAGATGGTGCTTCCTTATGAGTGTATTATGTAATACCCCTTCATTTTGCTCTTTTGATCAAACAGTGTGCTGTTTGGTTATGTCTTATTTTATGTTAGTACTTTGTCTATGGTACTTAATTACTATTGGATCGCTATTTGTAAAGCGATGTGAATGCTATCTTTTGATGTGATGGAATTGTAATTAGATGTTATTATGATGGCATGTTTTAGATTAGCATTGTGAATATTTGGATTAATGATGTTTTATGCTTTTGATTATATTAATGATGATAGATTCGTCAGTTTGTAACACTGTATTGGTGAAGGTGACAAAATTGCATCACTCGCTTGCGAGCGCCCTGTGATTCCGTGATTTCCTCTTCACGGTGTGCCTTATTTATGACATATTTATGCATGTGGATATACTCTTTGTTCATAGGTTGATAGGTACAAGACATCAACTCCACCTAGTTTCACAGGTTTGAGCATGTTCATTGCCCAACGGTATTCGATTAAGAGATAGTAGCTAGGTTTTCCGTGCCAAGTCATCACCCTAGTCATAGTGTGTCATCGGTCTTAGTTTGGTTCGGTTGTTTTAATATTGTTCAATTTGTCTGGTTTTTATTTAATTGCAAGTGGAAAAGGGTAATTAAATGGCTTTATCTATTTAAGTGGTTGATTAAATTAATCTGGTAATGATGTTAGAAATATTATTTAATTTATTAATTAATTTAATTTAATTAATAAAATGATTTAATCTTGGATTAAATTAATTTTATTGATTAATTAAATTGATCATGTTTAAATCAAATATGTATTTCATTGTGAAATTATGGATTTAATGTTTGAAATTGAAAGGATTAAATTGGAAATTTAGAAAAAAAAATTGAAATTGCATTTTTATAAAAGTTTGAATTCAAAAATTGAAGAAAAAGAGATATTTGAGATATTTTCCATTTTTTGTTTTAGAAAGTAATGAGGGTGGTTGCATGATATTTTGGGAATTTTCTTTATTATTGGAATTTTCTTCACAAATTCTTTTTTGGGAACAAGTTGGAGAAAATTGAAAATAGAGGAGAGGAGGAAGAATTTTGCATTTTTTGGGTTTGGATTGAATATGAGGAAATTGTTGATTTGATGAGGGAATCCAAGCAGGGATCTGTGCACCATCTGGATCTCCTCGCAAATTAAAAATAAAAACACCAGGTTCTTTCATTCGTTTTTCATTTTGGAAGGATTTACAGTTTATTATGCTATTTGGAAATGGTTAAACTCTATTTGTGGTTGCAAGAAATACTCATGTTAAAACTTGCTTCAAATTGAAAACCTTTGTTTATATATGATCTTTCTCAAAAAAAAAAAAAAAGATGTTCTTGAATGAAAATGGTTATTTTTATGATTGGTTTTCCCAGCTGATTCTGAAAAATTCTTTTTTGAAAAAATATATTTATTTTATTTTTGGGTATTGTCAAAATGATGTTAAAATTCGACCCCTGGCCGAAATCACAGATTTCTTTTGTCCACAGAGGTATTAATTGGAATGTTTTTTTTTTTGTAGAAAATAATTTTTATTTATTTTTAATTATTTGTGGGCGGGTTGGGGACTCACCCCAACTGCACCTCCCATGGGAGGCAAGTGGGGGGGAGCCGCGCCCATCGCGAGCCCCACAGACCTCTCATGGCCGCTGACCGGTGGTGCGGTGGCTTTTTACACAACCGCCCCCACCATCATCGGTGGTTGATTGTGCTATGCACAGCGCCACTGAAGATGGTGGCCGACTATGTACGCAACCACCACCACTGACGATGGCACCCTTACGAGCAACGTCGACTGTACTTTGCACAACTGGGGGAAATCAATGCGCATGGCCCTAACCCTCTTGCGCACGTAGACCGAGAGAGAAACACGAGGGTTTTTTTTTTAAGTTTGACTTTTTTATTAAATAAAATAAAATATATATATATTAATATTTTATTATTATAGTTTTATGATATTAAAATATTAGTATATATAAGATATTAAAAAATATATATTAATATTTAATATTATATTATATAATATAAAAATATTAACATATATACATATTAAATAATTATATATATATATATATATATATAGTTGAATTATTAAAGTATTGATTAAACAATGGCATGTTTTAATATATTGAGAAAATTTTAGATCAATATGCAATAGTCAAAATTAAAGGATTTATTTTAAGATATCATATTTTGATTTAACAAATATTGGATTTATAAGTAAGGTATTTAATGGTGAAATTAATTGATTTATTTTAAAACAATTTAGTTTGCAAGATCCACAACTTATTTTAGAATGATATGTTTTGTATTATAGAAGTAAATGCTTATTTTGCTATTTAAGGAAATTAGAGAATTAAGTGTTGGTTTAAATGTCACCCCTTGTCTGAAAGAGACATAATATAAATCAATCTTATTAATGCATAATTTACTGAAGGTTATTAAGGGAAATGGATTTAATATATCCCAAATTAGTTTATTTCCTCGCAATTGCTTTATGTGATTATTTCCTCTGTGTTAACATTTGGAGAAAGGGGTTAAATGTATATTTAATTTGTAAGTCTTTCAGAAGATCCTTAGAGGATGGGGGTTGTCGATTTTTTATGTCAACCTGTTTGAATCCCTTGGGTAGTGCATGGTGCGTTATCAATTAATTACCCAATTTCCACGAATGGGGATGTTTTGTGCTTCCTTGGATTAGGAGTGGGTTATGTGATTTATGTCTCCTTGTAAGAAGTGGTTTTGTTATTTTTTTACCTCCAGTGTTGGAGAGGGTTTTTTCTTATGTCGCCTCCTGAAAGGAGTGGTCATGATATCTTGTTCGTATGCACTTTGGCACCCTTGGTGATTGGTTATGTTAGGTATGTTGTCAAGTAGAAGAGTGGCTTCCGTAGGGGCCAAAGCCCAAAGAGGTAAACTGGACAACCTTCAGAACTGGTTTAATCAAGTAATAACTTAAACAATACTTAGAAGATTAGGTGGTACTTCTCACTAATCAAGATAATTTTGCCTCACTCATAGACACAAGTGCTCGTTTAGACTTGGGATGAGTGGGAAGGCCTGGAATGGAAAGGTCATATATCTTGTCTGTACGAAAGGTATTTGGTTCCGCATGAGGGATTATGAGGGTCGGGATTCGGTTGAGGCCACCAGGATAACCCATAGTGGGGGCCAGAGCCTATGAAGATTCCTAGAGGACAACCCATGACGAGCTGTGTGATGACACTCTATCTAGGACAACAGTTGGTATTTGATTTTATCGGTATGGTTTCCTTAACATACTGATGTGACCACAACTAGTACTTGATTTTATGTGTATGGTTCTCTTAACATACTTGATCTAATTTATGTCTGGAAGCAATGTGACCATGTTAGTTTTGTACTAGTATTGTGCTAGTATTGTACTAGTGTTGTACTTGAGCTATACTTGTGTGGTACATGTGATTGGTTGTGTCAGTTTGGTTTAGTTACGTGTTAGCATGTGTCTAGAGGTAGATGGTCTTGGCTAGGATTCCTTGTTACTATCTCCTAGCACGGGGGTGGGCCTTTGGGTTCCACTTAGTTGGGTGGTGTGCACCTTAATCCGTTGGACTTTCTTCTTGTTTGTATGGATGCGATTTCCAGTTGGAGAGCTCATGTGATCTAGTTACTTATTCTATGATTTATTCATTTCAATTGAATCTTGTAATTTATTACCCCTCTTTGTAATCGAAGTGGAAAGCTATAATATGTAATCATGCTTATTGGATTTACCTCATTCGGGGAATGAGTGATGTAATCTCTTTATTAAATAATTATCATTTGAGATCATATTGTAACTATTATGGTGATGTATTTTATCTCGTATGGAATGTATGCATTCTTATTATCTTAGGTAGATAAATGTTATGGATTCATTTATGTTATTATGGGTTAATAAGTAATCTCTGTCTTGTAATCTTAGAGGTTGTTTGCAATGGGTAGTGAACTTTCATGTTCACTGTACTTAAACAAAACAAAAAATTAGTACATATAAGTAGTTAATTGCAACTTCCTCTAGGGTTGTGTGGCGGGGCGTTACACATGGTATCAGAGCCCTAGGTTTTTTACACTGGGTTCTCTGGGAACATTTGAGCCCACTAGGTTGTCCCTGTGAATCTGTTAGTGGAATTGTTAAGTGATCACGTGTTAATGGCTTTTACTTTAGCATGATGTACTCTATGGGAAAGAGTAGTGTGAAACCTGATAAAAGGTTATGGCTGGAAAGTTATGATACGTATCCCATGGGTTATGGAATTGGATGTTCCTATGGGATTATGTTAGGTAGTTGTACCTCTGTAAATGTAGGAAACCAGTAATTGTATCTTGTTTGGGAGTCGTGGATACACTCTGGGTCATGTGGATTGTGTGCTCATTCTGCATCACATAAGGGTTTTTTTATCATTCTAGATGGATGTTGTTTCCTCCTTCCTCGTTTGGTGGCTAGAATCTAGTCACACAGTGTTGTACAGTGAAATTTTAAAGATTGTGAACTTTCTTTTGGTTATTGATGATTTTTCAGTTTATTGTGACGGCTGACACTTTGTTTATATTTGATTGTGAAGGTTTAGCCACGACTTGTGATCTTATTTTCTTATAACCCTAATGGTTATATATTTGATTCAGTGTTGAAAATTGTGCACATTTATTACCTTATTGTTGAAATTTAACTCTAATTTTTCCTTCTTTATGAACTTGGTGGCTAAGCTAGTTATCTTGTTGTTTTCAATGTCGGTTATGTATTGTATTGTGATTCCTCTCCAAGGACGTATGAGACAGACTTGGTGAGTGTGTACGAGGAAGTAGATGCCAAAAACGTTGAGGATGGGGGTAGGTGAGGTTGTTTTGTAGCTAGGACCCACTACTCACCTTTGTGTGATGACTATCTCTTGGAGGCTGATCACCTTATGCAACAAGAGATAGGTCATTGTGGTCTTGTTTGGATGGTCTCATGTTATGTATGACCTAACACCATCAAGCCACTGATGGTGATGTACGGATTTTTAAGCTGGTTATTTGGTTCTTGGTTCATGGAGTCTTCTATCATGGATTGGTATGCTGCTTTCCAGTGTCCAGATGGACCCTTGTGTAGTGTTGTGATGATTCTCGATTATGTTTATTGGTACATATGTGTATTATGTATGTTAATCCTTGGGTATGTGTTTTTAGAGACTTGGTTGATGGTTGCATCACCATGTTGTCTTGTTTGGATTGACAGTGTACTTGGCTGAGTTGTATACGACAAGGGTTGTGGTTGTTTATGTGTTGAGGTATGGAGTGGTTCAGTTTGGAACCCTTGGTTATGTGTGATTGTATGGATTTTGCACTAGGGGTAGTTGTAGGCTTCCAGGAGTAAGCCTAACCCTAGGGGGGGAGGATGTAATACCCCTCCATTTTGCTCTTTTGATCGAACAATGTGTTGTTTGGTTATGTCTTATTTTCTGTTAGCACTTTGTCTATGGTACCTAATTACTATTGGATCGCTATTTGTAAAGCGATGTGAATGTTATCTTTTGATGTGATGAAATTGTAATCAAATGTTATTATGATGGCATGTTTTAGATTAGCATTGTGAATATTTGGATTAATGATGTTTTATGCTTTTGATTATATTAATAATGATAGATTCGTCAATTTGTAACATTGTATTGGTGAAGGAGATGGAATTGCATCACTCGCTTGTGAGTGCCCTATGATTTTGTGATTTCCTCTTCATGGTGTGCCTTATTTATGACATATTTATGCATGTGGATATACTCTTTGTTCGCAGGTTGACAAGTACAGGACATCGACTCCACCTGGTTTCACAAGTTCGAGTGTGTCCATTGCCCAACGATATTCGATTGGGAGATAGTAGCTAGGTTTTCTGTGCCAAGTCATCACCCTAGTCATAGTGTGTCATCGGTCTTAGTCTAGTTCAGTTGTTTTAATATTGTTCAATTTGTCTGGTTTTTATTTAATTGAAAGTGGAAAAGGATAATTAAATGGCTTTATGTATTTAAGTGGCTGATTAAATTAATCTGGTAATGATGTTAGAAATGTTATTTAATTTATTAATTAATTTAATTTAATTAATAAAATGATTTAATCTTGGATTAAATTAATTTTATTAATTAATTAAATTGATGATGTTTAAATCAAATAAGTTTTTCATTGTGAAATTATGGATTTAATGTTTGAAATTGAAAGGATTAAATTGGAAATTTAGAAAAAAGAATTGAAATTGCATTTTTATAAAAGCTTGAATTCAAAAATTGAAAAAAAAAAGATATTTTGAGATATTTGAGATATTTTCCATTTTCTATTTTCAGAAAGTAATGAGGGTGGTTGCATGATATTTTGGGAATTTTCTTTATTATTGGATTTTTCTTCACAAGTTTTTTTTTGGGAACAAGTTGGAGAAAATTGAAAATAGAGGAGAGGAGGAAGAATTTTGCATTTTGTGGGTTTGGATTGAATCTGAGGAAATTGTTGATTTGATGAGGGAATCCAAGCAAGGATCTGTGCACCATCTGGATCTCCTCGCAAACTCAAAAAAAAAAAACTAGGTTCTTTCATTAGTTTTTCATTTTGGAAGGATTTACAGTTTATTATGCTATTTGGAAATGGTTAAACTCTATTTGTGGTTGCAAGAAATACTCATGTTAAAACTTGCTTCAAATTAAAAACCTTTGTTTATATATGATCTTTCTCAAAAAAATAAAATAAAAAATGATGTTCTTGAATGAAAATGGTTATTTTTATGATTGGTTTTCCCAGCTGATTCTAGAAAATTATTTTTTGAAAATATATATTTATTTTATTTTTGGGTACTGTCAAAATGATGTTAAAATTCGACCCTTGGCCGAAATCGCGGATTTCTTTTGTCCGCAGGGGTATTCATTGGAATGTTTTTTTTTGTAGAAAAAAAAATTATTTGTGGGGGGTTGGGGGCTCACCCCCACCGCACCTCCCATGGGAGGCGAGTGGGGGGGGGAGCCACGCCCAACCTGACCCCCCACAGACCTCCGTGGCCACTCACCGGTGGTGTGGTGACTGTTTACACAGCCTCCGCCACCATCGTCGGTGGTCGGTTGTGCTATGCACAAGGCCACCAAAGATGGTGGACGACTGTGTACACAACCACCACCACCGACGGCGATGCCCTTACCAGCTGCGTCGGCTATGATTTGCACAGTCAGCGTAAATCTATGCATGTAGCCCGAGAGAGAAACGCATGAGTTTTTTTTTTTAAGTTTGACTTTTTATTAAATAAAATAATATATATATTAATATATATAAGATATTAATATATATATATATATATTAATATTTAATATTATGTTATATAATATAAAAATATTAACATTTATAAATATTAAATAATTATATATATATATATATATATATATATATAGTTGAACTATTAAAGTATTGATTAAACAGTGGCATGTTTTAATATATTGAGAAATTTTTAGATCAATATGCAATAGTCAAAATTAAAGGATTTATTTTAAGATATCATAATTTGATTTAACAAATATTGGATTTATAAGTAAGGTATTTAATGGTGAAATTAATTGATTTATTTTAAAATGATTTAGTTTGCAAGATCCACAACTTATTTTAAAACAATATGTTTTGTATTATAGAAGTAAATGCTTATTTTACTATTTAAGACAATTAGAGAATTAAATGTTGGTTTAAATGCCATCCCTTGTCTGAAAGAGACATAATTTAAATCAGTCTTATTAATGCATAATTTACTGAAGGTTACTAAGGGAAATGGATTTAATATATCCAAAATTAGTTTATTTCCTCGCAATTGCTTTATGTAGTTATTTCCTTTGTGTTAATGTTTGGAGAAAGGGGTTAAATGTATATTTAATTTGTAAGTCTTCCAGAGGATCCTTAGAGGATGGGGGTTGTCAATTTGTTATGTCAACCTGTTTGAATCCCTTGGGTAGTGCATGGTGCGTTATCAGTTAATTACCCGGTTCCCACGAATGGGGATGTTTTGTGCCTCCTTGGATTAGGAGTGGGAGAGGGTTTTTTCTTATGTCGCCTCCTGAAAGGATTGGTCATGATATATTTTTCGTATGCACTTTGGCACCCTTGGTGATTGGTTATGTTGGGTATGTTGTCAAGTAGAAGAGTGGCTTCCGTAGTGGCCAGAGCCCAAAGAGGTAAGTTGGACAACCTTCAGAGGTGGTTTAATCAAGTAATAACTAAAAAAATACTTAGAAGATTAGGTGGTACTTCTCACTAATCAAGATAATTTTGCCTCACTCATAGACACAAGTGCTCGTTTAGATTTGAGATGAGTGGGAAGGCCTAGAATGGCAAGGTCATCTATCTTGTCTATACGAAAGGTATTTGATTCCACATGAGTGAGTATGGGGGCTGAGATTCGGTTGAGGCAACTAGGATAATCCATAGTGGGGGTCGGAGCCTATGAAGATTCCTAGAGGACAACCCATGACGAGCTGTGTGATGACACTCTGTCTAGGACAACAGTTGGTATTTGATTTTATGGGTATGGTTTCCTTAACATATTGATGTGACCACAACTAGTACTTGATTTTATGTGTATGGTTCTCTTAACATACTTGATCTGATTTATGTCTGGAAGCAATGTGACCATGTTAGTGTTGTACTAGTATTGTGCTAGTATTGTACTAGTGTTGCACTTGAGTCATACTTTTGTTGTACTTGTGTGGTACATGTGATTGGTTGTGTCAGTTTGGTTCAGTTACATGTTAGCATGTGTCTAGAGGTAGATGGTCTTGGCTAGGATTCCTTGTTACTATCTCCTAGCATGGGGGTGGGCCTTTGGGTTCCACTTGGTTGGGTAGCATGCACCTTAATCCGTTGGACTTTCTTCTTGTTTGTATGGACGAGATTTCCAGTTGGAGAGATCGTGTGATCTAGTTACTTATTCTATGCTTTATTCATTTTAGTTGAATCTTGTAATTTATTACCCCTCTTTGTAATCGAGGTGGAAAGTTGTAATATGTAATCATGCTTATTGGATTTACCTCATTCGGGGAATGAGTGATGTAATATCTTTATTAAATAATTATCATTTGAGATCATGTTGTAACTATTATGGTGATGTATTTTATCTCGTATGGAATGTATGCGTTCTTATTATCTTAAGTAGATAAATGTTATGGATTCATTTATGTTGTTGTGGGTTAATAAGTAATCTCAATCTCATAATCTTAGAGGTTGTTTGCAATGGGTAGTGAACTTTAATGTTCACTGTACTTAAACAAAACAAAAAATTAGTACGTATAAGTAGTTAATTGCAACTTCCTCTAGGGTTGTGTGGCGGGACATTACATATTATCTACTTTTTATTTTTATTTAGGTTGGATTGTGTCATGAGATAAGTGACATCTTCTTCCTTCTCTATTTTTATCAATTGAGTCTTCTATTTTTTAGCTTCTAAAGAGTTGTGACAAGGTGTTTCCCTCTCCCCTTATTTATCTATTCTTATGGTAGAGGGTTTGATAAAAATCCTTAGTAAACAGGTGCTGGCAAGAAGTTGAGTCCACATTTTGGCCTAAAAGTGGAAGTGTTTTCCCTGATTTTTAAAAAAAATCACATTTGACCTTAAAATTTGAAGCACTTAGAGATGGATTCTTAAAAAAAGTTACTGATCATAAAATATAGTACTCAGAGTCTAGTTTCCAAATATGTTATTTATTTTAATACCCAGATGATAAAAAAATATTTTCAATAGGTGTTTCTTAAAACCACTATTTAAAAGTCACTTTTTTTACCTTACCATTCATGTGTACGTCATCCATAGTTTCACCTAAATAATCATATTTTTCTACATACTTTGGGGAAAATATTTGTAACTCTTTGAAGCACATTTCGATATTTTTTTTGTAATTTTTTATTGAATATTTTTTTCTATTAATTTTTATTGGCCATATTTTTTTTTTTTGAAAATTCATCATGTACGTCACGCATAAGATGACCTAAACTTATCATTTTTTTGATTTTTTTCAAATTGAAAAGAATTGTTTGAAGTATGTTTTCATGCAATTTATTTAAAAAATATATTTAATAATAAGTCATTAAATACTTAAAAACCTTTATACTTCAAGTTTATGGACTAGTTTTATCATAAATTAATTGAAAAATATTTTAAAAATCCAATATTAAAAAAATTTACATATTTAAAATCTACATTGTCTCATTTATAATGGGTTTTAATTTTGTCAAAAAATTCTTCAAAAAAAGGTCTTTAGACATATGTCCTAAGCCACTATTTTCTTGTGGCATTGACATGAACTTCAAATTGTAGGTCAAATCAGGTCCCAAGCTTAGGTTCAGGTCCCCAAACCTTTTTTTGAATCGAAAAAAAAGGTAAAAAACTTGACCAAAAATTCAAATTTACAAAATGGGATCTCATGTTTCCTTTATTTATTATTTTAACCATTGAAAAAATAAACAGGATCTGGCTTATAAATGGGATCCCATTGAATATGAGATCCCAATTATTAAACGGGATCTCATTTCATGCTCTCAAATTCTGCAAATTAAGCTTTCAAAGCTCTCCATTTCTTTATTCTATCATTTTTTGGTTAAAGCGCCAAGAGCTTCATTTGCATTAACATTCTGCTTGTTTTACGCTCTTATTTTTGTAGTTGGATTGAGATGGTGATCATCATATTGTGAAGATCCCTACATTTAATGGTGATCATCAACATACTTTGTAGTTGCAAGAGTTCTCCTTATGAAGATCGCTACATTTATATGATGATCATGTTTTTGAAGGAGAAGAGAAAGAGGAGTGTTTGAACATGTAAAAGATTTAAACTATGATAATTAAATATATTAAAGGTGTTAACATTTAAAATTATTAAAAAATAGATTAATTAGAACTAATAATGAATTTACACAATACACAAGATTTACATGGGGAGAACCATTAACAGTAAAAAAACCACTAAAATATCATCTTTTATTATAAGAACACTTACAAAATAGTCTATTAAAAATAGACATAACCTGGGAATACTCCTCTTCAAGCTCCTACAGGCCTCATGCAAATTTCTCTAAAATGTAACATATTTTTTCATTCACTCAGATGGTGAGGAATCCTCCCTTAAATATAGGGAGCAAGGTTGGAAAACTACCTAAAAGGGTAGTTACCATACCTTTTTCAATAACAACCTTGTTCATAATTAATAAATTATGAACTATTTAATAGTTCATTAATTTATTAATTATTTACAAAAAAATATAAATGCTTTTAAGGCATTATAATAAGAACATTATATATTATAATGGTTTTACCCCTAATAATATAATGTTCTAACAACCCCCTTAATATTAATAGGGGCTAAATCCTATCAATTTATTCAAAAATAAAATATGAAGTGCCCCAATGATGTAGGTCTTCTTGACAAGGATAAATAGGGATAAAAATATATGCCAAAATGAAAACCATGTATTTCAAACTACATGAAGAACATTTTATCATAATTTATAATCTCAATGTTCTTAAGAGATGCTATATATGAGGTCTTATAAAGAATTTTATTGGAGCTCGGGTTTCCTCAAATCAACCTCACCTCTGGTTTATAATGCTCGTAGGACTTAAAATAATTCTTTTATAAGTAAAATATTTATAGAGAGGAGAATTTTACAAGATGCCTATAGGACTTATTTTGCGAAACTATCCATTAGGAGGTGTCATTGTCATGTACACTCCCCCTCAATGGAAGCTCCTTGAGGCCAAGCATTGATCTGAATTTAGATAATTTTACACTACTCAATGGCTTTGTAAAAATGTCTACAACTTGATCTTCAGTTTGGCAATATTGAAGACAAATATCTCTATTTAATACTTTCTCACATATGAAGTTATCTTGAATTTCAATATGTTTTGATCTCTGATGATAAATAGGATTCTTATCAAGTGCAATGCAACTTTGATTATCACATAGGAGAGTAGTATTAATATGTTCTTCCATTTGAATTTCTTTTACAATTTGGTTAATCCAAATAGCTTCTTTAGCTGCTTCAGAGGCACTTCAATATTCAGCTTCTATAGAGGAGAGAGCTACAGTTGATCATTTTTTAGAGCTCCATGTGATTGCACCTTTTCCATGTTTAAGCACATCCAAAAGTGGATTTACAATCCATGGAATCTCCTACAAAATCAACATCACAATATCCATATATGAGCATTTTTAGTATGAGTATAGTAAAGACCAAAGTTAATGGTGCCCTTAATATATCTTAAAATATGTTTTCCCATTTTCCAATGTTGGACATAAGGTTCTTGCATGAATAGAGATGCAATGTAACACCCTGCTGTGCTAACCCCAAAGGATAACCTAAACTAACAAATTTTTGCATAATTTTTTTTTTTTAAAGGAGAACATTACACAAGATGCACATGAAAAAAAATTACATGCAAAGCAATTAAACAATTACACTATCAACTATGTCCTCTAGGGTACACGAAAAGCCATTACAAAACCTAAACTCATATGATAACAAACGAATTTCCAAAATTACATTATAAACCATGATAAAGGATAAGTGAACCATGTGCAGACATCCATCATAATACAATAAGGAGAATCATCTATATATGAAACACATTATGAAATCAATAATATCCATTCATTACATTGATCAACTTAGAACGTACATATACATCATTATGAAGTTACATCGTTTCAAGATTACACATGCACATCAGTGCTTCCTAGTACAAAGAGGAGATGATACATCAATTACAAGAAAGTTACATAAATGAACATGGTACAACTAAACTGTGGCAAAGCTCTGGTTCATCTGCAACAACACGAACTCTACGCTTTGCGAACATTGATTGGGAACCCAATGGGGTGCATGGCATGTTCCATCTGACTACGTGGGTCCGAAGACCCACCCCCTATGCTAGGAATTGACAAGAAAGACCCTCAACCACAACAATCAAGAGAAAAATGACAACAAAACTCAACAAAAAAGAGCAATGATAAACACAAGACCGCATATGTTTCCAGAGGAACAAAGGTAACAAGGGGAACCACAATAAATATACACAATTGCTTAAGGGTAGAGTGTCATCACATGGCTTGACATGGGTTACCCAATGCAGACCTTCATAGGTTATCGACCCCTACCCCGGGTTACCCTAGAAACCTCAACCGATCCCCAACCCCCATTCTTACACATGTGGAATCAACTCACCTTTCAAAAAGACAAGGTAGTCGATTTTCCATTCCAGGCCTTCTCGTCTCATCCCAAGCCTAAACGAGCAGTTGGGCCATGAGAGAGGCATCAATTATCTTTTATAATTAGTGTGTGTATACTACCCATCCCCCTAATTATTTATTATGTTATCACTTGATTACTCAACTTTCACATGAGTTACCTAGGATACCACTTAGGGTTCCGACCCCTATGGGAAGCCACTCTCCCTTCTACCAGTAACCCAAAATCATAAATGGGGTAAGCCAACTTGCGCAAAATATCAAAACCAAAATTAAATACATCCAGTGAGGCATGCACCATATCACACTAAAACTTCATAGAAAATGTACTTCAAGTGCAAGGCTAAACCCACAAAATCAACTCGAGCATACGAACAACAGTTCACTAAGAACAACATGAAAACCAATTATAAAGCAACATTTTCTTTCCCCTCCTCTGGAAGCCCAAGAAAATGACTACCCAAGAACTCACAAACGAGGGTAAGTCGAAGGAATACAAGTTTCCAAATAAACTCCAACACAAGCTCAATGAATAAAATCTCAAATCAAGATAACACAAAAGAATAAACATCGAAATGAAAACATCCAAAACCCACCTTTAGACACACAAATACCTTCAATGAATAAACCTTAAGAATAATAAACAATCAAATATATTTTATCTATTCATTCATTAAGAAGTAATTTAAAATATCTAAAGAAGTTATCTAAGCACATTTTCTAAATATCCCAATAAACATTTTAGAACATTTAAATCATCTTTTAAGTTTTACTAAGGATCTAGAGCAATAAATTTCAAAGAATGTTTGAATCATCATTACATTTTTCTAAAGATAAACTATTAGGAATTATTTTAATAAACAATTACATTCAAGTGATAAGTTATAACGATCATTTAAGCCATCTTTAACGAATCCTTTACACACCCATAAAGAAACTAATAAGATAATTACAGAGCTATAGATAGTAATCCCATAGATAAGTAACTTCCAATATCAAAAAAACATAAAGACCATATATCACAAATAATGATAACCAAAAGTAAAACCCTATCCACAATCTATATTCTTTTTTTATAAAAGAAGAAATTATAAACAAAATCTAAAAATATCTAATAACACATTTTATGCACAAATTTCTCTTGATTTTAATATCACCAACTTACATCAAGAATACCAAAAATTGAAATGAGAATGAAGAAACTAAACATAAAATATACTTATTTCATAATAACATATTACATCCATCCTTCATTTTTTTTTCCTATCTTAAGTACAATAAATTAAATAATCAACTAACTTTTTTTTTTGCAATATATTAAATCTAACCCTCATTTTCTATTTTTAACACATTAAATTAAATAATCAACTAAATTTTTAACTTAAATACAATATATTAAATCTAACCCTCATTTTCTATTTTTAACACATTAAATTAAATAATCAACTAACTTTTTAACTTAAATACAATATATGAAATCTAACCCTCATTTTCTATTTTTAACGCATTAAATTAAATAATCAACTAACTTTTTAACTTAAATACAATATATTAAATCTAACCCTCATTTTCTATTTTCTAACCATTAAATTAAATAATCAACTAAATTTTAACTTAAATACAACATATTAAATCTAACCCTCATTTTCTATTTTTAACGCATTAAATTAAATAATCAACTAACTAAGATTCCTAACATAACTATCCATTTACACAAAAAAACTGGTAAATTTATTTAAGTAGGATTTACTCCTAACTCATTAAGCTTTTTTTTAACTTTTTTTTACTATAACTAATTTTCTCTTTAATGATAATCACAATACATGCATATACATATTTAAATATATTTATAATAAAATATAACTTAACATAACTACTCTGTTGTTAGTATAGAGTAACCAGAAACATCATATATAAAGTTATGCATTCAATCTCATTGCTAAAATGAGTAAGCCTACTCAAAAAATAAATAAATAAATTTAATTAAAAATCGCAACTAATACCCATCTATACATTTTGTTCACACTAATTTCTCTAAATTTATGATTCTAACATGTACATCTGTTTACATATATATAAATTTAGCAACCTACAAATATATAATTATGTATTTTCAACCATAAACAAATTATTCATTATAATAATTGAATGAGATTTTTATTCTTTTGTTTATAGGTAAGTGTTGTCAAGGGGAAAACTCCCATAAATACAAATCTAGAAAGGGCACAAATGCATGTCCTGATAGCAAGGTGCAACACAAAAGAACCAAAAAGTGCCAGATCAAATCCAAAGCATGATAAACCTTAAAGTTATTTCTTTGTAGACCTTAATGCCATTTGGAGAGAGGGAGGAGATCTCTTTTGCCTAACTTTAGTCCAATCATGTTATATCCTGGAGGTTGAATAAGAATCAGTAAACTTGCGTCCATTCTTCACTAGAGTAGGCGGGAGAGTGCAAACCTCAACCCTATCAAGGAGGCTTGATTGTGTGGTCTATGGAGTAGACATGTCCACAATGGCAGTGCCAACATCAAAGCATTTGTCTTGTGAAATGATCACATGAGGGGAAGAAGAAGTGTTGTCATCCACCAACAGAAGGGAGGGATTTGTTGAGCTAGCAGCCACCAAGCTATGGGACGGGGCAGGAACTGAGCTATGACAAGTGGGATTGGAAGGTGTTGCACTCTTTGAAGGAGGAGAAATCACATAATGACCGGATTTAACCCCTTCCCATCAAGAGGATTTGCAAGTAGGAGCATCATTAGCATGCACCCCAACATGTTTTCACCTGCACTGAGTGGTACCATGGTCTGTGGCAAAGCAAACTCTGCATCTGAATGTTATCTTTCCATAATCAATTGGGTGACACCACCATCGCGTTCCAAATTTGAGATAAATATCAGCTGAAAGACCTTTTGAAACATCCATCTCAACACATAATCGATCAAATGTCGAATTTTCATAATTGATTGTCTCCTTTGAGAGGCCTTGATATTTCCCCAATGCATTGCTAATCGCCTTTAGGCAACCAATTTTCTAGAATTACAAAGGGAGGTAGGGCAAACAGATCCATAGAAATGTTGTTGAAAAAGACTCTATACGTGGATCAAATGAGGGGAACCAAGGCTTCATGCATAGAAAATTGTCATGAAAAAACCATGGGCCAGAGTTGAGCACCATTTCTTTGTCATTCTCGGATTCAAATTCTAAAATAAAGAACCCCTTCTCACATGGATATATACTAATTTCATCCTCTAGCTACTCTTTCCAATTTGTATCAATCGAAGAACGAAGGTCACAGAGTTTAGGCCAAACCTTCGTAAATCAAAAAATAAAAACATGTTCCACCAAAAAATCTTCTCTCTCGTAGGCCAGATCGTCAAGGCATATCTCTAGAACAGAGGTTGAGTGTCGAACAACAAAGGGAGGGCTCAAAGGAGCACTGCCAGAAGATAAGGAGGAAGCGGATTTGTGCATGGTAGGAGATGTTTCAGAAGCCCCCAATCCAAGGTTACCCACCGTTGAATGAAGAACGCTTCGCTGAGGAGGGCACCCAGCCAAGGCAGCCGTAAAACTCATCTTTGGGCCACCCCCCGATATACATCCAGAGCCTCTATTCAGAGTGTTAGTCTCCATTGAGGGAGTAGGGCAGATCGATGTTCATTTCCCGCAAACCTCTAGATGTGGGCAGGTATCCACCGAGCATTGCGAGGCCAACGGAGAACCAGACCCTTCATCCAGCGAGGGCGCATGCATGATAGGAGGAGCCCCAAGATCTACCTTAGGGAAAGCAAGGGCAGACGAGACCCCCATGGAACCCACCTCACCATGGTCCGATCCAGAAAATTGTTTGCATAGTTCCCATTCCACGCACGTGAAGGTCGCAGGAGTTGTGAAGTTTTTCGGAGCAGAGCGCGCCATCACATTCTCTTTTTTAATTGAATGAGCTTTTTATACAAGCAAACTTCTTTAAATTAAAACCATGAATTAAACATATATTTATAAATATATATATACAAATATAAATACATATATATACATATATACTTACATATATACATATATATATATATATATATTTATATATTTAATATATAAAAAAAATAAAAATATTAATTTACTCTTATCCTTCTATAAGACAATACACAAATTGTAAGAGAAGATGACAACATATAAATTTTTAAACGAATGTAAGAGAGACAAATGCAAGCTACAATTTTCATTTAAATGCAAACAACAAAATAATGAGAATTCAAAATAAAACCACCAACCTGAATACAATGTTTGCAAATGGATAAGGAAAGCTGAGTTACTTCTGAAATTCTCCCGACTGTAAAAGCTTTTAGCTTCTTTTTTTCCCTTTTTACCAGAGTCCTCTAATAGAAACAATTTCTTTTGTTGACAATTCTTATATCTCTCCTCTGAATTCCCCCAAAATAAATTAAAGAAGAGTTTCTAAAGTTTCTCAATAACCAATAAGATAGGTGGCAATTTCTTTAAATTCTTTCCTCCACCCATCAATTTACTTTTCCCATGCTTTTCCACTTGTTGGGAAAACTTACTATAAGTGTGGAGTTAGGTGTAAAGCACAAAACACTTCTTAATATGACATTATATCAAAGATAAATCAAATTGAACTAATTCAAAGCAATAATCTACTGAAAGCATCATATTGTTCTCTATCCTCAAAGATTTATTAAACCACTATTGCTCTCAGATCGTGAGGGCACTATGATTGTTAAAATGACAATTCAAAGAAAGAGATGGATGATAATGCAATGATATGGAGCTAAATGTGATAATATTAGATGATAAATGAATTAAACTAGCATGAATTGACATGAAACAGATAATTGCAGCTATAGGAGGCAGCCATGATATGAAAGCTTGATTGCTTGATGTTGGATGTTTGATGCTTGAATTCCTACAAAAAAAGAGTGCATAAGTTAGATTATCTGGATCATTTTTCTTGGTTCAATGAGGCTGTATTTATAGAATTCCTGGTTGTAGAAATGCACAGGGAAGACATTGAGAGGCTTGGATTCAATCTAGAGGATTGAATGGTGAGATATGAAGGAGATTGAGAGAATTTTGGTGATTGTCTCTACCCATGAAAACACCAGGAAAGAGAAGAGGAAGGATTGATGGAGGAGGATTGAGAGAAGATTTTGGAATTTGTCTCCAATTTGTCTCCAAAACTTCCCGTGAAGTTTCAAAGAATTAATTGTGACATATTTTAGACATAATTTGGAGATCGGATATCTAATTTATTTTTGAGGAAATATAGTGGAATATTCCTTATGCTTTAATTCAAATATTTTTGATTTATTTAAATTAGCAAAAGAAGGATAAATAATTTAATAAAATGAACTAGAGGATAGTTGTTTATTAAATTAAACAGAAGAATATGGCAATTAATCAATAAAGTTTTTGATCTTTATTTAATTAATTTAGAATCGATTTGATAGAATAAAATAGGGATTTAATAATTAAATCAAACAAAGTATTTAATTTTGTTTATTTAATTAAGATGAATTTTAATGTGAACTATATAAATAAATATTTCTATTTATTTGATAGTAGAGGAAATTAGAATAATTAATCAAATAATTTGTATTTAATTAATCGGATGCTCCAGACTAATTTTAGGTGTATACATTTTGCCCCTCTTCGAAGTGATGTGTTTACGCGTTGCTTCAAAGAAAATTTTGCTGCTACTGCCAAGATCGATGATAAAGAAAATAATTTTGTATTCCCCAGACATTGATTTTCAGATAATTGATGATAATATGCCCCCTCGTGAGATAAATTAATGATGTGATGATGTTTAGAATTTTTTGAGGTCTTATAATTTTTTGATGATTTGATAAAGATACGATGATGAAATAATTTATCTCTCGACAAATGATGAAGAAAAATAGCCCTCAGATAAATTTCAATTAATTTCATGGATTAAATTAATCAAAAGATAATAAAACCCCCCAAAAACACCTTTCCAAAAATTATATATAGTTCAAAAGGTTATTTTCCAAGTCATTTGCACTATTTGAGTTTAAAAAACCTTTGTGATAAAGACATTTCAGCCAGCTAGAGCAAGATGCCTATCCCATACCACACTCATTGTTTCAAGCGCGTTTGACATCATCGACGATCAGCCACGTATGGACCTCCGGTATGTACCCCTTAATCTCCTCATATTTCGCATAATTTTGTTTTTTATGCATTTTATGTGTTTTGCCATTTTTTGTCTGTTTTAGCACTTTCAAGCCGTGCTGTAGCGCTTTCACTCCGGTGTAGCACTTCCAGTAGGTAGATTAGCGCTTGCGTTAAAAATTCTAGTGCTTCCATAGGATAATGTAGTGCTTTCATTGATATCGTGCTTAGGATTTGAATTTTAGCGCTATGATGCCGGATTGTAGCGCTTTGAGAGTTCTAGCGCTTCGATTTGGTTGATTAGCGCTTTCATGGTCTGTTCTAGTGCTTCTGGTAAAGCGGTACTTTGATGGACTGTTGTAGCGCTTCAGAGTGTTGAAATAGCGTTTCTGAGATTCAGCACTTTGGGTGTCTGTTTTAGCGATTTTAACTGATTAAGTAGCACTTTTGGATTTTAGCACTATGGGTGCCTGATTTAGTGCTTCTATGTCCAAATTAAAGATTTTGACTTAGGTAACCTTGATGTCGTCACTTTTAATCATGTCCATTCTTCGGATTGGTATGATTGATAATCCAAATTCTTGATGTTTGGATTGTGATGATTTAAATAAGACTCGTTCTCATGATACGCGAGAAGAAAATCTTATTTGTGATGATCCTCATGATAGGCAAGGAAATGATTCAATATCCGATAAATCTCATAATAGGTGAGATTAGATACTATTTGATGAACCTCATGATAGGTGAGGTTTGTTGATGTTTTCCCATGAATTTTGATCGAAAATTCATACCACATTTTTTGGAATAGACTTGATAGTAGAATGACGTTTGATTTCTTGACATAGTTTCCTGATTGTGGATTTTTTATTGTGATGATAGGAGGATTTGGGTACTCTCCAGATGCGAGAGTGGTTCCCTAGACTATAGACTTGATACCTCATCTGACACCAGATGAGCTTCAGGTGATAGGTCGATGTGGTTTGACCAGTTTGCTTAATATGCCCCAGATTAGGATTAATCGGGGTCTGTTGACTAATTTGGCTAAGAGGTGGCATAGTGACCACAACACCTTTCACCTACCACTGGCGAGATGACGGTCACTCCTGAGGATGTGTGGCGTATTCTATGAATTTCATTCATGGGAGAGATTGTAGTATATGATTCTCATGGGACCGGCGGTAGAGATGCTCTTCGCAGAGTATTTCAGGATCAAGACATTGCAGGTCCGATTGTCTAATGGAGGAGGATCACTAATTCGTACACAACACTACTAGCAATACTTGCTAGTTTCATTGGAGGTTTCCTTTGCCCTGATCATAGGTCAAAGGGATTCATCATTGGCTGGGGAAGAACATTGGAGAGCATGATGGTACATGGTACCAGATATGCGTGGGGGATGTGCATGCTGGCACATTTATATCACAATCTTCATTCGGTTGTGTACCTAGGGGCACACAACTTATTAGCAAGGATGACCCTGCTATAGGTGTGGGCATGGGAGAATTTTGCTATTGCTCGGCCATTTCAAATTGCAGATAGACTAGTCGGCAGACCCTATGTCTTTAGATATAGCGGTTGGTTTACACAGGCCTGGATGGGCAAGTTAGAGCACTGGAGGTGAGTGTTTGATGATACAGAGACAATTACCTAGCGCCCATACCTCGACTATGAGTAGTGTGACGAGGATGATGCAGTGTTGGGATTTCTTTGTGATTCCATGTATCTCATCGATAGGACCCCATTTGTTCTAGAGAGATTTCTGCTGCGCCGAGTATACAGACAGTATGGCATTGTTTAGTGTATGCCACAGGGGGTAGCCCATTATGCTAGACAATGGATGGATATCCCTGATTGAGGGCCTTGCTTATCATATGATGCATTAGTAGAGGGATATAGGGCATTGCAGCCATCACCCTGGGACATGCAGAGAGATATTTCAGAGGCACCAGTCATCGAGGAGTATGCTGCATTCCTGGCCTTGGTTCCACATCCTTGCATTATCATCCCGAATGAGCCAGCACCACTACCAGTAGAGCAGGATGTGGTAGAGGGTTCTGCAAAGAGCGAGGGTGATACTCCGAGATGCAGTAGCACAGAGAGTGGCAGTGATGGTAGCAGCAGTGATGATAATGATGGTGGTAGTGGAGGAGATAGAGGGGTAGGACCAGCCATCAGTGGTCCATCATCTAGTAGGCCTCGTAAGAGGCGAGCAGTGACAGTGCCACCTGTGGACTATCTGAGAAAAATTTTCGGTCTGCAGACATAGGTTTAGACACTACAGGGGCAGTTGGTATAGGTTTGGGGTTTTCTTGTTCAGACCCAGACTCAGATGCAGGCCCAAGCTCAGGCTTTAGCGTAGGTGTAGGGACAGTTGGCAGCTATTCAGACGCAGGTTGCCACATTGATAGTCGAGTGAGACAGTGCTCGGTAGATTGCTGAGAGGGCACAGGAGACAGCGGAGACCCTCCAGAGAGTGACCGATGGTACCTCAGTGGGGGACTATATGAGAGATTCTGCGGGTTGGCCGAGAGGTCGAATTTTACAAAGGCAGATATCATGATGCAGTGCCTTTCGATCACCGAGTCAGTTATGCCCCATCTAGATCTGGGTGGACGTACACACGGACCATGAGTGAGGGTGTGATGCAACCCCCATGTAGAGATCCCAGAGATCCTAGTTCTTTTGGGGCTGGTGGTGGTACTAGTCCCGTTGGGCCCGCACATTCTGGTAGTAGCGGATCGTAGATGCTATTGTGATCCTCCCTAATGTATATTACGATGTACCTCATTTTTGATGATGTATCTTCAAACTTCATTCTATACTTGACACTGATGATATAATATATATGAGATGCAGTTGATGTGATATGATGATGATTTATGATTGCTATGTGATGGATGCATTTATTATGTGATTTATGCAATATGTGATGATTTTATTTCAAATCTGATTATGTAATGATAAATTTTTTTATTTTATGCAATGATTTTATGATAAATGTATATGTGGAACATATGATATGTGGATGTATGATGTGATGTAAATGTATGGATGGATGGATAAAAGCTTTTTATTTTTAAATGTGATGACGATAAATGATGATCTTATGATGAATGATAATGGATGGATGTAATGAGAACAATGACATGACTTTGAATTTTAAATGTGATAGGATGTATGTATGGGTTTAGTAAGTGATTAAATGCATATGATGTTGATGGATGATATTGCCATGATTGTTTTCATGGTAAAATGAATATAATGTACCTATGGCACATTTTAATTCATAATTTATTTGATGTATTATGAAACTATATGATGAGATGATAACTCCTACATGTTTTTGATGATTTTTGGAATTATGTCAAGTATACTCAGTCTTATTTTTTGTAGATTAGATAATCATTGATTTGGAACCCTTTATGCAACAAGTACTCTGTAGATAATGAATATGATGAATGCAACCTAATTTTAACATGCAACTATATGCAAAATGATTGTTATTTTAACAGTCTCTTTGTGCTTTTTGTCATCATAGAGCTTTATTGTATGTTGAAAGTGAATACAAGCGTCAATGGTATGTGTTAGACCAATGACGACCTGAGTATTTCTTTCATGATTTTGATATTGCAAGCGAACACAAGCATCTAGGTATGATTTAACCAAGATGACCTGAGCATTCATTATGTAAACATGCAGTGGTTAATCATTTTAGTGTGTGAATTCTGAATGTCATCAATGATACATTTGCATAGCACATCCCCCGACAATTCATACATTTATATGATTAACCTATAAACAACAGATAATAAAAACATCATTCTTCTTCCTTGTTTCTCTAGTTTAATACATCATTGAGTTACTCCAAAGAAATGATAATCAAAAATACAATTTATCCATTGTTGACTTAGAGCATTTCATTCATTATTCAGATTTTAGATCATCCCTCCTGATTTTATGATGTTTTTGGACTTTTCAAGATTTTGACCAAAGATCTAACCTACTAAACTATCCTAGGGGTCTCAGGGGCTGATCAAAGATTAGTCTTTCCTATGTTGCACACGTAGAGACGACGTAGTTCAATTGACTCAGACCTATGTTTTTTTGGATTTTTCTTTTCAGGCTAACTTTTGACATGTTTTTGGATTTTCGATATGGTACGGATGGTTGATGCTTTTCTGACGATGATTGATGTTGCGCTTTGACCTTTGTTTCATTTTTTTTCTATACTGTTGTTCTCCCTTTTGGTGAAATTGATGTTTTTGTTGCCCCCTAGTGATATCTAGATGTTGCCCTCAAGCTTTGGAATGATACTTGACTATTTAAAAATGATTTTGATATGGATGCAAAGATGGCGAGACTACTGACATGATATGAAATGGTATTGACTGCCAGGCTAATGATCCTGATATATATCCAAATAGATGGGATAGCTGATCTTAGAATCACATACGACGCCTATTTCTAGGATTTCACCATATGTTTTGATTACACTTTTCGTGTTTTTGTATTTTTCTCATTTTTTAAATTTTTTTTTTCTCTTTTTGTAGTTTCTATTTTTAATTTTTGTGTTGCCAAGATGCCTGTTTGCCAGGTTTTCATCAAGGAAACCATTTTTAGAAGTTTGACCTATGCACTAGGAGATTCAAGCATAAAATTTTCTGAGATGGATATTGTTGATAGGTTCATCAAAAAAATCCCCTTCTGACGTTGATAGCTCATATGCTCCTGATCCATACACTTATATGAAGACAAAGGGACCAAGCCAATTAGGCTCAAATTTTCCTTTCTTCTCCCTGTCCTGCTGATTCCTAGGGTTTTCTTTTAGTACCAAGTCACCAACCTGAAAGACCCTCGGTTTTACCCTGTGGTTGTAAGTTCTTGACATTCTCTGTTGATAATCTGTTAGATGATTAACAACTTGTTGATGACGCTCATCCAACAACTCCAGTTCCTACAGTCTAGACACCCTATAGTCTTCATCTAAAATGATACCTCTAAGTGATACTCGAAGGGATGGAATCTCAACTTCAACAGGTAATATGGCTCCTTATCCATATACCAAGGCATATGGTGTAGCTCCCATTGGTGTTATGATACGTGTTCTGTAGGCCCACAGTGCAGGATTGAGTTGAACATGCCAATCATGTCCAACATCGTTAACCGTCTTTTTGAGAATTTTGAGTATTGTTTTGTTTGAGGCCTCTGCTTGGCCATTCCCTTGAGGATAGTACGGTGTTGAAAACTGATTTTGGATATGAAACTTATCACATAGTTCTTGGACATCTTGATTCTTGAAAGGTCATCCATTATCAGTGATAATGGATTGAGGTATTCCATACCGACATATTATGTAGTTCAAGATAAAAGAGGAAATCTGCTTCCCAGTGATGGTTGTAAGAGGTACTGCTTCAATCCATTTTGTGAAATATTTTGTAGTTGCTATAATGAACTTGTGTCCATTAGATGAAGATAGATTTATTTTTCCTACCAGATCTAGGCCCCATTGACAAAAAGGCCATGTCAATGTGAAGGGATGCAGTTCTTGTGCTGGTGCATGAATCAGATTGCTATGAATCTAACACTTTTGACATTTTTTGACAAACTGATAGGATTATTTCTCCATGCATGGCCAATAATATCCCAAACGAAGGAGTTTCTTAGCTAGAGTTATCCCACTCGAGTGAGTGCCACAAATACCCTCCTGAACCTCTCATAGGGCCGTTTCAAATTCGTTGTGTTCTAGACATCAGAGTAAAGTACCATCAAGACCTCGATGATAAAGTATGTCAGCGATTAAAGTATGTTGTGCGGATTGGCGGATGAAATTTCATTTTTGATTCCTAGATAGATCAGGAGGAAGGACATCATTTTTCAGGTAAGCATAGGTCATTTCATAGATGGAGGTTTCAGTGGTTTCTATATGGCAGATGGTAGCAAATTCTGGATTATTATGGGAAGGACATGATACTTGTTCTACCATAAACTCATAACAAACACGCTTCTCAAGCAACTGTAGTAAGGAAGCAATTGTAGCCATAGCGTCCACAACTTTGTTTTTCGCCCTTGGAATTTGATCAAACTTAATACTAACAAAGGACTATTTTAGATTATCTATTGGTTGATTGTAGGGCATCAACTTTTCATCTTTTGTTTGATACTCATCATTTACTTGATAAATGACTAGTTGAGAATTCCCATATACCTATAAGTCCGTGATCTTCCATTGAATTTCTATTTTGACCCCAATGATTAATGCTTCATATTCTGCCACATTATTTGTACACTAAAACATTAATCTATATGATTTTGGAATTGTGTGTCCTTGTGGAGAAATGAACAAAATTCCTACTCTTGATCCTCACTGTGTATATGATCCATCAAAATATAATACCCACTGTTGGGGCATCACTGTCAGAATGTCTGCATCCATAAACTCAATGGTCATTGGTCGATCATCTGGTAAAGGAGCCTCTACTAATTGTTCAGCGATTTCCTATCCCTTGATTGCCTTTCTCTCGACATACTGAATGTCAAATTCACTTAATAGCATGACCCACTTTGCCAGTCTACCTGTTAAGGCAGCCTTACTGAGTAGATATTTTAAAGGATCAATCTTTGCTATTAGTTTGATTGTATGGGTTAGCATGTAGTGTCGCAGCTATTGAGTAGCGAATACCACCATCAAGCAAGATTTCTCTATGAAAGTGAAATTGATTTCATATCCATTTAAAGTCCGGCTGATATAGTAGATAGCATGTTCTTTTCCTTCATAATCCTCTTGTGCTAATAGTGCCCCCAAAGAGATATCTGTTGTGGCAATGTACAATATGAGAGGCCTTCCTTCTGTTGGTGGAATGAGAATGGGTGGTGACATTAGATACTACTTGATTTGATTGAATGTTGTTTCATACCCCTCATCCCACTTGAAAACTATATTCTTATGCAATAGATGATTGAAAGGATGACTTTTGTCCACTAGCTGGGAGATGAATCTTCTAATCGATTGGAGCCTTACCTGTAGTGATCTGAGTTGACTTATATTCTTAGGAGGTGGAATCTCCATAATTTCTTTGAATTTGGTTGGATCCACCTCAATGCCCTTTTCCAAGACAATGTACCCTAATAGTTTTGCTGATGTGACCCCGAAGAAACACTTTTTGGGGTTTAACCTGACATTGAATTTCTCCATGCATGTGAATATTTTGTCTAGGATATGTAGATGTCCTTCCCTAGTAGTAGATTTTTCCAAGATTTCATCCACATAACCCTCCATGAAGGTGTGCATCATATCATGGAAGATTTTCATCATTGCTCTTTGATAAGTGGCTCCTGCGTTCTTTAGACCAAATGGCATGGCGTTCCAGTAGAAGGTTCCCCATGGACATGTGAAATCCGTCTTTTCTTGATCTTTTGGAGCTATTTGTATTTGATTGTATCTAGAGAAACCGTCCATGATTGACAACATGGCATGCCCAGCTGTTAAATCCACAATGATGTCAATATTTGGTAGTGGAAAATCATCCTTTAGGCATACTTTATTTAGGTCCCTAAAATCTGTACATGTTATGATGCTATTGTCCAGTTTTGAAATGGGTACAAGGTTTGATATCCATTCGACATAGTCTATAGACCGTATGAATCCATCATCCAATAATTTCTTTAGCTCTGTCTTTACCATCAATATGATATGGGAATGCATTTTTCTTAATTTTTGTTTGACATGCTTGATCCTTGCGGGCAAAGACAAGTGATGCATGAGCAGATTTGAGTCTAAGCATAGCATATCGGAATATGACCAAGCAAAGTTGATGCTTCTTTCTTTAAAGAATTTGATGAATTCTGGTCTTTCTTGTTTTGTCATAGATTCCGCCAGATGTAGGGTTTTTGTCTTATCTTCAGTGCCGATATTTAGAAATTGTGTTGGTTCTACCAAGACCGATGATCGCTCATGATAATGCTCTGAAAGACTGTCAAATCTTCCATCCTTCAATGCCTCACAAATTTTTTCATCATTAGATGCATTCTTTATTTTTACTTTTTCCAGATCTAATGCTATCATAGAATGGTTTTCACCATTAGATCTATTTTCCCTGTTGTTATTTTTGTAACTAGAAGATTTGACACCCTCCTACTAAGTCGTGTTGTTATGGGTTTTACAGACAAAATTTGTATCAAGTTCAGTATGACATAGGAAGTTGACGATGGCATCATCATTTGTAAATATTGGTATATTCAAAGGTTCGACAGGTTCCCAGTCAATGAGGTTAGGATGGATTAAAGGCATGAGGTTATCATATTCATTCAAGGTGATGGATGTAAGGGTTTGGACAGCCATTTCATCATAGTTGTTTATTGGAGTATCGAGATCCATGATGGTACTTTCTTCAAGATCATCTAGTCCACTCGAAGTCTGCTCGTCCCCACTCGAATCATCGATATTTAGTGACCCTTCCCCGAGTGGTCTAGACCCAGAACCTTGGCCCTCCTCACACATAGGTGCATATTGTTGAATTACATCGACTTGAATATCAATGAAAGATAGATCGGAATACAATGCCCACTCATATTCATTTGAGTCTATTTCGGAGCTATCTCTAAACTGAAGGATATTTTCTACAACCATCCTTGTTAGCTCCTGCTTCTCTTCTTTAGATTATCCTAGTCCTTGCTTCTCTTTTGTGTGGAGATTGAGGGGTTGAATAGGCTTTGTGATTCCATCCTTTCTTAATCCAATGGGTCCTTGTCCTTCATACCCCATTTTTTCTAAATTAGCTTTTCCTTTTCCATAATTATTGGTGTTGACATTGACATTTTTGATACTAATATCTAATGTAGAGGGTTCCTCATCTTTGTATAGCCAATCTAGGATTGCTTTGTTGTTTGTTTCATCCTCTATTATACCTTTTTTGACAAACCTTTCATCAAGAGTTGTGACCAGTAATGATGCTTGAGGTTTTATCAGAGATGGTTTACCATATGTCCTAGGAGATGGCATTAACTATGATAGGTTAAGTGATTGCTCCATAGAATATGTTCCCATTCCTTTGTCAGTCAATTGTACTTTCTCTTGAAAATTTTGTGATAAAGATTTTTGTTGATCCTGACTATCTGTTGATTGAATTTCCACAAGACTTGTTTCTTTTTCTTTACCCTTTTTCTCGACCCACTTGGTGGTGATACTTGGATGTTGGTCTTCTTTGGATGGTTGTGGACATGATGCTTCCCTGTTGTGTGGTACAAAGGTATCTTGAGAGATCCTAAGGGTGTCACAATGTTGAGGATGATTTTAATCAACAGATATAGTCACCTCTCATCCATTTATTGGGAACTTTAAACATTGATGATATGTCAAAGGTACAACCTATATTTCATGGATCCATGGTCGTCCTAAGAGAATGTTATATGTTAACTCTTTCTCCAACACTTGACATGCTATATGTTTCATCATGGGCCCCACTTGAATGGGTAGCACAATCAAGCCTTTAGACGCTCTTTCTTCCTCATCATATGCTTTGATAGTCATTTTTGTACGAGAATCAATTGCATTATTTGAATATCCTAGTGCACGGATTAACTTGAGAGTGCAAATGTTCAGACCAGCTCCCCCATCTATTAAGACTCTCTTGATAGGGTGATTATGGATTAAGACTTCAATATGGAGTGCAGTATTATGGGGATGGTTTAGTGAGATATCATCCTATTCGAAGAATAATAGACAATATGGGGTAGTCAAATGTCCCACCATAGCTTGAAACTGATAAACATCTAGATTCTTTGGTACCGTAGTGGCAACTAAAGTTTGTTCGAGAACCTCCTTATGTGATGGTGATATTTTAAGAAGCTCTAGTATTGATATCTGAGCAGGAATGTTTTGTAGTTGATTGACGATGTTATAGTGAGATGGAGGTGGAACTGCGTGTGTAGATCCAACTCCTTTTAACATGACCTTGGCTTGCCCCCTATTCATTACGTTTACTGGTTGATGTTCTTGATGGTCTCTAATTTTTAAGACATTGATTTGATTATCAGAGTTTGATATGTTCGGGAGCAAGTCCAATAAAGTAGTGTTGTTGATTTTGGGTCCATCAATATTGTGAATAACTATGTGATCACTCTCTATTCCAGATAGACAAAGGATTGTTGTGTCAAAGACATGGTTGACATTCTTCCCTTTGTTGTTCGAAGATGATGATGCTCCTTTGTCATAGTTTGGCAAAGGGTATTTGAAGGCCGAGTGATCGTTATTGTTTTGAGGTGTTTCCACATATACTTTTTTGTTGTCGATCAAGTCTTGTATTGCATGTTTCAACTCCATACAATCGTTAGTTTTGTGACCTTTGTTATTATGGAAGTTGCAGTAATCAACGTCATTCCACCATGGTGGTTTGACCTTTGGATCCCAGAATCGGGCTTACCATGCAGTGATAAGGCCACTAGCGACTAGTTCTCTCATTGTTGATTCTATCATTTGGCCTAAAGGTGTGAACCTTCACCGATTTGATGGTTTTTGATATGATTGCGTCTTTACGATCTCGTTGTTTTGTATGGCATTTGGCTTGACAAGTTGATCATTGTTTTGATTCTTTGATGTAGATGTTGTCAAGTTAAAAACTGGTTTGACATTTTGGGAATCATTTTTTTTTTCATTGATAGTTGTGTTTCAATTCTTTTGCCAAAATTTTGGCTTATCACTGCTTGAGTATTTATTGGAGGAGTTAGTTGTGTTGTTTTTTTTATCATTGAAATGTTTGATAACTCCTCTTTTGACTAATGGTTCCTCAATTTTAAGACTGTTTTCTATGACTTTCTCAAACGTGGGAGGACATTGTAATTCCAGTCTATAACTCATTTCCTTTGTTAAGCTGTCAATGAACAACTCCATCTTTTCTTCCTCATGAATGGATCTAGGATATCTGGCGAACAGGCGTCGCCATTTGTGGAGAAAAGACAAGAACGTTTCCCCTTTCTTTTGCTTTAGGTTATAAAGATCCTTTATTGTAACATCGTGTTGGGTGTTAAAGGAGTATTGGGAAATGAACCTATTGACTAATTCCTCAAAAGTTATGATACTTGGTTGTAGTTTTGAAAACCACTCCATACATGATCCTCCCAAGCTCCTTGGGAATAATCTCATTAAGTAAGTTTCCTCTTGGGCAAACTCGAGACTCATTGTTTTGAATTCCTTGATATGATCTATCGGATCCATTCTTCCATTGTACTTTGGGATCTCATAGTGTCTAGGAAAAGGTATTAGACCGACCGTTGCGTTGAAAGGATAAGGACAAATTTCTTGTATCGCATATCTTTTGGTACTCCCTTTCGTCATATCCTGTATCTATTGTTGTAATAGTTGCATTTGAGACGTTAAAGTGGCAACTGGATCTATTGTTTGTGTAGGTTGTAGAATTTTAGTCTCACTTGTTCCAAGTGCTTTCTTCAGACAATTCACGTCGAAGTCCTTGGGAAGTTTGGCACCTGATTCAGCCAACATCAATACTTCTCCATATCTTGTTCTAAAATCTTTTCCATAAATATATGGAATTTGGGATCTTGTTGAGCTGCTTGAATATCCTTTGGAGTTATCTCGTTCTTATCATTTCGATTCAGATTGTTCTAAGGATTTTCGCCTGCCATTGCTTGGGATTTTAAAATTTCTTGCTCTAAGAGTCTCTATTTTTTGGACCTAGTGAAGATTGGCATACAAATTTTTACCCTTTCATCTGAAATGTTGATCTTCTATGCTGGGAAAATGTCAATTGAACTTTTAACAAAGTCAAATAAGATGACTGATCTTATTGATGAGACTATGTTAAAAATTTGATTACTATACTTGGTTTCATGATAAAGGATGATAGTATCCTGATGATGAAACTTCAGTGTAGTAATCGATTGTGTATTTGATTTTGACACTTGTGATTTGCAAGATCTTGTTTCAGTTGATAAGATTGGAAGTTTGTATAACCTATCTATTTTCAGTCTCTAGATAGTGATTCTGATAAAAAGAAACTTGGTTCAGATAAAAAAATGTTGATGAAATGACAGACTGACTAACTGGTAAAAATTTTGAACTCTCTGTTTTGAAAGCGCTAAAATAGAGGACAGAGGCGCTATTTCACAAAAGTGCTAGAACAGAGTTCTAAAGCATTGAAATAGGTGATAGAAGCGCTATTTTGACAGAAGCACTAAAATAGTGTACAAAAGCACTATAGAATTTGATGGAAGCGCTATCTTGAGAGAAGCGCTGAAACAATGCATGAAAGCGTTGAAAAAAGATGATGAAAGCATTGTTTTGATAGAAGCACTGAAATAGTGCATGAAAGTGTTGTAGAAATTGATGGAAGTGTTGTTTGAATGAAAGCGCTAAAATATAGACTATAAGCACTGAAATAGTGCCCGAAAGCACTATTTCACAGAAGCGCTAAAACAATGACCAGAAGCACTGAAACAGGATTTCAGAAAGCTAAAAATAGGATTTTAAGACTCTCTATTGTAAAATCTGATTTGGCCTTGTGGCATACTATATCATGGATTGTGGAAGATAAGAAGGATGCATGCATTGACTACAGTTGTGATACTGAGTGAGAGCTATTCTTTGGAAGAAGGCTCGTGAATAGAGTGGTTCTACTGCATAATCTAAGGTGTGACCCCTAGCAAAATCATGATATATGTGGATGAATGTTCTATGTTGTGAAAAGAGTTTCTGATTTTGATATAGAAAACGTTGTCTTCTCAATTTATCTCGATAACCGAAAGGCTTCTTGGGTTTTATGATTTTGATTTTTCTCTTGGCAAAAGTGGTGGAATTCCACTTTCGCAGCATGGATTTTTTGATATAACTTGACTTTGTTGGTTTTCAGGATGATATTAAATATGATTTTAATGAATTTGTGAAAACACAGCAAGAAATTGTGAATAATTATTTTAACTTAAATAGATCGTGTATGTTCAAGAATTAGGAATGATTCTTGTTGATTTTGATGGGTTGCTTTGACTATTGTACACATGTCAAACCGACTCACACTTAAGGACAAGTAGGTAATCATTATACTCATAGCCCACATCTTGAATTGCGATGACACACATAGCCTTGTCACCCCGTAGAGGGCACCCGTGTTTTTGTCGTTTCCAGGCACATACTCAGAGTTGGATTTATCGTCCCCTGAGAAAACAGTCTGTGGCAATTATATGGTGAGTGTCTTGGGGGCAGATTCTTCCCTCCCCTTGCACCATGAATATGATAATGTATGGATACCGACTCGGCGAGATACTATTTTATGGTTCGTAGATAAGGTTTCCATGCGGTGCGACAATTGATAAACTCCCTCAGGAGATCTCCCAATCTTTAGAACAAAGATTTTGGGGATGGTTATCTTGCTCACTACCGTCAAGTTGGACTTTCATCAACAACTTGCATTTTTATTATAGTGGGTTGGAATCCTTGGCTTTAGGTGTTCCCACTACAATAGGCCTTCTAAAGGATTTAATAAAGCATAAATAGCATGAAGTAAAAGTGAATTTGACACTTTGGTCACCCAGTTAAGGGGAGAGCATAAGCCTAATCACCACAAGCAAAACATATAAGTTGTTCTATTTTAAGCCCAAAAAGAAATTTTCTAATCTATGTGAAGGTGTTGCTTCACAGAAATCATGTTGTTCTTTTTAACTTGTACTATAAAAATGCGGTGACTATCCTAGGATTGATAAATTTTCTTTTAAGAAAACAAAAAGTGGCTACCCTAGGATTTATATATTTTAGAAACCAAGAAATGACTATCCTAGGATTGATAAATTTTAGAAAACCTGAAGTGACTATCCTAGGATTGATAAATTTTAGTCCAACTGTGAAAAAAATAAAATCTGTCCGCGGTCGTGTCGGATCTAGACTAATTTTACAAAAGTGCTAGAACAGTCCACCAAAGCGCTAAAACTTTTACCTAATGTGCTAAAACATGAAAGCGCCGAAATAGGAAACCGAAGCATCGAAGTTTTCCATAGAAAGCGCTAAATCACCGATGTGCTGAAACAATTGACGGAAGCACTAAAGTTGAAAGCGCTGAAATTTTTGATGGAAAAGTTGTAGTAACACGGAAGCGCCGAAACAGAACATGGAAGCGCTATAGTATTTGACAAAAGCTCTAAAAGAAAACACATTGTGAACCTACGTGACACTTTCCAAAAAAATTGTAAAATTGAGAAAATTGGGGGTAATGCCCCACAGTGGGCGCCAAATTGTAAGTGTGGAATTAGGTGTAAAACACAAAACTCTTCTTAATATGAAATTATATCAAAGATAAATCAAATTGAACTAATTCAAAGCAATAATCTACTGAAAGCGTGATATTGTTCTCTATCCTCAAAGATTTATTAAACCACTATTGCTCTCAGATTGTGAGGACACTATGATTGTTAAAATGACAATTCAAAGAACAAGATGGATGATAATGCAATGATATGGAGCTAAATATGATAATACTAGATGATAAATGAATTAAACTAGCATGAATTGACATGAAACAGATAATTGTAGCTATAGGAGGCAGCCATGATATGAAAGCTTGATTGCTTGATGTTGGATGTTTGATGCTTGATGTGCTTGATGCTTGAATTCCTACAGAGTAAGAGTGCATAAGTTAGATTATCTGGATCCTTTTTCTTGGTTTAATGAGGCTGTATTTATAAAATTCCTAGCTGTAGAAATGCATAGGGAAGACACTGACAGGCTTGGATTCAATTTGGAGAATTGAATGGTGAGATATGGAGGAGATTGAGAGAATTTTGGTGATTGTCTCTACCCATGAAAACACCGGGCAAAAGAAGAGGAAGGATTGATGGAGTAGGATTGAGAGAAGATTTTGGAATTTGTCTCCAATTTGTCTCCAAAACTTCCCATGAAGTTTCAAAGCATTAATTGTGACATATTTTAGACATAATTTAGACATAGGATATCTAATTTATTTTTGAGGAAATATAGTGGAATATTCCTTATGCTTTAATTCAAATATTTTTGATTTATTTAAATTAGCAAAAGGAAGGATAAATAATTTAATAAAACGAACTATAGGATAGTTGTTTATTAAATTAAACAAAAGAATATGGCAATTAATCAATAAAGGGTTTGATCTTTATTTAATTAATTTAGAATCGATGTGATAAAATAAAATAGGGATTTGATAATTAAATCAAACAAAGTATTTAATTTTGTTTATTTAATTAAGATGAATTTTAATGTGAACTATATAAATAAATATTTCTATTTATTCGATAGTAGAGGAAATTAGAATAATTAATCAAATAATTTGTATTTTATTAATCGGATGCTCCAGACCAATTTTAGGTGTATACACTTACATTTTAGTTAAATAAGAAATCTAACTCCACTATCAAATTTAATAACTCTTACGATACCCATATTTTAGTAATTTACTCATTAAACAATATATATCATACTATTTAATTTAAATAAATCATTATGATTAGGGTAAAACTTTTTTTTTTTTTGAATTTTATCATTTCAAATGTAATATTTTATTAAATACCTCTCATCAAAATATTTTAAATTTAAAAAATAAACTTTATTAATAAGTGAATTATTAATCCACTATATATTTAATTTAAAATAACTATTTATAAATGTAAATTTTTATTTTTATTTACACATTCATTTTTAATAAAATAATAGTATAACTATCAAATCATTATAACCTTAATAATTAGTTACTAAAATTATCTTATAATTTAATAATTTAATTAAATTTGCGTTACAAATATGACTACAATGAACCACAACCATGTCAAATAATTGATACACATTAATTGACCCATTAATTTGAATGACAAAATCAACATGACCTCACAAGTCACAAATAAACAACTTACTCACTCGACACGAAGGGCCAAAAGCGGAGGGGCACTACATGCAATGCCAAGTGCATAAGAAATATTAGGGTGAGAGATAGATAAATTAGACTCCCAATGAATTGTCAATAAAGCATAGAGTCATTTTTTTCACAAGGGGGATGAGATTCAAGTTTAATACCAAAATCAATAGGGGTAATGGATGATTTACAATCAAACATATTAAATTTTGAAATTAAGTTTTATTCATATTTTCCTTGAGATATAATAATTGAATGGTGATCCTGAAAAATGGATGTTCCTAAGAAATAATGAAGAAGACCTAAATCGGTCATTTCAAAGGTAAGGTTTTTTTTTCTTATATTTGAGTACTAAGGATGAAATATTTCTTATTATGAGTAAGTCATCTACATATACTATAATGATAACTACATGATTATTTTCAAATTTAAAAAATAAATTATTATTAGATTTATAATTTGAGAAACCTAGGTTGAGAAAGAAGTTCTTTAGCTTGGAATGCCATGCTCAAGAGGCTTGTTTAAGTCCATAAAGAGATTTTTTTAGTTTACATACATAGTTTTCTTTATCTTTTTCAATAAAGCCTTGAGGTTGATGCATATATATTTCTTCCTGTAAATTTTCATTTAGAAAGAATTTTTAACATCGATTTGGTCGATTTCCTAGCCATTTTGGATAGAAAGTGCAAGAATTAAATGAATAGTTCCCATTTTCACCATAGGTGTAAATTTTTCATCATAATCTATGCCTTGTTGAGAAAATCCCTTGGCCACTAATCTAGCTTTATATTTATCAATGTTTCCTTGAGGATCATATTTAATTTTATAAATCCAACAATAGTTAATAATGTTACGATTATTGAGTGGGGCAACAAGTTCCCATGTTTTTTTAAAATTTATTATTGTATTCAATTTGCATATAATGTCTCTTATTTTGGTTTTTATTTGCTTCTTCAAAGGTTTGGGGTTCAATTTCATATAAAGTCATTAAAGAAAAATATGTATGTTGGCGTCTAGTCATCTTAGGGAGAGAAGGTTCCACATTTGTATCTTGAATTGAGGATTGAACCCACTTAGGTCTTTTAGAGGGAGGATTAGGATAAGTGTCAAAGGATAATTGATAATTTTCTTCATCTATTGAAGTTTCAACAATATTGTTAATAGAGTTAGAGAATGGAGTTTCAAAAAAGTGAACATTTCAACTTATAATAATATATCTTTGAGGAATCATAAAGTCTAAATCCTTTTGTATTTATCCCATAACCAACAAAAATATATTTAGTATATGTTGAATCAAGATCTTGTATTTTTCATTTAGGGATAAAGATAGAGGTAGGACTCCCAAATATTTGAAGATGAGAGATATCAGAATTTTGCTTTGACCACTCTTCTAAGGGAGTTGAAAGATGTAAGAATTTTGTAGGAACTCTATTTAAAATATATATAGTTGTATTCATAGCTTCAACCCAAAGGAATTTAGGTGTGTTAGAAGAGTGTATCATAGATCTAACCATTTCTAAGATGGTTTTGTTTTTCCTTTCAGCTACCCCATTTTGTTGGGGAGAATATGGACATGTAAGTTGTCTATGTATCCCACATATTATACAAAAGTTGTAAATTTTTTTATTAATGTATTTAGTACCATTATGTGTTCATATAATTTTAATTTTATGATTAGATTGATTTTCAACTAGGGTTTTAAATTCTTTAAATTCAAAGAGAACTTCATTTTTTGTTTTTAAGGTAATATCTCAAAATCATTCTAGAATAATCATCAATAAATGTAAGAGCATATAAAGATCCATTAAGAGAAGGAACTTTAAATGGCCCCATTAAATCACTATGGATTAATTGTAAGATTTTAAAAGAAATTAAATTATGACTTTTGTTAAAGGGCAGTATATGTTGTTTACCTAGAAGACACCCTTTACAAGTTTCCAATTTGTTTTCCATTTTTGGCAATCCAATTACTAGATTGGGATGAGACATTTAATTTAAACTCTTAATATTTAGGCATCCTAATATTTCACGTCATAATTGTGTTTCATTTTTTATTTGAGTGGATAAACAATTTTCTTTTGAAGTATTATTAAAAATAAAGAGGCCATCTTTTTTAATACCTTCTACAATAATAGTTTCATTTTGATCTTTAATGGACCATTTATCTTTTGTAAAAAATAAAATAAAATAATCTTTAGTAAGTTGAGAACATGATAGTAATTTTTTCCTTAAATTTGGAACATATAATGTATCTCCAATAGTTTCATTAAAAATTCTGAATTTACCTATTCCCATGACTTTTATTACTAAATTATCTCCTAAATATAGTTTTTCACTACAACGATTAAGATTTGTTAAAATATCATGCATGCATGTCATATGTGTAGTTGCTCCACTATCAAGGATCCATTCATCGCCAATTGATGTAGATAAGGCAGTAGAAAGGGCAACATTTTTATTTTGATTTTGATTTGAATTTAACTTATAATTTCTATTTTTATGAAACTTATTTTTATAAAAAAAAATTATTTTGAATAATTAGTTTTGTTAATTTTGTAAGAGTTTTTAGAATGGTTGAATTATTTGGAGAGGTTTTGATTATTTCTATTTTTATTGTTGTTGTTGTTATTATTATTATTATGTTTCATAAGATAGCTTGTATTGATTTGAGAAAATTTACAAACGTCTGCCCAATAGGAGAATGACCAAATGCAAAAAACTAACCCCACTTTCTACTAGCCTCTAACCATGCCTTATCATTTGACAAAATTGCTAACCACTAGTATGCATCCCTATCCCTAACCAACCACCACCATTGATTACAAAATTATGTATATAACTTTTACAAAAAATGACACTATGTCAAGCCAACAAACTCCTGAGAACCATACAAAAACCTTACCAGAGATTAACATAGTGTTATTTTACCAAACCTAGACCAGATGACCATACAAGAGGTGACAAGGGACACCCATCCCTTATAGAAATCCATTGGCTTTTGAAAAAGCATCGAATTCTTGGACCTATGCGAAATCACTGACTACCTCCATCCAAAACACCTTCTTTAGAAAATTCAGTGCGATTGAAACTATCACCCTGTGCTTCACTAATTCCAGCCCCTTTAAATCCATAAGGAATTGATAAAATTTAATGACCTCAGACTAAAATTTTAACAGATCCAAATCTCGTGGATGCAAGATGCCTTTGCCAAGTAGTGCAGCTTTAAGGGTCTCCTCCAAACCACCGAATAATTATTTCTTGAAGAGCTTGTAGACCAGTGCCCTCGCCTTCATCTTGGGTGTATGGTTGTACAAAATAGATGCCAAAAACCTTGAGGCAATTTGTTTGTGTAGCACCCCTCCATTTTTCTCTTTTGATCGAACAATGTTCTTCTTCGTTATGTTTTATTTTCTATTAGTACTTTGACTATGGTATTCGGTTACTATTTGATCGCTAATTGTAAAGCGATGTGATGTTATATATTGATGTGATGATATTTTATTCTGATGCTATCATTATGGCATGCTTTAGATTAGCATAGAGGATATTTGAATTAATGTTGTTTTATGCCTTTGATTAGACTATTGATGTTAGATTCGTTAGTTTTGTAACACTATATTGGTGAAGGGGACGAAATTGCACCACTCGCTTGTGAGCGCCTTGCAATTCTGCGATTTCCTCTTCATGGTGTTTTTTATTATGATATGTATATGCATGTTCAATATACGCTTTGTTTGTAGGTTTACAGGTACATGACATCGACTCCACCTGGTTTTGCAGGTTTGAGCGTGTCCATTGCCCAACGGTATTTGATTAGGAGATAATAGCTAGGCTTTTCGTGTCAAGTCATCACCCTGGTCATAGTGTGTTGTTGGTTTTAAGTTGGTTTGGTTGCTTTAATGTTATTCAATTTTATCTTGATATTATTTAATTGCAAGTTAAAAAAGGTAAATAAATGGCATTAAATATTTAAGTTGTTTATTAAATTAATCTGGTTTATTATTTTAGAAGATGTTATTTAATTAATTAATTAATTTAATTTAATTAGTAAAATAATTTAATCTTTGGATTATATTTATTTTATTGGATTAATTAAATTAATTGAATTGAATTAAGTTATTTTTAGAATTGATAGATATTTTGTTTGAAAATTGAAAAATGTTTTATTTTGCATTTTTGTAGGATTTGAATGCAAAAAGAAATTGGAAGATATTTTTTGTTTTGTTTTCAAAAATTTATGTTGGTGATTGAAAGAAATATTTATTTTTCATGGAGTTAAGGGCTTTAACCATAAAAATTCAAAGGGAAAAAGGAAGGAAAAAAAAGAAGGAATTCTGGTTTTGGTTTTGGATTTTGATTGTGGAGAAGCTTTGTTGGATTGTTTGGAAGGAGCTGGAATCTATGGCAGAATCATTGCACCATTTGGCATCCTCTCAAGCTTTCGAAAACGAGGTTTTTTATTTACTAAATTAATTTCATTTTTGAAAAGATTCTTAGATTTTATATGTTGTTTGGAAAAAAAAAACCTTGTTTAAATTGAAAGAAAAACCCATGTGAAATCTTGTATCAAATTCTTAAACCTCTATTTTCAAATAATTTTTCTCAAGAAAAAAATTGCATGCCTAGCTGTAAATGATCATTTCTTGAAATTATGTGCTCAACTGGTTTAGTAAATTTAATAAATTTATTTATAAATATATATATATATATATATATATATATATATTTCATTGTGAAATGGTTGTGTAAAAAATAATAATAATGGAAAAAAAACCCTATCAAAACATTCAGGGATTTTAAAATCTGCAGGGTCTGTGTAAAAAAAAAAAATTATTTTAAAAAAATTGCAGCTGAAATATTTGGGGGGGTCATTGGGGGCTCACCCCACAGATGCCCTCATGGGAGGCGTTGTGGGGGAGCCGTGCCGAGCGCGCCCCACACCAGTCGTGCCCTATGCAAGGGTCGATTGTGTGTAAACACAATCGCACCCTTAAGGGGGTTCGACTATGTTTACACACAGTTGCCCTATGTATGGGGTTCGCTTGTGTGTAAATACAACCACCCCAATGGATATGGCGGCACGCTTTCCCAAAAACCCTAACTGGGTTTAACTTTGAAATTCATTTTTTTAATAATATAATATTTTATATTATATTCTTTTTTTTAATATTAATATATATATATAAATATATGAGGATATATATTATATGTATATATATGTATATTAATATATATATATATATGTGTGTATATATGTTAATATATATATAAAATGTATATATATTGATATATATATATAATCAATATGTATATATATTTAAATATATATTCAATTGAGGTTTTAAATAATGGCATGTTTTAAATGCAATTGGAGGATTTTAAATTAATATGTTAATAATCGAATTATTGGATTTTAAAATAATATATTTTGATAGAACAAATATTGGATTTAAAAGTAATATGTTTTAACATAGGGATTAATTGATTTTAAAAATGATTTATTTTGAAAAGAAGGAATAGATGATTTAAAAGTTTTATGTTTTGAATTGAGGAAATAAATTTTATTTTTTTAATATTTAAAAGCAATTAAGGAAATTGAATATATAGTTTAAATTCTCTTCTTTGTCTGAAAGAGACATTAGTAAATTAGTTTTATTGAGGCAATAAACTACTGAATTTTACTAAGGGAAGTGGATTTAGGAAATCCAAAAGTAGATTTAATTCCTGTTTAAATTGCTCTTTTAAATGTAAATTTATTTTGTTTTCGTTTTGGGAGAAATTGTTTAGAAGGGTTAATAAGTCTTCCAGATGGGGTATTTAAATATTTGGGGTTGTTGTATTATGTTAGTTAGCCTCTGAATTGCCTTGGATAGTGTGTATAGTTGAATCCAGTTAATTACCTAGTTATCACGAACGAGGGTGTATTGCTTTTATGTTTTGGATAGGGATTTAATATCCTTAAGTCGCACTAGTTTTCCCTTGGGATGTGGAGTTGTTCCACATGTTGTCTTAGAGGAGTGGCTTGCAATGAGGGTCGGCACACAAAGTGGTGTCAGGGTAACTCATTGTGAGTTAGTTAATCCAGTGATAATGTAAATAAACTTATTAGAAGAATAGGTAGTATCAAACACTTAATAAGAATAATTGTGCCTCGCTCATGGACGCAAGGGCTTGTATAGACTTGGGATGCACTTGAAGGCCTGGAATGGAAAGATCGTTATCTTTTCTCTACGAGAGATAACTGATTCTGCATTGGTTTGCATGAGGGGTCGGGAGTCGTTAGAGGTTTCCAGGAGATTTTGAGATGGGGGTCGAGGCCTAAGAAGACTTACTAGGATATCCCATGTAGCATTGTGATGAAAATTCTCCTAAGTCAACAGTATGTTTCTATCAATGATATGATTGATTAATTAACTTTGGAAGCATTGTAACCATTGTGTTAGTGTTGTATTTGTATTTGATTAAGTTTAGTTATGTTTTAGCCTGTGTCTAGAGGTAGATGGTCTTGTCTAGGAATCCTTGTTACTATCTCCTAGCATGGGGGGTGGTCCTTCGAGTACCGCTTGGTTGGGTGGAACGTGCACCTTACTCCATTGGTTTTTCTTCTTGTTCGTGTTGACGAGATTTCTAATTGGAGAGCTCGTGGGATCCAATTTCATTACATGCTTATATTCATTTCAATTGATTCTTGTAATTTATTACCCCTCAATTGTAATCGAGGTGGAATATTTTAATTTGTAACCACGTTTATTGGTTCTACCTCATTTGAGGGATGAGAGATGTAATCTGCTGGTCAAATTATTGTTATATGCAATCTTATTGTATCTCTTTCTATTATGATGTAATTTATCATGTATGGAATGTATGTGTTTGTAATTTCTTAAGTAGATTAATGTTATGGACTCAATTATGTTGTATGTATAGGTTTTAAAGTAATCTTAGTCTCGTAACCTTAGAGGTTGTTGGCATTGGGTAGTGAACTTGCATGTTAATTGTACTTTAAACAAAAAATTGTGCGTTTGAGTAGTTAATTGCAACTTCCTCTAGGATTACTTGGCGGGGCGTTACACATGGTATCAGAGATTGGGTTTAAACACTAGGTACTCTGGCAAAGATCCAAACAATCTTAGATTGGCCTATGCCCACAAATGTGGCAGAGATACATAGCTTTATGGGGCTAGCCGATTATTACAAGAATTTTGTGCAAGGCTTTTCAAGGATAGGGTATCCTATCACCTCCTTTCAGAGAAAAGGGAAGAGGTTTGTGTGGTCAGAGCAGTTCAAGGTAGCATTTTAGAATCTTAAGGAGAAGCTAACCAATGCACTAATACTTATGATACCTGATCCGATTGGGGACTTTGTAGTTTATATAGATGTGTCCTTGGAAGGATTAGGAGCAGTGTTGATGCAGGAGGGTCATGTCATTGCATACGAGTCACGAAAGCTCAAGGATCATGAGTTGAACTACCCTACACATGATCTTGAGTTGGCGGAATTTGTTCATGCATTGACGAGATGGAGACATTTCCTTCTTGGCCACAGGTTTGAGTTCTACAATGATCATAGAAACCTTCAGTATATTTTCACGCCGCCTAACCTTAATGCCAAGCAGAGGCATTGGATGGAGTTTCTCTATGAATATGACTTTGAAGTGAAGTATATCTAGGGAAAGGATAATGTCATAGCTGAGGCACTTAGTAGATGAAGACATGAGATATCTCAGTTGACTCTCGTTGTGGATTTATAGAGTCGGATTCTTTTTGTCCTTCTAGTGGATAGTTGGTATTAGGAAGTTAGGACAAAGATAGAGGCATGAAAAGATCTTGAGGGCAGGTATTCAAGATATTCTCTGGATCTAGATGAGTTATTGAGGCACATGAGATGCATATACATTCCTTCATCAAGTGATCTTTGCACCTTGGTTATGATTGAGGCACACCGTGCACCTTATTCAGCCCATCTAGGGGTGAAGAAGATGCATGCAGATCTGCGTCGGTTGTATTTTTGGCCAAGAATGAAGCGTGATATTATGGATTATGTGTTGTGATGTCTAGAGTGTCAGCGAGTGAAGGCTAAACACCAGCATCCAACAGGTCTTTTGCAACCGCATTTAGTACCAGAGTGGAAGTGGGATATAATCTCATTGGATTTCATTACTGGTTTACCCAACTCTTCGAGATGACATGATGTGATTATGGTGATAGTTGATAGGTTGACGAAGGTAGCACACTTCTCACCTATTCGCTCTTCCTATAATGCATTGTTTGTAGCCAGAGTGTTCATGAAGGACATAGTGAGGTTACATGGTATTCCACATCGAATTATTTCTGGCAGGGATCCAGTGTTCACCTCAGCTCTTTGGACTTCATTACAACATGCGATGGGGACAGAGTTGAACTTCAGTTCAACTTATCACCCAAAGACAGATGGAAAAACTGAGAGGGTCAATCAGATCCTTGAGGATATGTTACGTATGTATGTGATGGACCAACATATGCGATGGGAAGCTTATCTCTATTTGGTAGAGTTCGCGTACAATAACAGTTTCCAGAGTTCTATCGGCATGCCTCCATTCCAAGCATTGTATGGGCAACCATGTCACACTCCCTTGAGTTGGGATCAACTGGAGGATAGAGTAGTTTTGGGTCTTGAGATGTTGCAAGCTATGGAACAATAGGTGGCAGCTCAGGATAGACAAAAGAAGTATGTGGATGCGCATAGGGTGGATTGACAGTTTTCTGTTGGTGATAGAGTCTTTTTGCGAGTGCGTCTGTGAAAGAGTCCAATCCATTATGTGAAGGGCTCTAAGTTGGTGCCTCGCTTTTTCGGACCCTTCAAGATACTCGAGAAGATTGATCCAGTTGCTTATCGGCTTACTTTACCGCCCAATCTCTTGCGTATTCACGATGTATTTCATGTTTTTGTTCTTCGATCGTAGCATACGGACATTTCTTATGTCCTTGATTGGAATTATTTATAGGTAGAGGACGTGTAGTTGGCTTTGGAGCCCATGGCTGTAACCATGGGAAGCGTTGTGGGGGAGCCGCGCCTAGCGCACCCCACACCAGTCGTGCCCTATGCAAGGGTCGGCTGTGTGTAAACACAGTTGCATCCTTAAGGGGGTTCGACTATGTTTACACATAGTAACCCCATGTATGGGGTTCATCTGTGTGTAAACACAACCGCCCCAATGGATATGGAAGCACACTTTCCCAAAAACCCTATGTGGGTTTAACTTTGAAATTCATTTTTTTTAATATTAATATATATGTGTATATATATATAAATATATGAGGATATATTATATATATATACGTATATTAATATATATATATATGTATATTAATATATATATATGTATATATATTTATGTATATATGTTAATATATAAAATATATATATATAATTATAAGATTATTATATATAGGATTATGTATATATATATAATCGATATGTATATATATTTAAATATATATTCAATTGAGGTTTTAAATAATGGCATATTTTAAATGCAATTGGAGGATTTTAAATTAATATGTTAATAGTTGAATTATTGGATTTTAAAATAATATATTTTCATAGAACAAATAATGGGTTTAAAAGTAATATGTTTTAACATAGGGAATAATTGATTTTAAAAATGATCTATTTTGAATAGAAGGAATAAATGATTTAAAAAATTTATGTTTTGAATTTAGGAAATAAATTTATTTATTTTAATATTTAAAAGCAATTAAGGAAATTGAATATATAGTTTTAATTCCCTTCTTTGTTTGCAAGAGACATTAGTAAATTAGTTTTATTGAGGCAATAAAGTATTGAATTTTATTAAGAGAAGTGGATTTAAGAAATCCAAAAGTAGATTTAATTCCTATTTAAATTGTTCTTTTAAATGTAAATTTCTTAAGTTTTCGTTTTGGGGGAAATCTTTTAGAAGGGTTAATAAGTCTTCCAGATGGGGTTTTTAAATATTTGGGGTTGTCGTATTATGTTAGTCAGCCTTTGAATTGTCTTGGGTAGTGCGTATAGTTGAATCCAGTTAATTACTTGGTTATCACGAACGGGGGTGTATTGCTTTTATATTTTGGATAGGGATTTAATATCCTTATGTCGTACTAGTTTTCCCTTGGGATGTGGAGTTGTTCCATGTGTTGTCTTAGATGAGTGGCTTGCAATGAGGGTTGGCACACAAAGTGGTGCCAGGGTAACTCATTGTGAGTTAGTTAATCCAGTGATAATGTAATTAAACTTATTAGAAGAATAGGTAGTATCAAACACTTAATAAGAATAATTGTGCCTCGCTCATCAACGCAAGGGCTTGTATAGACTTGGGAGGGGACTTGAAGGCCTGGAATGGCAATATCATTATCTTGTCTCTATGAGAGATAACTGATTCTGCATTGGTTTGCATGAGGGGTCGGGAGTCGTTAGAGGTTTCCAGGAGATCTCGAGATGGGGGTCGAGGCCTAAGAAGACTTACTAGGATATCCCATGTAGCATCGTGATGACACTTCTCCTAAGTCAACAGTATGTTTGTTTCAGTGATGCGATTGATTAATTAACTATGGAAGCATTGTAACCATTGTGTTAGTGTTGTATTTGTATTTGATTAAGTTCATTTATGTTTTAGCCTGTGTCTAGAGGTAGATGGTCTTGTCTAGGAATCCTTGTTACTATCTCCTAGCATGGGGGGTGGTCCTTTGAGTACCACTTGGTTGGGTGGAACGTGCACCTTACTCTGATGGGTTTTCTTGTTGTTTGTGTTGACGAAATTTCTAGCTGGAGAGCTCGTGGGATCCAATTATCATTACATGATTAGATTCATTTCAGTTGATTCTTGTAATTTATTACCCCTCAATTGTAATCGAGGTGGAAGATTGTAATTTGTAATCATGCTTATTATTTCTACCCCATTTGGGGGATGAGAGATGTAATCTACTGGTCAAATTATCGTTATATGCAATCTTATTGTATCTCTTATTGTTATGATGTAATTTATCATGTATGGAATGTATGTGTTCTTAATTTTTAATTAGATTAATATTATGGATTCAATTATCTTGTATGCATGGGTTTTAAAGTAATCTTAGTCTCCTAACCTTAGAGGTTGTTGGCATTGGGTAGTGAGCTTGCATGTTAATTATACTTTAAAAAAAATAAAATTGTGTGTTTGAGTAGTTAATTGCAACTTCCTCTAGGGTTACATGGCAGGGCGTTAAAGTGTGTTTATCCTAAAATTATATTTATACTCCAAATTCCCTTTACCAAGGACCATCTTCATGGCCATTCTATTAAGAGGGTTGATATTTAGCAGGATGTGCTTAAGGCACTGATATGTGACCACACAAAAGACATTTTTTTGATCCTTGCAATCAAGAGATATCAAAAATTTTGCTCCAAAACACACCAATGAATCCACAAACATTTCCACAATGAATATGGAATGCTCTGCCATCGTTGCCTCCACTACAAAGCATTATGACAACAAGAGAAAATGAGAATTGAATGAATTTCTTCAGCCTTTCCAACTTCTCAAATAGAAGGAAAAGGCACCACATGCTTTATTATGTTGTACATCATATACATGCCAAAATAAAATCTGTCAGAGAACCCAATACTACCGCCATTTAGATGAATGTGTTTATGGAGAAATGATGCGAATCGGTCATGACAAGACTACTGAAGCCCACACAAACCATCATGGGTACCTACGCAATCAATTTCATAATTACTCCCAATTCACTATTGTACAATCTAGTGTAATATGGGAAGGCTAAACCTTTCCATTGACATGGCCGCCAATTCACCTACCTAACACACTACCACCTCAGCCACACCCCTCAAGACGGACTTGCCACCGTCAATGTGGCAATTCACCCGCCCATCATCCCACTATTGTTATTATTATTTTTATGTTTTATATGTGGTTTGTTATTTTTTTGTTGACTTAATAGAGTTTTTGATGCTTTCTCTTTAGAGTGAAAGTTTGACATTACCTATTCTTCTTGAATAAGAGGAGCATAGAGTGTTGATAGATGAGGGAGATCATCTTCATTTTGATACTTAGAATTCAAAATTTAAAAAAAAATCCTAAACTTTTCATGGATGTTTATTTGAATTATAAAATATAGAAGTTTATCTTTTATAAGATCGCGTTTACATTCATCCAATTGAGATTTGATATTTTTTATTTTGGCAAGATAATTAATTACTTTTTCATCCCCTTTCATTAGAGTTGTAAATAATTCTAATATTCATTTTATTATTTTTGAAAGCCTAGATCCCTCATGCATATATTCTAATATATTCCAAGCTTCACAAGGTGATTCTATGTTTCCAATATGTAAAATAAATTCATCTCCAATTATTTCTTGATAAAATTGACAATGCTTCTTGTGATCTAGTTTTGAAAGAATTTATAAGATTAGGGTTAATGTTTCTACCTGTAGGTTATTTTTCCTGAATATCTAGCCATAAATTATGCTTTTATCCTAATATTCCATATAGAGTAATTCCCACATAAATGTGACTCCACTTTAAAATTTGTAGAAATTAACCTAGTGATAGAGTTTTTATGAATAAAAATGTATATACTAGTACATTTAAAAATTTAAAAATGAGAAAGAGAATACAAAATTTACGCCTTCATCTTTTGCAATAATAGTCCTAACATTTATCACATATTAAAAAAATATAACATAAATTATTAAAAATTCAAACATTATAAAAAATAAAAAAATATATAAAATATCATATGTATGTACTATGATAAAAAGGATATATAAAAATAATTAATATCATACATATGTAATATGTATAACTTAAGTGTTTTATTTTATAAGAGGAGAAAATAAATTATTATATACCTTATAATTAAAATAAAATAAAAATATTCTACATATAAAATGAAAGTGATATTTATTTTTTAGTAAAAAGAAATTAACTTTAATGTGAAAAAGAATATTAAATGCATAAATAATAATAAAAATTTAAATTTAGTGAAAAAGTAAACAATAAGAGAAAACAACATTTTTTTAACATAAAGGAGGGGTAAAATTTTTATTAAATCAAGGAAACCTTACAAAGCAAGGGCATTAAATGACCCTATCCAGTTCAACCAAGTGATCCAATTGATGAGACAAATCAGGGGGAAGTTGACCCCGATTCACCAGATTCCAATCATGAATATGATCTGAAGCCCATTTAGCCAGGCAATCGGCAACCCCATTCCATTCACGAGGAATATGAGTGAACATAATATACTCCAGAGAAGCACAAAGAGTGAGAATTTGTTCGACAAACAAACCCAGTTGCCAGCTCACATCATCCAAATGTTGCCTTTTCAGTAAGTTCACCACCACTTGTGAGTCAAACTCACATATGATCCTGCACCATCCCAATTGACTGCCCCGCTCCAAAGCCAGTAAAATGGCCTGAGCCTCCATAAGATTATTAGTATGAAGACCCTTATACATAGAGAAGATAAACTGAACCTCTCTAGAGCTATCCCTGCCAACACCCCCAATGCCAGCATGACCCGGATTTCCATGGGAAGAGCCATCTGAGTTGATTTTTGGGACTCCATGAGGAGGAGGGGTCCATCTTCCCTCCCTATTCACCTTCGGGTAGGATGTCTGCATCTGTTGCGCATGATCTGCTTTTGCAGAGGAGGAAGATGAAGACGCTTACAAAAACCAACATCACGAGGGTCCACTGGCACAGTCATATCACACTTAGATGCAATAGTTTCCCCTAAAGAGTGAAGAATTTTCCACCATAGGTGAGGAGCCTGCAACAGCGAATCTTGAAAAATCCACCTATTCCTCTCCAACCATAGGTTCCAGATAATTAAGGATGGCCCAAGAGCCCATGCAACCTGAAGAAAGGAGGTTGAAACAGGGGCCTTGCCCCACCGTACCCCAAACTCCGAAAAAGAGGAAGCATGCCAGCATGTCGTATTCCACACTCCCCACCAGAGATGCCATATCTTTCTAGTATAGGAGCATTGGAACAAGAGATGGGAAACACTTTCTTCCCATCCATGACACAAAGCGCACATAGATATCGTTATACATATTACCATAATTTATATATTTTCTTGCAACAATCTACAAATATTAATTATCACATTTAAATTGACTCTAATACCATGTTTGAACATGTAAAAAATTTAAACTATGATAATTAAATATATTAAAGGTATTAACATTTAAAATTATTAAAAAAAAAATTTAATAAGAATTAATAATGAATTTGCAGATTTACATTAGGAAAACCATTAATGGTAAAAAACTCACTAAAATATCATCTTTTATTACAAGAACACTTACAAAATAGTCTATTAAAAAATAGACATAACATGGAAATACTCCTCTTCAAACTTCTACAAGCCTCCTCGTGCAATTTTCTCCAAAATGTAACACAATTTTTTCATTCACTCAAATGGTGAGGAACCCTCCCTTAAATATAGGGAGAAAGGTTGGAAAACTACTTGAATTATTGTACCTTTTCAATAACAACCTTGTTCATAATTAATAAATTAAGAACTATTTAATAGTTCATTAATTAATTACAAGATTGTAATCATGCTTATTGGATTTACCTCATTTGGGGAATGAGAGAAGTAATATTCTTATCAAATTATTGTTATATGAAATCATATTGTATCTCTTATAGTTGGATGTAATTGATCTTGTATGGAATGTATGTGTTCTTATTTTCTTAAGTGGATAAATATTATGGTTTCATTATGTTGTATGTTTGGGTTTTAAAGTAATCTCAGTCTCGTAACCTTAGAGGTTGTTGGCAATGGGTAGCGAACTTGCATGTTCCTTGTACTTAAACAAACAAAAAAATAAGTGTGTTTGAGTAGTTAATTGCAACTTCCTCTAGGGTTATGTGGCGGGGCGTTACAGTAAGATCATTGCATGTAGGGTGATTAATACTTAGCAACAAAATAATTTATAAAACATTTTGCATAAGGCTTACTTTACTTGGAATTTTGGTGTAGTGGCAAAGTAGAAGTGAGATGTTTGATTTTCTTTCCTGGACAACTTGCTACTCTAGTGTCATTTATTGAACATATTCAAGCCTTGAGGTATGTCTTCAACATATGACTACAGATCAGTGTGTTTCTAGTCAAATTCATTTTCTTTTGATAATAGGGATAGCTTAACCTTTGGCTTGAACAAAACTACATTGCACAACATCCTCAAATAAATCGATGCATAAGGCACACCCATTATAGGGAGTTTTTCATTTCATTGAAACTAATTGGGAGTGCCAGAGATCATTTTAAAATTTAATTTTCCCCTATTTTGAAACTAGTAACCACTGATAATATCCATTAGGTATGTTGTCAAAGTGAGATTTACATTATTTCCTAGCAATATGTCCAACAAAAGGTTTTATTAGTCCTTTGTTGATGATTATGCCTTCAACACATAATTAGCTTGTTGATGTTCTTATAACTGAGTAGCCTCTTAAATGGACTCTTATTTTATCTTCCTCTCCTTTTTAGTGTTAAACTGCAATGGAAAAATGAGCGAGAAAAATATTGTTGTTTCTATGCACATTCTTAGTGAGAAAGCATTGCATACTATTATTTATATGTTGTTCTATTATTTGTGAGTCTGATTTATTCTAAAATTATTTGGAGTATTGAACAATCTTATTAATTGAACAATTATAAATAGGTTTCTAAAGAGTCTTGAAACTAATTTTTTTTTAAAGGCAATTTTATTACCATGGTGCTTTTGTTTAGTTGATCTTTAGATATGTAATATTTTATAAACTTATATTTCCAATTCAAAAAAGTATAGGTTGAAGACATGCCCAAGATAAAATACAAAAAGACTCCTCATCCACATAGTAACTAAAGAATTGTAGAAAAAATACAACATCAAATCCGTGTGCAAATTTAAAGAAACACCACCATGCTCTCTCTCTCTCCCATCTCCTCTCTCAACCACTCCCACTCCCACTCCCTCTCTCTCTCAGTCTCCCTTATCCTCTCTCCCCACTTTCTCCCACCTCTCTCCCTCCCCCTCTCCCCATCTACCTCTCCCTCTTTGTCTACCTCTCTCTCCCTCTCCCACTCCAACTCCCTCTCCCTCTCCCTCTCTCTCCCTCTCCCACTCCAACTCCCACTTCCACTCCCCTTCCCTCACCCTATCCCTCACCCTCTCCATCGCCATCTCACTCTCCCTCACCCTCTCCATCTTCCTCCCCCTCTCTCCCCACTATCTCTCTCCCCCTCTCTCTCTACCACTCTCCCTATTGCAAAATGTGCCTCAACTTACTGGATTGGACCTCAAAGAAAGTCTTGGAAAATTTATGCCTTATTTCTTTACCGCAGAGTTCTCATTTGGTCGGCTTGACCCTTTGGTCGCTGAGACTCAGTATAATCAGAAAGACTCTAAGGGTTGTCATAGCGATGGGCCGACGAACGAGAGCTGGCGAAGTTTTTGAAGGCTTCGGCTTTATCGATGAATCGGTCGCCCATCGGCGGGAGGCAATGCTATGCCTCGCCGATGTGTCGATGTTTTGCATCAACGACTGCTATCAGCTTCATCCGAAGGCAATTACCACTGTTAACCTTTTTTTCGAGCAGAATTTCCTGTGCACATACGCGTGGTAGCTTGTCAAAACAGTGCGTGAAGCGAAGAGATGGTGGGCCCCGAGTTGATTTATGTGAAGGTTTGTCTGATCATGGACACTTGTCTGCACCTCAAGAGTTCCCTTAGGAATCTAGTAGATGCCGCTAGAGATTCCCCGAAGGAGCTCCAGTGGCTTCCATGTAGGCCAAGCGAAGTGCACAAGCAGTGGACACATGGCAGCTTTGAAAGCCCATTCCGGGCGAGCTCATGGGAATCTTGGCGATACCCTCCTAGATGGCCCAAAACCTCTTGAGTGGAAGACATGTGGCTTGTGGGACCCGATAGATTTGGTGGTCGGTGTTTTGGCGATAGCGGATTATTGCCAACCTAAAATGTGATGCAACTGTTAACGCTGGTGAAGGGTTTTCGTAGCCTAATGACAATTGATCGATCACTGCTTGGTCAAGTAGTGGAACGGATAGTGGTGCAACATGTGGCGATTTCTAATTGGTTGTTTCTGCATCATTATTACAAAACAACATTTACTCCTGGAATTTGGATTGTTGAAAAGTGATTTATTATGCAATCTTATGTGATCGGATTTTGGAAGTTGGCAGAGCCTGAGGTTAGTTTTTTCTCTACAACGAATTTATCGTGGGGGTGGCTCGATGCAAGTTTGCAGGTGGATTTGATCCAAGACCGATTTGGTGTGTTAATGAAGAACTGAATTTAATGCACCCTAATTGGTAGTTGGAAGAAGACTTGAAAGTGTCGGTCTTGAAAAGAAGTCGTTTAATCTGAGAGAGAGATTAGAACAAGCAGGATACTGAGAAAAAGGGTTGATGAGTTTTTTGTATTCACTGTATGCCGAAATAGCATTGTAATAGTGAGTGCATGATAAACTCAAGTTTTTTTGTGAGTTAACTATCAGAGAGTGAGGACTCTAACTTTGTATGTAATATTTTGCTTACTATAATACAAAGTGTCTTTCTCTTGGTGTGGTGGGTTATTTCCCGAAAGGGGTTTCCCATGTAAATTTTGTGTTATCTCTGAAATCGTTTTATTTTTATTACTCTTGTTATCCTGTATGTGTTCATCTTAAGGTTTTTAATGTTTTAAAACTGGTCTTTGCACGTCTCCTTTGTGGTTTTAGCGTTAGGAAATCATTTCTGCATTGTTTCTTTTCCTTTCAAGTGGTATCAAAGCCTGACCAGTTGTGTTATCCTTGTTAGTAAGGCTGGGTTTTTGTGCCAATATTGTTCCAATGGGAGTCTTGCAAAGTTAGGATCAAGTTTTTTCTAAGATAGCAAGTACATCAAGAAGAGTTGATATTGAGAAATTCAATGGCGACAACTTTGAGCTGTGGAAACTCAAAGTGGAAGACCTGTTAGTGGATAGAGACCTCTGGGTGGCAGTGTCTGGAACTATGCCACAAAGTATGAAACAAGATGATTGGGACCTTGTAGATAGAAAAGAAAGAGGTCTGATAAGGCTTTGTCTGGCTGATTCTGTACTCCTGAATGTCCATGAGGAGAAGTCTGCAACTTTGTTATGGAAGAAGCTTGGCGATATTTATCAGGGAAAGTCTTTAGTAAATAATTTATTACTGAGGAAGAAGTTGTATTCCTTGAAGATGGAAGAAGGTGCATCTATTTTAGATCATCTAAACTCGTTTAATATGAGTGTTGCTTAGTTGGCGTCTGTGGGTGTAAAGATAGAGGAGGAGGATCATTGCATGCTCCTGTTATGTTTGTTACTTGACACTTGGAATCATTTGGTGATGGCTATTGAAAGTATGACTGCTACTTTCAAGATGGAAGATGTGGTTGCTTTGTTGTTGCCCAAAGAGATGCAGAGGAATTCTTCTAAGATGGCCAAAGAGGCCCTTGTTGTTTGAGGTAGATCGAAGGAGAAGGGCAAGAAGAAGGAAAAGAAGTCCAAATCTAAATCTATATGGAGATCAAAGTCTCTTGGTAAAAATTCCAAGGTGAAATGCTAGATTTGTGGGAAGCATGGTCATATCCGAAAGGATTGTAAGGAGAAGAAGAAGAAGAAGAGTAACTCTTCAGACTATGACTCTTCTCAGAGTGATGTAGATGCCTTCATTGCAACCTTAGAAACTCGGGTATTAGATGATGTCTGGTTGGTTGAATCGGGTGCATCCTTTCACATGATGTCTCATAGAGAATGGTTCACCAGGTATGAGAAGTATGATGGCGGAAAGGTGTACCTAGAGAGTGATTCAACATTGGAGATTGTTGGTTGAGGTAGATTCAAGATACAGTTCCCTAACAGTAGAATCAAAGGGATTGGTGGTGTACTGCACATACCAGGTTTGGCTCATAACTTACTTTCTGTCTGTAAACTGAATGATGCTGGTGTTGAAGTTTCTTTCTCAAGTAAAGGATGTAAGATGGCTAGAGGTGCAATGGTGCTAGCTAAGGGTGTACGTACTAGCACTCTATACAAGTTGGATGCATGTCCTATTCAATGCAACAATGCCTCTGTAAATTCAAGCCAAGTTTTTCCTGTAGAGAAAGATGAAGATGCTTCTCTGGCTGCAAATGCGATGGAGGTGAAACCCCCAACAGAGAAGACCATTCTATGGCATCATAGGCTCGGTCACATAGGTGAGAAAGGTTTAAAAACCTTGAAAAATAAAAATCTTGTGGAAGGGCTTATAGATTGTAATATTGAGTTCGATTTCTACGAACACTACATTTATGGAAAGTAACAACGTGTTTTTTTTCCTCAAGTTCTCATAAATATTTTGGTGTACGGGACTCTGTTCATTCTGATGTGTTGGGTCCAGTGAATGTTCCTTCGTTATCAAAGTCTAGATATTATGTTTCTTTTATTAATGACTATTCAAGAAGGGAATGTGTATACTTTCTTAAAATTAAATCAAAAGTGTTCAATTGTTTTAAAGAGTTTAAAAACTTGGTAGAGAATCAAACTAGAAGGAAAATAAATTTTTTGAGGATGGATAATGAGGGTGAGTTTTGTTCTGTAGATTTCGATAGATATTGTAAAGACCATGGGATTAAAAGGCATAGAACTACACCTTATACTCCACAATAGAATGGAGTTGCTAAAAGGTTGAACAAGACAATGATGGAAAAGGCAAGGAGTATGTTGAGCAGTGTTGGTCTTGAGTAGTGCTAGTCTGGAGTAGATGTTTTGGGCTAAGGTTGTGGCTACAACATGTTACTTGGTAAATCATTCTCGTTGATATGCTCTTGTTGATAAGACACCTTTGGAAGTGTGGTCTAGTAAAAAGCCCTCTCTGAGACATGTTTGTGTCTTTGGCTATGAGGCATATGCATATGTTCCAAATGAGAAAAGATCTAAGTTGGAGAACAAAGATGTTAAATGTATCTTCATCGGCTATGGTGTTGGTGTGAAGGGATACAAGCTTTGGAATCCTAATACTAAGAAGGTTTTGTATAGAAAAAGTGTAATATTTCTTGAGTTGAAACCTTCTACAGTTGATCCACAACTAGAGACAGATCAAAGAGAAGAGAAGAATGATGCAGTTGAGATTCCCCAAACCTCAGAAAAGGGATAACTGCATGGTGTACCTAAAATTGAGGAGAGCTCTAGCAGTTCTAAGAGTTTCAAAGATGAAGAACCACAACCTCAGCCAGTGAGAAGGTCTACACGTCAAAAACAACAACTTAACAGGTATGGTTTCTCCATTTTGGATTCAAACTATAACTATGCTTTAATTACTAGCAGTGAGGAGCCTAGGACTATTAAAGAGGCAATTAATATGCCCGATACAAATTCTTGGTTGGAAGCCATGAATGAAGAAATAGAATCATTGGAAAAGAATGAAACCTGGGATTTGGTACCTTTTCCTGAAGGAAGAAAGTCTGTTGGTTGTAAATGGGTATTTAAGAAGAAAATTGGTCTTGAGGGCAGTGCTAAAAAGTATAAAGCAAGGTTGGTTGCAAAGGGGTATTCCCAGGTAGAGGGAATTGATTATGGATAAATATTTTCCCCTGTAGTTAAGCTAACATCTATCAGATTTCTGTTGTCACTTGCAGCCGCGTATGACTTAGAGATCGAGTAGATGGATGTGAAAACAACATTTCTCCATGGAGAGCTAGAAGAAGAAATTTACATGTCCCAGCTTGAGCACTTTGTTGAAAAAGGTAAAGAAAGCTTGGTCTGCAAATTAAAGAAATCTTTGTATTGTTTGAAGCAGTCTCCTAGAATGTGATACCAGAAGTTTGACACTTTTGTGTTTTCCATGGAATTTGTGAGATCAAAATTTGATCATTGTGTGTATTATAAATCTAAAAATGATTGTGTGCTTATTATTACCCTGTACGTGGATGATATGTTGTTCATAGGAAATAGTACGACTATAATTTCTGATCTTAAGTTTCAGTTGTCTGCAAAGTTCGAAATGAAAGATCTAGGTGCAACAAGGTATATTTTGGGGATGGAGATAACCAAGGAAAAAATGAGCAGAAAGATTTGGGTTAGCCATAGTAAGTACATCAACACTGTTTTGAAGAGATTTGATATTAGTGATTGCAAGCAAGTAGTTGTTCCAGTCTTGCAGGGAACAAAACTATTTGTTGAAGACTGTCCAAAATCTTCTACTGAGATGAAGGACATGACCAAGGTGCCTTATGCGAGTGTTGTTGGCAGTTTAATGTATGCAACGATCTGTATAAGGCTAGACATTTCCCAAGCAGTGAGAGTACTCAACGGATTTATGTAAAATCCAGGAAGGACACATTGGGATGTTGTAAAGAGATTTTAGATATCTGAGAGGTACCTCAAAATGTGCTTTGTGTTACCATGGCAACTTGGTTGGATCACAAAGAACTATCAGAATTCATGGATAGGTGGACTTTGATTGGGCAAAGGAGATTGATAGCAAAAGATCCACTAGTAGATATACCTCCATGTTAAATGGTGGTGCAATCAGTTGGATGAGCAAGTGACAAGCTATAGTCACTTTTTCCATGACAGAGGCATAATACATGGCAGCGACTCACACCTGCAAAGAAGTTGTTTGACTCAGTCGCTTGTGCTTTGATATTGGTTTTGATGCAGGGCAGATCACTATTTACTGCAATAATCAGAGTGCCATTTGTTTCGTGAAAAATACAAATTTGCATGCTAGGACGAAGCATATTGATGTGCAGTATCACTTCGTGACAGATATGGTGGAGGATAGAAAGGTTTCTTTAGAGAAGGTGGATACTCTGAAAAATTTTGTTGTTGCATTGACAAAGCCAGTGAACACAGAAAAGTTTAGATGGTGTGCAAGTTCAATGGGCCTTGGGGCCTATGATCATCAATAAATTCAAAGTCTAGAGGAAGCCTATAAGTCTTCGTCAAGTGGGAGCTTGTTGGAAAATGTGCCTCAACTTACCGACTTGGACCTCAAAGAAAGGCTTGGAAAATTTATGCCTTATTGCTTTACCGTGGAGTTCTCATTCAGTCGATTTGACCCTTTGGTCTCTGAGAATCAGTCTAATTGGCGAGACTCTGAGGGTTGTCACAGCGATGGGCTGATGAGTGAGTGTTGGTGAAATGTTTGAAGGCTTTGGCTTTATCGGTGGATCGGTCGCCCATCAACAGGAGGCAATGCTAAGCCTCGCCGATGTGTCGATGTTTTGGATCAACGACTACTATTAGCTTCATCTGATGGTGCTAGCTATTTTCTGCGGCACCCGAGGGCAAGTACCATTGTTAACCTTTTTATCGAGTGGAATTGCCTGTGCACATGACGTGTGGCAACCTATCAAAGCAATGTGTGAAGCGGAGAGATGGTGGGCCCCAAGTTTCTTATGCGAAGGTTTGTCCAACCATGGACACTTGTCTGTGCCTCAGGAGTTCCCTGGGGAATCTAGTAGATGCCACTAGAGATTCCCCAAAGGAGCTCCAGTGGCTTCCATGTAGGCCAAGCAGAGTGCACTTGCGATGGACACGTGGCAGCTTCGAAAGCTCATTTCGGGCGAGCTCATGGGAATCTTGGTGACACCCTCTTGGATGCCCCGAAACCTCCTGAGCAATGGACACGTGGCTTGTGGAATCCGATAGATTTGGCGGTTGGTGTTTTGGTGATAGTAGATTATTGTCGGCTTAGAATGTGATGCAACTATTAGCAATGGCGAAGGGTTTTCGGAGTCCGATGATAGTTGACTGATCACTGCTCGGTCAAGCAATGAAACGAATAGTAGTGCAACACATGGTGATTTCTCATTGGTTGGTTTTGCATCATTGTTGCAAAACAACATTTACTATCAGAATATGGATTAGTGGAAAGTGATTTATTATGCAATCTTATGTGATTGGATTTTGGCAGTTGGCAAAGCCCAAAATTAGTTTCTTTCTCTGCAACGAATTTATTGCAAGGGTGGCTCGATGCAGGTTTGCAGGTGGATCCGATCCAAGATCGATTTGGGGTGTCAATGAAGAACCAAATTTAATGCACCCTAAATGGTAGTTGGAAGAAGACTTGAAATTATTGATCTTGGCAAGAAGTCGTTTAATCTAAGAGAGAGATTAGAACAAGCAGGATACTGAGAAAAAGGGTTGATGAGTTTTTTGTATTCATTGTATGCCAAAATAACATTATAACAATGAGTGTATGAAAAATTCAAGTGTTGTTGTGAGCTAACTAATAGAGAGTGAGGACTATAACTTTGTATGTAATATTTTTCTTACTGTAATACAAAGTGTCTTTCTCTTGGTGTGGTGGGATTTTTTTTGAAAGGGGTTTCCCATGTAAATTTGGTGTTATCTTTGAAATCATTTTATTTTTGTTACTCTTGTTATCTTGTATGTGTTCATCTTAAGTGTTTT
>CM021107.1:459136707-459210131 GCA_007115665.2 Sequoiadendron giganteum
TTATGTTAGGGTTAGCTCCCAACTCACGGATTAGCAGTTTCCATTTTTTATTTGTAGTAGGAGAAAAGGGATTGGCCTTTCTTTTTTCTGGTGTTATCTTAAGAAGAGCTAACGAAGTGGGGTCCTCAATATTAGGTGAGGTTTTCATAGGTTCTTTCGTTTGGGAGTGGGGTCGACTCTCAATTAGTTCAATTTTCATAGAGCTCTTAGGATTAGGGTTCTCAATCAAATTGTGGAAAACATTTCTTTGTGGAGTGGTAGAGAGGACATATTTGCATATGGCACAAATCAAGCACTACTGTAAAGTAGGGTTAGCACCATTGGTAAGAATTTGTTTCAGGGAAGAGAGGAGGAAAAAGGGTAGATTTATTTTTTCCTAGTGTCTGATATGATTCAAAATAGGAAAATGATAACCATTAACAGACTGAAAATTACCTTCTAACATAAAATACTTCATAACAAAAAAGCAGACATTATCATAAGGGGGTGGTAGCAGTTCCCTAGGGTAACCATTTTGAAAATGTTGGGAATCTTTTTTACCTTCAAAAAACTTATCAATATAAGTTTGATAGTTCCCAATACTTACCTTTGCAATCTTCATCCCCTCATATTCCAAACCCATAGCTTTAGCTATAAGCTTTGCATCAACTATGAATCGAATACCACCCAACCCAACTTCACCATCTTTCTAGGAATTTAAGAATTTATAACTGAGTTGTTCGTTGTAGCCTTCCATCGTAGCCAAATACGAAGTGAACCCAATCTGCTCAAACAAGCCCCACAACTCCACATTCTTTTTCAAGGAGTCATATTGACTCGGTTTCATCCTCTTCCTTGAACCTCCCATGGTGTTATCTTTAGTTTGAAAATCTTTAGAAAGGAGAAAATACTCGGCTCTTCGGCCTTCCTTGTTTAGCACAGATGCAACAGGAAATTCAAAAATCTCAGTTTTGATAGAGACTTGGTAGTTTTCATTTGTGTGGCCAACGGTTCAAACCTTCTAGTGATGTGTTTAAAATAACCAATTTCCATACAACTCCTAGTCTCATATATTTAAAGCATGTCATTAAATGAAATGATAGCTCCACCACCTTTACGAATTATGATTACTCTTTTTTAATGCCTACCTTCACGTCAATGCTAACACATGTCAAAATGTCTTTTCTCACATCAATCACCAGATTTTTAGAGATATGAGCAATAATCACCATTATTTATTTCTCCATATTGTATGAGGTTTCCAAATATATATTTCTTTTCATTTCATTTCTTTTTAAATCTTTTAGATCTACTGTACACCATCTTTTAATAATGTACCTCCCCTCCAGTCTTTTCAGCATGCCTAATAGCCAGAAGAGAAAGATGACAATAGTTATGACAGCTGGACAACACTGCCAACTCCTCATATCTAAAACAATCATTTTACCCATAAAGAATTAATCTGATCTCCCAACCTATCCTTAGATATAGTTTCCTTAATTTGATTTGGTAAATGGGTGAAGTCCCAATACTTCCAAACTGAATATTGTAAGCCAAATTTCACCATTACATCAACAACCCTATTGCCCTCCCTATAAATATGGCTTATCTTATAACTTTGAAAGGATTGTAGCATATTTTTACAATCATCTAGGATATCTTTTATTTCCCAAGGATCATCGGCCTTATTATTTAAGTAATCAATGTTTAAATTTGAATTTCCTTCCACCATCACCTTAGTATAGCCCTCATCTTTTGGATAGCATATTCTTGCCCAAACAACATAAACCTCTGCCAAATTATTTGTTGTTATTCCCAAACCCTTGATGTACCCTGCCACATAAATGACTTGATAGTTTCTAACAATTCCTCTTTTCTCTCAGCAGACTAGGATTTCCTTTGGAAACACCTGTCAAAGCATTTAATCCACCTTGATCTGGGGAATCCAAACAATGCTTTAGTCTTATTAGTTGTTTAGGCCAATTGACATTGTTAAGGTCATGAGATAATCCCCATAATTGTTTGATTCACATCTCCTGATATAAAGGATTTTTATTTGATGGAGCATACTTACAACTCTTAAGATTTTCTTAAATCTATTTCTTGATGGACATACATAAATTTTTACTATTCTTAGCAACATCTCTAAAAACCCTATTGTTCATCTCTTTCCACAAACCCTGAGTGAGGAATGGGGGACTTTTCTCCAAAGATTGTCTGAAGTGGTTGTTAAATATAAATGCTTGTTGCTTTCTCGTGCGTTGTTTTGAAAGAATACCAGTTGTCAAATTTTGAGGTGCATTGTTTATTACATGGGTGAAATTTTAAATTGGATTTGGAAGAAGATTTTTTATTAAATTAGATTTGTTTGGAGTGTCTATGGGTAATTTTGTATATTAATGTTATTTTTTTATTTAGTTTTTGATGGAGTAATTGAATATAATTTTATATCAACAAATGTCATTTTAATATAATGAAGTTTATTTTTTAATTATTATTCTTTTCTATTCATATGTTTTCTTATATATTTCATCATTTCATATTTGTATTCACCTATATTTCTATACATTTGACATTTATAATGTTTATTATTGTTTGCTATGTTCATTTATTCCTCATACATTCCTCATATTAACATAATCATCTTTTGTCTCAAGCAATTGAACAATGCAATATTAATCTTGTATCACACAAATTTGACCCCTAAAATAAAAACAATCAAATTTACTATCAATAAGCTCTCATCTATTCTGTAGGAGTTGAGAAAATACACCACAAACCTCGAAGATCACCTGCATGCAAATAACCTATCACAAAAGAGGAGATGGAGACAAACAAGCAAGGGTTTTCTGAAAATTGAAAATATATATATTAGAGAGAATGAGAGAATGAATTAATATGAAATACAATGGGATCAATCCTTATAAAAAGGAGATCATGCAAACCCTAATAAAACACTAATAGCTAAAACCCTAATAGAAGCCTAATAGGATAACATTTAATAATTAATATAATTATTAAATGTCACTTTATGCAAACTAACGTGAAATCTTAAGAAGGGAATAAAGGTAACTTAATCAACATAATTAAGTTAAGACCTTTACTCTAACACCCCCCCTTAAGATGAGCAACAGTGCAGCTACAAACAAATGCAGAAAGCAAAGGTAACTACAATGCAAGAAGGCAAACATGGGTCCCGACAACTAGGCCAGATCAGGTACCCAAATACAACCAAATCTCTGTAAAATGGAGAAATAGAGAAAACCTCATGGGAAAAAACTCTACTCCAAAAAGAGATGTAGAAGGCCAAGAAGAAGAAGAACATCACTGAAGCAGAAGAAGCTGCAAACAACTGTCGAAAGATGACTATTATGGTGCTGAAGAACCTCCGCTGAAGATGAAAGATCCCTTCCAAGGAAAAACCAAGGAAGAATTAGCACGAACAATATAATAACCCCCCCATAATGTTGAATTGGGAGAGCCTGACAGGTCCACTGAAATGATGTAAAACACCCTGTAGTGCATGAAGGAGAAGAAACATCTGAAAGTGCGCAAGATAGCACTTACAATTGAAAAAGTGGTGTGCAAAACAAAACACACATGTATGAGGCTGGAATCATATGGATCCATGGTCCTCGTGGAGGGACACTCACCGAACAAAGGTGTGATGGCAAACAAAGGCAAACTACACAACCCCCCATGGTATGGATTCACTGTCGTCATGGAGGGATACTCACCGGACAAGGATGTGATGGAAAAACAAAGGCAAACGACACAATCTCTCATGGCACTTTATAATAACAGTGTGAGACAAAATATGGCACAACCTTATGTGCAAAATCCTAAAAAGATGCATGTACAATAGTGTGGCACATTATCTCAATGCGTTTACATAAAAGATTGCTTACAAATGAGACTCAAAATGTCCTAAAAAAAGGATAAAGCTGGAAATACATGAAGAACAGCAAAACATGAAGCATCCCATGCAAACAAAAAGTTTCCAAGAGCAAATATGTCCAGGTAATCCACTAGAGTGTAAAAACACAAATAACTGAATAAAATATACGTAGAGAAAAATCTGGAAAAATGGCATGGATGAAATTGAAGAGCTCTAAAATATGGTTCCAACGCCACTGAGATTGCGAAAAACGGAGAAACTGATCAAAAGTTATGAGCTTGAGACTGAAAATAGCCCCTTTGTTTTCAATTGGCTGTAGAATGCACCAACGGAAAGAAAAAGTGATGAGACCCACACCACTGGAAAGATGAGAAAACTAATTTTCCGACGATATCTTGTTTACCAAAAAATGATATCGTATGCCCAAGTTACGGCCTTCAGAATAAATCAGCTCCAAAGAGGGAAAAAACCAGTGCTGGGTTAAATTTGACGGTCATACAGTCGTCGCAGCAAAATGACTGGGTTAAATTTGATGGCCAAATGGCCGTCACCATAAAAATGCGATTGGACTAGTTTAAAAAAAAATGTTTCTTATATAAAAAAACAATAAAAAAAAAGATTTTGATTTTAAAAAAAAAAATCATTAAAAGATACAATTTTTTTATTTGTAAAAAAAATGTTTTAAAAAAACAAAGGGTGGTGGGTCCCGATATCGCACCGCCAATGGCGAAGCGATACCCATGCTGCACCAACTACAGGTGGGGCGCTGCTCATGGCCACCACACTGCCAGACAAAGGGCCAGAACTTGGTAATCGCCCTTGCTCCAGACAATCACAACACTTAAGCAAGCCATGTGCGTTTATGAATTTTTTTATTTTTTTCGATTTTTTTAAAAAATATCAAAACAAAAATTTCCTTATTAATTAGCAACAAGTTTTAAAATAAAAAAAAAATGATACCCTTTTTTTTTCCTAAAATAGGTGTGGAATTTTTTTTTTTTCGAAATAAAATTTACTTCAGTGATCACTATATTGTAAAAAAAATTTACTTCAGATTTTGAGTTTGTTCAAAATGGACAAATGAACAATCGATTTAGGGGTTTTGCCTACAGATCTTTGTCCAAAATGGCGATTTAGGGGTCCGTGCGGATGCAATGGCAATGTCTGTTTGAGCTGAAAATGCTTCAAAATTGCAGGTGTGCCCTAGATCAAGAAAACAAGCCCAAACCCTTGAAGCTCCAAAAATCTTCAAAACAAGAACAGGAAGCAGCAGGTGTGGAGCTCTGATACCATGTAGGAGTTGAGAAAATACAACACCACAAACCCCAAGATCACCTGCATGCAAATAACCTGTCACAAAAGAAGAGATGGAGACAAACAAGCAAGGGTTCTCTGAAAACTGAAAATGTATATATCAGAGAGAATGAGAGAATGAATTGATATGAAATACAATGGGATCAATCCTTATAAAAAGGAGATCATGCAAACCCTAATAAAACCCTAATAGGAAAAACCCTAATAAAAGCCCTAATATGATAACATTTAATAATTATATTAATTATTAAATGTCACTTTATGCAAACTAACGTGGAATCTTAAGAAGGGAATAAAGGTAACTTAATCAACATAATTAAGTTAAGACCTTTACTCTAACATATTCTACTTTTCCTTGAATTGACTTGGTACATAGTTCATGTGATTTATTTTTATGTAGTGGTATTTAAAGGCATTCAATGTGTATAGTCTTACATCAAACATCCATCATCACACTTTGATTGAAGCACTAAAAGGAATTAGAAAATTACTGCAAAATTAACATCTAGATCACTTAGATTACATTCTTACTAGATGTTTATCAACTAATTTCACAACTATAAAGTCGGTAAAACAATTGAGTTGACCTAGGATAATTTGACCTTAGTGATTCGTCAATCTCCCTAGAAGGTAGTTTAAATAATGAGCTAGAAAATTGCATCAAAATTAACAAAGATAGATTACTTACATGCTTATTGGTCAAGTCTATCAACCAGTTTCACAACTATAAAGATAGTCCAACAACACGGGGCTGACCTAGGAAAATTTGACCTTAGTGATCCTTCACTCTCTCCAATGTAGTTTTAAACAATGCTAGTAAAGTTGACAATAGAGAAAAATAGATTTCAAGGTGATAATGCACTAGATTAGGATTGCATGCCAAAGAACATATCTATGGAATGTGAGATTGACCTAGAGCCACCAAATCAACCTGCATAGAATTTAAGGATATTCTATGAACTCATAGATCATTTGACTTCATGTTTAAAGTGAATCAATTTTGTAGGTTTCTATCCTTCTCATTCCATCTTCAGTTCTAATTTTTTGCACATCTTTCCATTGCATTTTTTTATAAAAGATAACATTTAATATAATGATATAGGACCCTTAGTGGTTTAATCTAGGTTAATTTATATTGAACACTTACGTGGTTTCATTTAATTAGCTTATAATAACTTAGGGGAAGTGTAATTTTCTATCACAAATTGAGTACTTATTATTTATAATTTGGTGAAAACTACATGGTTATGCATGTTTCCCTTGTTTTTTAGAACTTCAATTGTAATGTATTTAAAGAAACAATAATGCACTTTAATTGGATTTTTTTTAGTTTTTCATTTCTAGATTATGGATAATTAGATTACCTCTTCTAAAATTTTATCATGGAAGAGACCAGGTCTTTGACTCATCAAGCTATGTTCTTCTCTTCTCTCTATCATTAAGAAGCCATGTTTATGTTTTAGTTAATGTGGCCTTGTGATTAAGCTATATATTTGAATATGGTAGTATGGTGGTTGGAGGGAAGGGCCCATTTTGGTACTACTACGTATTCCCTTTTTGAAGGCTTCAATATGTTAATTTCAAGCTTAAACAATGAAGATATTTGGTTTTGGCAATATTTTTGGTAAGAAGAATAGGTGTAGGATTAAATGATATTTTTTAAATCAAAGAATTTGTTTTGAATAGAGAACAATTTTTATATGAGTCCTCTTTTTCTAGAGAGCTTCATGAATGAAAAATTTGGGAGGATTTTTTTAAAGTAGAGATTAAGGAAAGGGGGGATTAAAATATCTCGTTTTTCTATAATTCAATTAAAGAAAGGAGAATTGGTAGTTTTATCACATTTATTACCTCTTCTCAATTAATTGAATTTTCTTCATTTTAGGATATTAATAAAGAATTTATTTAACATTTCTCTTCCTTGATTTTAAGAAAAGTGATCCTACAATAGTAAAAGAGTTTAAAAGGTTATCTTAGGTTGCACTCCTTTGGTTACTTGGAAAATGAATGGTATTATTTTGAGGCCTATTACCCTTCAAGAATTAAAAAAGGTTATTTTCCAAGTGAAGAGAGGTAAGTCTCCTATCTTTGATGACTTTCATATTGAATTTTTTCAACAATTTTAAGAAATCTTGAATAATCATCCTCTATAAGTTATGCGTGAATCTAACACTAACAAGAAGATGATTAAAGAAATCAATTCTAATTTTTTGGCTTTGATTCCAAAGAAAGTGGGGGAAAAATCTTTTCATTTATTTCTCCCTATTTCTTTTTATAATGTATCTTATAAGATCATTACCAAAACTTATTATTGATCACTTGATTTTTTTTTCTAGAATCTTTGATATTGTTTGAGTAGTGGATCTTTGTAAAGGGGCATTAGATTCTTGAAAATATTCTTATTTATTTAGAAGACATTCATTGTATGGGGTATTAGAAGGATGAAGATATATTTATAAGGCTAGATATGCCCAAGAGTTCTGATAGGAGCAGATGGTGCTTCCTTATGAGTGTTATATGTAATACCCCTTCGTTTTGCTCTTTTGATTGAACAGTGTGATGTTTGGTTATGTCTTATTTTTTGTTAGTACTTTGTCTATGGTACCTGATTACTATTGGATCGTTATTTGTAAAGCGATGTGAATGCTATCTTTTGATGTGATGGAATTATAATCAAATGTTATTATGATGGCATGCTTTAGATTAGCATTATGAATATTTGGATTAATGATGTTTTATGCTTTTAATTATATTAATGATGATAGATTCGTCAGTTTGTAACACTGTATTGGTGAAGGGGACAAAATTTCATCACTCGCTTGCGAGCGCCCTGTGATTCTGTGATTTCCTATTCATGGTGTGCCTTATTTATGACATATTTATGCATGTGGATATACTCTTTGTTCGTAGGTTGATAGGTACAGGACATCGACTCCACCTGGTTTCACAGGTTTGAGCATGTTCATTGCCCAATGGTATTCGATTGGGAGATAGTAGCTAGGTTTTCTGTGCCAAGTCATCACCTTAGTCATAGTGTGTCATCGGTCTTAGTTTGGTCCAGTTGTTTTAATATTGTTCAATTTGTCTAGTTTTTATTTAATTGCAAGTGGAAAAGGGTAATTAAATGGCTTTATGTATTTAAGTGGTTGATTAAATTAATCTGGTAATGATGTTAGAAATGTTATTTAATTTATTAATTAATTTAATTTAATTAATAAAATGATTTAATCTTGGATTAAACTAATTTTATTGATTAATTAAATTGATGATATTTAAATCAAATAAGTATTTCATTGTGAAATTATGGATTTAATGTTTGAAATTGAAAGGATTAAATTGGAAATTTAGAAAAAAGAATTGAAATTGCATTTTTATAAAAAGTTTGAATTCAAAAGTTGAAAAAAAAAGGATATTTTGAGATATTTTCCATTTTTTGTTTCAGAAAGTAATGAGGGTGGTTGCATGATATTTTGGGAATTTTCTTTATTATTGGAATTTTCTTCACAAGTTCTTTTTTGGGAACAAGTTGGAGAAAATTGAAAATAGAGGAGAGGACGAAGAATTTTGCATTTTGTGAGTTTGGATTGAATATGAGGAAATTGTTGATTTGATGAGGGAATCCAAGAAAGGATATGTGCACCATCTGGATCTCTTCCCAAAATAAAAATAAAAACACCAGGTTCTTTCATTAGTTTTTCATTTTGGAAGGATTTACAGTTTATTATGCTATTTGGAAATGGTTAAACTCTATTTGTAGTTGCAAGAAATAATCATGTTAAAACTTGCTTCAAATTGAAAACCTTTGTTTATATATGATCTTTCTCAAAAAAAATTTAAAAAAAATGATGTTCTTGAATGAAAATGGTTATTTTTATGATTGGTTTTCCTAGCTGATTCTGGAAAATTCTTTTTTGAAAATATATACTTATTTTATTTTTGGGTACTGTCAAAATGATTGTAAAATTCGACCCCTGGCTGAAATCGCGGATTTCTTTTGTCCGCAAGGGTATTCATTGGAATGTATTTTTTATTTTTTTTGTAGAATTTAAAAAAATAAAAAATAAAAAATTATTTGTGGGGGGGCTGCGGGCTCACCCCCATCGCACCTCCCATGGGAGGCGAGTGGGGGGGAGCCGTGCCTAGCGCGACCCCCACAGACCTCTCACAACCGCTCACTGGTGGTGCAGTGGCTTTTTACACAACCGCCGCCACCATCATCGGTGGTCGGCTATGTTGTGCACAGCGCCACTGAAGATGGTGGCCAGTTGTGTACGTAGCCACCACCACCGATGACGGCGCCCTTACGAGCAACATCGGCTGTACTTTGCATAGCCGGTGAAAATCAATGCACGTGGCCCTAACCCTCTTACACGTGCGGCCCGAGATATAAACGCGTGGGTTTTTTTTTTTAAGTTTGACTTTTTGTTAAATAAAATAAAATATATATATATATATATATTAATATTTTATTATTATAGTTTTATGATATTAAAATATTAGTATATATAAAATATTAAAATATATATATTAATATTTAATATTATATTATATAATATAAAAATATTAACATATATAAATTTTAAATAATTTAATATATATATATATATAGTTGAATTATTAAAGTATTGATTAAACAATGACATGTTTTAATATATTGAGAAAATTTTAGATCAATATGCAATTGTCAAAATTAAAGGATTTATTTTAAGATATCATATTTTGATATAACAAATATTGGATTTATAATTAAGGTATTTAATGGCGAAATTAATTGATTTATTTTAAAACGATTTAGTTTGCAAGATCCACAACTTATTTTAAAATGATATGTTTTGTATTATAGAAGTAAATGCTTATTTTACTATTTAAGGCAATTAGAGAATTAAGTGTTGGTTTAAATGTCATCCCTTGTCTGAAAGAGACGTAATATAAATTAGTAGATTATTAATGCATAGTTTACTGAAGGTTATTAAGGGAAATGGATTTAATAATATCCAAAATTATTTTATTTCCTTGCAATTGCTTTATGTGATTATTTCCTCTGTGTTAACATTTGGGGAAATGGGTTAAATGTATATTTAATTTGTAAGTCTTTCAAAGGATCCTTAGAGGATGGGGGTTGTCGATTTTTTATGTCAACCTGTTTGAATCCCTTGGGTAGTGCATGGTGCATTATCAATTAATTACCCAATTTCCATGAACGGGGATGTTTTGTGCCTCCTTGGATTAGGAGTGGGTTATGTGATTTATGTCTCCTTGTAAGGAGTGGTTTTGTTATTTTGTTACCTCCACTGTTGGAGAGGGTTTTGTCTTATGTCGCCTCCTGAAAGGAGTGGTCATGATATCTTTTCCGTATGCACTTTGGCACCCTTGGTGATTGGTTATGTTGGGTATGTTGTCAAGTAGAAGAGTGGCTTCTGTAGGGGCCAAAGCCCAAAGAAGTAAACTAGACAACCTTCGGAGGTGGTTTAATCAAGTAATAACTAAAAAAATACTTGGAAGATTATGTGGTACTTCTCACTAATCAAGATAATTTTTCCTCGCTCATAGACACAAGTGCTCGTTTAGACTTGGAATGAGTGGGAAGGCCTGGAATGGCAAGGTCATCTATCTTGTCTGTACGAAAGGTATTTGATTTTGCATGAGTGAGTATGGGGGTCAGGATTCGGTTGAGGCCACCAGGATAACCCATAGTGGGGGCCAGAGCCTATGAAGATTCCTAGAGGACAACCCATGACGAGCTGTGTGATGACACTCTGTCGAGGACAATAGTTGGTATTTGATTTTATGGGTATGGTTTCCTTAACATACTGATGTGACCACAACTAGTACTTGATTTTATGTGTATGGTTCTCTTAACATACTTGATCTACTTTATATCTGGAAGCAATGTGACCATGTTAGTGTTGTACTAGTATTGTGCTAGTATTGTAGTAGTGTTGTACTTGAGTTGTACTTGTGTGGTACATGTGATTGGTTGTGTCAGTTTGGTTTAGTTACATGTTAGCATGTGTCTAGAGGTAGATGGTCTTGGCTAGGATTCCTTGTTACTATCTCCTAGCATGGGGGGTGGGCCTTTGGGTTCCACTTAGTTGGGTGGCGTGCACCTTAATCTGTTGGACTTTCTTCTTGTTCGCATGGACGAGATTTCGAGTTGGAGAGCTCGTGTGATCCAATTACTTATTCTATGATTTATTCATTTCAGTTGAATCTTGTAATTTATTACCCCTTTTGTAATCGAGGTGGAAAGGTGTAATCTGTAATCATGCTTATTGGATTTACCTCATTCGAGGAATGAGTGATGTAATATCTTTATTAAATAATTATCATTTGAGATCATATTGTAACTATTATGGTGATGTATTTTATCTCGTATGGAATGTATGCATTCTTATTATCTTAAGTAGATAAATGTTATAGATTCATTTATGTTGTTGTGGGTTAATAAGTAATCTCAGTCTCGTAATCTTAGAGGTTGTTTGCAATGGGTAGTGAAATTTCATGTTCACTGTACTTGAACAAAAAAACAAATTAGTATGTATAAGTAGTTAATTGCAACTTCCTCTAGTGTTGTGTGGCGAGGCGTTACACATGGTATCAGAGCCCTAGGTTCATATACTGGGTTCTCTGGGAACATTTGAGCCCACTAGGTTGTCCCTGTGAATCTATTAGTGGAATTGTTAAGTGATCACGTGTTCATGGATTTTACTTTAGCATGATGTACTCTGTGGGAAAGAGCAGCGTGAAAGTAACCTGATAAAAGGTTATGGTTGGAAAGTTATGATACGTATCCCATGGGTTATGGAATTGGATGTTCCTATGGATTATGTTAGGTACTTGTACCTCTGTAAATTTAGGAAACCAGTAATTGTATCTTGTTTGGGAGTCGTGGATACACTCTGGGTCATGTGGATTGCGTGCTCATTCCGCATCACATAAGGGTTTTTTTTATCATTCTAGAGAGATGTTGTTTCCTCCATCCTCATTTGGTGGCTAGAATCTAGTCACACAGTGTTGTACAGTGAAATTTTAAAGATTGTGAACTTTCTTTTGGTTATTGATGATTTTTCAGTTGATTGTGAGGGCCGACACTTTGTTTATATTTGATTGTGAAGGTTTAGCCACGACTTGTGATCTTATTTTCTTATAACCCTAATGGTTATAAATTTGATTCAGTGTTGAAAATTGTGCACATTTATTACCTTATTGTTGAAATTTAACTCTAATTTTTCCTTCTTTATGAACTTGGTGGCTAAGCTAGTTATCTTGTTGTTTTCAATGTCAGTTATATATTGTATTGTGATTCCTCTCCAAGGACGTATGAGATAGACTTGGTGAGTGTGTACGAGGAAGTAGACACGGGTGACATTGATGATGGGGGTAGGTGAGGTTGTTTTGTAGCTAGGACCCACTACTCACCTTTGTGTGATGACTATCTCTTGGAGGTTGATCACCTTATGCAACAAGAGATAGGTCATTGTGGTCTTGTTTGGATGGTCTCATGTTATGTATGACCTAACACCATCAAGCCACTGATGGTGATGTATGGATTGTTAAGATGGTTATTTGGTTCTTGGTTCATGGAGTCTTCTATCATGGGTTGGTATGCTACTTTTCAGTGTCCAGATGGACCCTTGTGCAATCTTCTGATGATTCTCAATTATGTGTATTGGTACATATGTGTATTATGTACGTTAATCCTTGGGTATGTGTTTTTAGAGACTTGGTTGGTGGTTGCATCACCATGTTGTCTTGTTTGGATTGACAGTGTACTTGGCTGAGTTGTATACGACACAGGTTGTTGTTTATGTGTTGAGGTATGGAGTGGTTCAGTTTGGAACCCTTGGTTTTGTGTGATTGTATGGAGTTTGCACTAGGGGTAGTTGCAGGCTTCCAAGAGTAAGCCTGGCCCTAGGGGGGAGGATGTAATACCCCTCCATTTTTCTCTTTTGATCAAATAGTGTGTTGTTTGGTTATGTCTTATTTTTTGTTAGTACTTTGTCTATGGTACCTAATTACTATTGGATCGCTATTTGTAAAGCGATGTGAATGTTATCTTCTGATGTGATGGAATTGTAATCAGATGTTATTATGATGGCATGTTTTAGATTAGCATTGTGAATATTTGGATTAATGATGTTTTATGCTTTTGATTATATTAATGATGATAGATTCGTTAGTTTGTAAAATTGCATTGGTGAAGGGGACGGAATTGCATCACTTGCTTGCAAGCACCCTGCGATTTCGTGATCTCCTCTTCACGATGTGCCTTATTTATGACATATTTATGCATGTGGATATACTCTTTGTTCGTAGGTTGACAGGTACAGGACATCAACTCCACCTGGTTTCACAGGTTTGAGCGTGTCCATTGCCCAATGGTATTCGATTGGGAGATAGTAGCTAGGTTTTTCATGCCAAGTCATCACCCTAGTCATAGTGTGTCATCGGTCTTAGTATGGTCCAGTTGTTTTAATATTGTTCAATTTGTCTGGTTTTTATTTAATTGCAAGTGGAAAAAGGTAATTAAATGGCTTTATGTATTTAAGTGGTTGATTAAATTAATCTGGTAATGATGTTAGAAATGTTATTTAATTTATTAATTAATTTAATTTAATTAATAAAATGATTTAATCCTGGATTAAATTAATTTTATTGATTAATTAAATTGATGATGTTTAAATTGAATAAGTATTTCATTATGAAATTATGGATTTAATGTTTGAAATTGAAAGGATTAAATTGGAAATTTAGAAAAAAGAATTGAAATTGCATTTTTATAAAAAAAATTGAATTCAAAAACTGAAAAAAAATAGATATTTTGAGATATTTGAGGTATTTTCCATTTTCAGTTTTCAAAAAGTAATGAGGGTGGTTGCATGATATTTTGGGAATTTTCTTTATTATTGGATTTTTCTTCACAAGTTTTTTTTTTGGAACGAGTTGGAGAAAATTGAAAATAGAGGAGTGGAGGAACAATTTTGCATTTTGTGGATTTGGATTGAATATGAGGAAATTTCTGATTTGATGAGGGAATCCAAGCAAGGATCTGTGCACCATCTAGATGTCCTCGCAAACTCAAAAAAAAAAACCAGGTTCTTTCATTAGTTTTTCATTTTGGAAGGATTTACAGTTTATTATGCTATTTGGAAATGGTTAAACTTTATTTGTGGTTGCAAGAAATACTCATGTTAGAACTTGCTTCAAATTGAAAACCTTTGTTTATATATGATCTTTCTCAAAAAGAAAAAAGAAAAAAAAAAAGATGTTCTTGAATGAAAATGGTTATTTTTATGATTGGTTTTCCTAGCTGATTCTGGAAAATTCTTTCTAGAAAATATATATTTATTTTATTTTTGGGTACTGTCAAAATGATGTTAAAATTCAACCCTTGGCCGAAATCGTGGATTTCTTTTGTTCGCATGGGTATTCATTGGAATGTTTTTTTTTTATAAAAAATTAAAATTATTTGTGGGGCCCTTGGGGCTCACCCCCACCGCACCTCCCATGGGAGGTGAGTGGGGGTGGAGCCATGCCCAACGTGACCCCCAAAGACCTCCCGTGGCCGCTCATCGGTGGTGCGGTGGCTGTTTAAACAGCCGCCACCACCATCATCGGTGGTTGGCTGTGCTGTGCATAGTGCCACCGGAGATGGTGGACGACTGTGTACACAACCACCACCACCGATGGCGGTGCCCTTACCAGCTGCGTCGGCTATGCTTTGCACAGTCAACGAAAATCTATGCACACGACCCGAGAGAGAAATGCGCGGGTTTTTTTTTTTAAGTTTGACTTTTTATTAAATAAAATAATATATATATATATATATATATTAATATTTTATTATTATAGTTTTATGATATGAAAATATTAATATATATAAGATATTAAAAAATATATATATAATAATATTTAATATTATATTATATAATATAAAAATATTAAATAATTTAATACATATATATATAGTTGAACTATTAAAGTATTGATTAAACAATGGCATGTTTAAATATATTGAGAAAATTTTAGATGAATATGCAATAGTCAAAATTAAAGGATTTATTTTAAGATATCATATTTTGATTTAACAAATATTGGATTTATAAGTAAGGTATTTAATGGCGAAATTAATTGATTTATTTTAAAACGATTTAGTTTGCAAGATCCACAACTTATTTTAAAACGATATGTTTTGTATTATAGAAGTAAATGCTTATTTTATTATTTAAGGCGATTACAAAATTAAGTGTTGGTTTAAATGTCATCCCTTGTCTGAAAGAGACGTAATTTAAATCAGTCTTATTAATGCATAATTTATTGAAGGTTATTAAGGGAAATGGATTTAATATATCCAAAATTAGTTTATTTCCTCGCAATTGCTTTATGTAATTATTTCCTTTGTGTTAACGTTTCGAGAAAGGGGTTAAATGTATATTTAATTTGTAAGTCTTCCAGAGGATCCTTAGAGGATGGGGGTTGTCGATTTGTTATGTCAACATGTTTGAATCCCTTGGGTAGTGCATGGTGTGTTATCAATTAATTACCCAGTTTCCATGAACGGGGAAGTTTTGTGCCTCCTTGGATTAGGAGTGGGTTATGTGATTTATGTCTCCTTGTAAGGAGTGGTTTTGTTATTTTGTTACCTCCGGTGTTGGAGAGGGTTTTGTCTTATGTCGCCTCCTGAAAGGAGTGGTCATGATATCTTTTTCGTATGCACTTTGGCACCCTTGGTGATTGGTTATGTTGGGTATGTTGTCAAGTAGAAGAGTGGCTTTCGTAGTGGCCAGAGCCCAAAGAGGTAAACTGGACAACCTTCGGAGGTGGTTTAATCAAGTAATAACTAAAAAAATACTTAGAAGATTAGGTGGTACTTCTCACTAATCAAGATAATTTTTCCTCACTCATAGACACAAGTGCTTGTTTAGACTTGGGATGAGTGGGAAGGCCTGAAATGGCAAGGTCATCTATCTTGTCTGTACGAAAGGTATTTGATTCCGCATGAGTGAGTATATAGGCTGGGATTCAGTTGAGGCAACCGGGATAATCCATAGTGGGGGCCAGAGCCTATGAAGATTCCTAGAGGACAACCCATGATGAGCTGTGTGATGACACTCTGTCAAGGACAACAGTTGGTATTTGATTTTATGGGTATGGTTTCCTTAACATACTGATGTGACCACAACTAGTACTTGATTTTATGTGTATGGTTCTCTTAACATACTTGATCTACTTTATGTCTGGAAGCAATGTGACCATGTTAGTGTTGTACTAGTATTGTACTAGTGTTGTACTAGTGTTGTACTTGAGTCATACTTGTGTTGTGCTTGTGTGGTACATGTGATTGGTTGTGTCAGTTTGGTTCAGTTACGTGTTAGCATGTGTCTAGAGGTAGATGGTCTTGGCTAGGATTCCTTGTTACTATCTCCTAGCACGGGGGGTGGGCCTTTGGGTTCCACTTGGTTGGGTGGCGTGCACCTTAATCTATTGGACTTTTTCCTTGTTTGTATAGACGAGACTTCCAGTTGGAGAGCTTGTGTGATCTAGTTACTTATTCTATGCTTTATTCATTTCAGTTGAATCTTGTAATTTATTAACCCTCTTTGTAATCGAGGTGGAAAGCTGTAATATGTAATCATGCTTATTGGATTTACCTCATTCGGGGAATGAGTGATGTAATATCTTTATTCAATAATTATCATTTGAGATCATATTGTAACTATTATGGTGATGTATTTTATCTCGTATGGAATGTATGCATTCTTATTATCTTAAGTAGATAAATGTTATGGATTCATTTATGTTGTTGTGGGTTAATAAGTAATCTCAGTCTCGTAATCTTAGAGGTTGTTTGCAATGGGTAGTGAGCTTTCATGTTCACTATACTTAAACAAAAAAAAAATTAGTATGTATAAGTAGTTAATTGCAACTTCCTCTAGGGTTGTGTGGCGGGGCATTACATATTATCTACTTTTTATTTTTATTTAGGTTGGATTGTGTCATGAGATGTGTGACACCTTCTTCCTTCTCTATTTTTATAAATTGAGTCTTCTAATTTTTAGCTTCTAAAGAGTTGTGACAAGGCGTTTCCCTCTCCCCTTATTTATCTATTCTTATGGTAGAGGGTTTGATAAAAATCCTTAGTAAACAGGGTGCTGGCAAGAAGTTGAGTCCACATTTTGGCCTAAAAGTGGAAGTGTTTTCCTTGATTTTTAAAATTTGTCACATTTGACCTTAAAATTTGAAGCACTTAGAGATGGATTCTTGAAAAAGGTTACTGATCATAAAATATAGTACTCGGAGTCTAGTTTCTAAATATGTTATTTATTTTAATACCCAGATGATAAAAAAATATTTTCAATAGGTGTTTCTTAAAACCACTATTTAAAAGTCACTTTTTTTACCTTACCATTCATGTGTACGTCATCCATAGTTTGACCTAAATAATCATATTTTTCTACATCGTTTGGGGAAAATATTTGTAACTCTTTGAAGCACATTTCGATATTTTTTGGTAATTTTTTATTGAATATTTTTTTCTATTAATTTTTATTGGCCATATTTTTGTTTTGAAAAATCATCATGTATGTCACGTCTAAGATGACCTAAACTTATCATTTTTTTGATTTTTTTCAAATTGAAAAGAATTGTCTGAAGTATGTTTTCATGCAATTTATTTACAAAATATATTTAATAAAAAGTCATTAAATACTTAAAAACCTTTATACTTCAAGTTTATGGAATAGTTTGATCATAAATTAATTAAAAAATATTTTAAAAAATCCAATATTAATTTTTTTTACATATTTAAAATCTATATTGTCTCATCTATAATGGGTTTAAATTTTGTCAAAAAATTCTTCAAAAAAAGGTCTTCAGACATATGTCCTAAGTCACTATTTTCTTGTGGCATTGACATGAACTTCAAATTGTAGGTCAAATCAGATCCCAAGCTTAGGTTCAGGTCCCCAAACCTTTTTCCAAATTAAAAAAAAAGGTAAAAACTTGACCAAAAATTCAAATTTACAAAATGGGATCTCATGTTTCCTTTATTTATTATTTTAACCATTGAAAAAATAAATAGGATCTGGCTTATAAAAGGGATCCCGCTGAATATGAGATCCCAATTATTAAACAGGATCTCGTTTCATGCTCTCAAATTTTGCAAATTAAGCTTTCAAAGCTCTCCATTTCTTTATTTTATCATTTTTTGGTTAAAGTGCCAAGAGCTTCATTTGCATTAACATTCTGCTTGTTTTACACTCTTATTTTTGTAGTTGGATTGAGATAGTGATAATCATATTGTGAAGATCCCTACATTTCTTCTTTGCAACACCCACTAGAAGAAATTGCATATAATCATATTGTGAAGATCCCTACATTTAATTGTGATCATCAAAATACTTTGTAGTTGCAAGAGTTCTCCTTATGAAGATCGCTACATTTATATGATGATCATTTTTTTGAAGGAGAAGAGAAAGAGGAGTGTTTGAACATGTAAAAGATTTAAACTATGATAATTAAATATATTAAAGGTGTTAACATTTAAAATTATTAAAAATAAGATTAATTAGAACTAATAATGAATTTTCACAATACACAAGATTTACATGGGGAGAACCATTAATGGTAAAAAAACCACTAAAATATCATCTTTTATTATAAGAACACTTACAAAATAGTCTATTAAAAATAGACATAACCTGGGAATACTCCTCTTCAAGCTTCTATAGGCCTCATGCAAATTTCTTTAAAATGTAACATATTTTTTCATTCACTCAAATGGTGAGGAATCCTCCCTTAAATATAGGGAGCAAGGTTGGAAAACTACCTAAAAGGGTAGTTACCGTACCTTTTTCAATAACAACCTTGTTCAAAATTAATAAATTACGAACTATTTAATAGTTCATTAATTTATTAATTATTTACAAAAAAATATAAATGCTTTAAGGCATTATAATAAGAACATTATATATTATAATGGTTTTACCCCTAATAATATAATGTTCTAACACCCCCCTTAATATTAATAGGGGTTAAATCCTATCAATTTCTTTAAAAATAAAATATGAAGTGCCCCAATGATGTAGGTCTTCTTGACAAGGATAAATAGGGATAAAAATATATGCCAAAATGAAAACCATGTATTTCAAACTACATGAAGAACATTTTATCATAATTTATAATCTCAATGTTCTTAAGAGATGCTATATATGAGTTCTTATAAAGAATTTTATTGGAGCTTGGGTTTCCTCAAATCAACCTCACCTCGGGTTTATAATGCTCGTAGGACTTAAAATAATTCTTTTATAAGTAAAATATTTACAGAGAGGAGAATTTTACAAGATGCTCGTAGGACTTATTTTGTGGAACTATCCATTAGGAGGTGTCATTTTCATGTACACTCCCCCTCAATGGAAGCTCCTTGAGGCCAAGCATTGATCTGAATTTAGATAATTTTACACTACTCAATGGCTTTGTAATAAATTTCTGCAACTTGATCTTCAGTTTGGCAATATTGAAGACAAATATCTCTGTTTAATACTTTCTCACATATGAAGTGATCTTGAATTTCAATATGTTTTGATCTCTGATGATAAATAGGATTCTTATCAAGTGCAATGCAACTTTGATTATCACATAGGAGAGTAGTATTAATATGTTCTTCCATTTGAATTTATTTTACAATTTGGTTAATCCAAATAGCTTCTTTAGCTGCTTCAGAGGCACTTCAATATTCAACTTCTATAGAGGAGAGAGCTACAGTTGATCATTTTTTAGAGCTCCATGTGATTGCACCTTTTCCAAGTTTAAACACATCCAAAAGTGGATTTTCAATCTATGGAATCCCCTACAAAATCAACACCACAATATCCATATATGTGCATTTTTAGTATGAGTATAGTAAAGACTAAAGTTAATGGTTCCCTTAATATATCTTAAAATACGTTTTCCCATTTTCCAATGTTGGACATAAGGTTCTTGCATGAATAGAGATGCAATGTAATGCCCCGCCATGCTAACCCGAAAGGATAACCTAAACTAACAAATTTTTGCACAATTTTTTTTTTTGAAAGGAGAACATTACACAAGATGCACATGAAAAAAAATTGCATGCAAAGCAATTAAATAATTACACTATCGACTACATCCTCTAGGGTACACGAAACACCATTACAAAACCTAAACTCATATGATAACAAACGAATTTCCAAAATTACATTAAAAACAATGATAAAGGATAAGTGAACCATGTGGAGACATCCATCATCATACAATAAGGATAATCATCTATATATGAAACACATTATGAAATCAATAATATCCATTCATTACATTGATCAACTTAGAACGTACATATACATCCTTTCAGGATTACACATGCACATCAATGCTTCCTAGTACAAAGAGGAGATGATACATCAATTACAAGAAAGTTACATAAATGAACATGGTACAACTGAACTGTGGTAAAGCTCTGGTTCATCTGCAACAACACGAACTCTACGCTTCACGAACATTGATTGGGAACCCAATGGGGTGCATAGCATGTTCCATCCGACTACGTGGGTCCGAAGACCCACCCCCTGTGCTAGGAATTGACAAGAAAGACCCTCAACCACAACAGTCAAGAGAAAAATGACAACAAAACTCAATAAACAAGAGCAACGATAAACACAAGACTACATCTGCTTCTAGAGGAACAAAGGCAACAAGGGGAACCACAATAAATATACACGGTTGCTTAAGGGTAGAGTGTCATCACATGGCTTGACATGGGTTACCCAATGCAGATCTTTATAGGTTACCGACCCCTGCCTTGGGTTACTCTAACAACCTCAACCGATCCCCAGCCCCCATTCTTACACATGTGGAATCAACTCACCTTTCAAAAAGACAAGGTAGTCGATTTTACATTCCAGGCCTTCTCGTCTCATCCCAAGCCTAAACGAGCAGTTGGGCCATGAGAGAAGCATCAATTATCTTTTATAATTAGTGTGTGTATACTACCCATCCCCCTAATTATTTATTATGTTATCACTTGATTACTCAACTTTCACTTGAGTTACGCAGGATACCACTTAGGGTTTCGACCCCCGTGGGAAGCCACTCTCCCTTCTAGCAGTAACCCAAAATCATAAATGGGGTAAGCCAACTTGCGCAAAATATCAAAACCAAAATTAAATACATCCAGTGAGGCATGCACCATCTCACACTAAAACTTCATAGAAAATGTACTTCAAGTGCAAGGCTAAACCCACAAAATCAACTCAAGCATACGAACAACAGTTCACTAAGAACAACATGAAAACCAATTATAAAGCAACATTTTCTTTCCCCTCCTCTGGCAGCCCAAGAAAATGACTACCCAAGAACTCACAAACAAGGGTAAGTCAAAGGAATACAAGTTTCCAAATAAACTCCAACAAAAGCTCAATGAATAAAATCTCAAATCGAGATAACACAAAAGAATAAGCATCGAAATGAAAACATCCAAAACCCACCTTTAGACACACGAATACCTTCAATGAATAAACCTTAATAAACAATCAAATATATTTTATCTATTCATTCATTAAGAAGTAGTTTAACATATCTAAAGAATTTATCTAAGCACATTTTCTAAATATCCCAATAAACATTTTAGAACATTTAAATCATCTTTTAAGTTTTACTAAGGATCTAGAGCAATAAATTTCAAAGAATGTTTGAATCATCATTACATTTTTCTAAAGATAAACTATTAGGAATTATTTTAATAAACAATTACATTCAAGTGATAAGTTATAACGATCATTTAAGCCATCTTTAACGAATCCTTTACACACCCATAAAGAAACTAATAAGATAATTACAGAGCTATAGATAGTAATCCCATAGATAAGTAACTTCCAATATCAAATAAACATAAAGACCATATCTCACAAATAATGATAACCAAAAGTAAAACCCTATCCACAATCTATATTCTTTTTTTATAAAAGAAGAAATTATAAACAAAATCTAAAAATATCTAATCACACATTTTATGCACAAATTTCTCTTGATTTTAATATCACCAACTTACATCAAGAATACCAAAAATTGAAATGAGAATGAAGAAACTAAACATAAAATATACTTATTTCATAATAACATATTACATCTATCCATCATTTTTTTTTCCTATTTTAAGTACAATAAAATAAATAATCAACTAACTTTTTAATTGAAATGCAATATATTAAATCTAACCCTCATTTTCTATCTTTAACGCATTAAATTAAATAATCAACTAAATTTTTAACTTAAATACAATATATTAAATCTAACCCTCATTTTCTATTTTTAACGCATTAAATTAAATAATCAACTAAATTTTTAACTTAAATACAATATATTAAATCTAACCCTCATTTTCTATTTTTAACGCATTAAATTAAATAATTAACTAACTTTTTAACTTAAATACAATATATTAAATCTAACCCTCATTTTCTATTTTTAACCATTAAATTAAATAATCAACTAAATTTTAACTTAAATACAACATATTAAATCTAACCCTCATTTTCTATTTTTAATGCATTAAATTAAATAATCAACTAACTAAGATTCCTAACATAACCATCCATTTACACGAAAATTGGTAAATTTATTTAAGTAGGATTTACTCCTAACTCATTAATCTTTTTTTTACTTTTTTTCAATATAACTAATTTTCTCTTTAATGATAATCACAATACATGCATATACATATTTAAATATATTTATAATAAAATATAACTTAACATAACTACTATGTTGTTAGTATACAGTGACCAAAAACATCATCTATAAAGTTATGTGTTTAATCTAATTGCTAAAATGAGTAAGCCTACTCAAAAAAAAAAATTAATTAATTAAAAATCGTAACTAACACCCATCTATACATTTTGTTCACACTAATTTCTCTAAATTTATGATTCTAACGTGTACATCTGTTTACATATATATAAATTTAGCAACCTACAAATATCTAATTATGTATTTTCAGCCATAAACAAATTATTCATTATAATAATTGAATGAGATTTTTTTTTTTTTTGTTTATAGGTAAGTGTTGTCAAGGGGAAAACTCCCATAAATACAAATCCAGAAAGGGAACAAATGCATGTCCTGATAACAAGGTGCAACACAAAAGAACCAAAAAGTGCCAGATCAAATCCAAAGCATGATAAACCTTAAAGCTATTTCTTTGCAGACCTTAATGCCATTTGGAGAGAGGGAGGAGATCTCTTTCGCCTAACTTTAGTCCAATCATGTTCTATCTTGGAGGTTGAATAAGAATCGGTAAACTTGCATCCATTCTTCACTAGAGTAGGCGGGAGAGTGGAAACCTCAACCCTATCAAGGAGGCCTGATTGTGTGGTCTGTGGAGTAGACATGTCCACAATGGCAGTGCCAACATCAAAGCATTTGTCTTGCGAAATGATCATAGGAGGGGAAGAAGAAGTGTTGTCATCCACCAACAGAAGGGAGGGATCTGTTGAGCTAGCAGCCACCAACCTGTGGGACAGGGCAGGAACTGAGCTATGACAAGTGGGATTGAAAGGTGTTGCACTCTTTGAAGGAGGAGAAATCGCATAATGGCTGGATTTAACCCCTTCCCACCAAGAGGATTTGCAAGTAGGATCATCATTAGCATTCACCCCAACATGTTTTCTCCTGCACTAACCAGTACCATGGTCTGTGGCAAAGAAAAATCTACATCTGAATGCTATCTTTTCATAATCAATTGGCTAGCACCACCGTCGCGTTCCAAATTTGAGATAAATATCAACTAAAAGACCTTTTGAAACATCCATCTCAACACATAATTGAGCAAATGTCAAATTTTCATAATTGATTCTCCTTTGAGAGGCCTTGATATTTCCCCAATGCATTGCCAATCGCCTTTAGGCAACCAATTTTCTAGAATTGCAAAGGGAGGTAGGGAAAACAGATCCATAGAAATGTTGTTGAAAAAGACTCTATACGTGGATCAAATGAGGGGAACCAGGGCTTCATGCATAGAAAATTATCATGAAAAAACCATGGGCCAAAGTTGAGCACCATTTCTTTGTCATTCTCATATTCAAATTCTAAAATAAAGAACCCCCTCGCACATGGATATATACTAATTTCATCCTCTAGCTACTCTTTCCAATTTGTATCAAACCAAGAATGAAGGTCACAGAGTTTAGGCCAAACCTTCATAAATCGACAAATAAGAGCATGTTCCACCAAAAAATATTCTCTATTGCAGGCCAGATCATCAAGGCATATCTCTGGAACAGAGGTTGAGTGTCAAACAACAAAGGGAGGGCTCAAAGGAGCGCCACCAGAAGATAAGGAGGAAGCGGATTTGTGCATGGTAGGAGATGTTTCAAAAGCCCCCAATCCAGGGTTACTCGTCGTTGAATGAAGAACGCTTCACTGAGGAGGGCACCTAGCCAGGGCAGCCGCAAAACTCATCTTTGGGCCACCTCCCGATATACATCCAGAGCCTCTATTCGGACTGTCAATCACCATTGAGGGAGTAGGGTAGATTGATGTTCGTTTCTCGCAAACCTCTAGATGTGGGCAGGTATCCACTGAGCATTGCAAGGCCAATGGAGAACCAGACCCCTCATCCAATGAGGGCACATGCTTGATAGGAGGAGCCCCAAGATCTGCCTTAGGGAAAGCAAGGGCAGGCGAGACCCCCACGGAACCCACCTCGCCATGGTTTGATCCAAAAAATTTTTTGCATAGTTCCCATTCTGCGCACGCAAAGGTCGCAGGAGTTGCGAAGTTTTTCGGAGCAGAGCGCGCCATCGCATTCTCTTTTTTAATTGAATGAGATTTTTATACAAGCAAACTTCTTTAAATTAAAATCATGAATTAAACATATATTTATAAATATATATATACAAATATAAATACATATATATACATATATACATATATACTTACATATATACATATATATATTTATATATTTAATATATATAAAAAATAAAAATAATAATTTACTCCTATTGCCTATGAGACAATGCACAAACTGTTTAAATCGAAACCAACAGCCTATATATATATTTAATCATACCTATAAAAATATTAATTTACTCTTATCCTTCTATAAGATAATACACAAATTGTAAGAGAGGATGACAACATATAAATTTTTAAATGAATGTAAGAGAGACAAATTCAAGCTACAATTTTCATTTAAATGCAAACAACAGAATAATGAGAATTCAAAATAAAATCACCAACCTGAATACAATGTTTGCAAATGGATAAGGAAAGCTGACTTACTTCTGAAATTCTCCCAACTGTAAAATATTTTAGCTTCTTTTTTTCCCTTTTTACTAGAGTGCTCTAAGAAAAACAATTTCTTTTGTTGACAATTCTTATATCTCTCCTCTGAATTCCCCCAAAATAAATTAAAGAAGATTTTCTAAAGTTTCTCAATAGCCAATAAGATAAGTGGCAATTTCTCTAAATTCTTTCCTCCACTCGTCAATTTACTTTTCCCATGCTTTTCCACTTGTTGAAAAAAACTTACTGTAAGTGTGGAATTAGGTGTAAAGCACAAAACACTTCTTAATATGACATTATATCAAAGATAAATCAAATTGAACTAATTCAAAACAATAATCTACTGAAAGCATCATATTGTTCTCTATCCTCAAAGATTTATTAAACCACTATTGCTCTCAGATCGTGAGGACACTATGATTGTTAAAATGACAATTCAAAGAACGAGATGGATGATAATGCAATGATATGGAGCTAAATATGATAATACTAGATGATAAATGAATTAAACTAGCATGAATTGACATAAAACAAATAATTGCAGCTACAGGAGGCAGCCATGATATGAAAGCTTGATTGCTTGATGTTGGATGTTTGATGCTTGATGTGCTTGATGCTTGAATTCCTGCAGAGTAAGAGTGCATAAGTTAGATTATCTGGATCCTTTTTCTTGGTTCAATAAGGCTGTATTTATAGAATTCCTGGCTATAGAAATGCACAAGGAAGACATTGAGAGGCTTGGATTCAATCTGGAGGATTGAATGGTGAGATATGGAGGAGATTGAGAGAATTTTGGTGATTGTCTCTACCCATGAAAACACTAGGCAAGAGAAGAGGAAGGATTGATGGAGGAGGATTGAGAGAAGATTTTGGAATTTGTCTCCAAAACTTCTCATGAAGTTTCAAAGCATTAATTGTGACATAATTTAGACATAGGATATCGAATTCATTTTTGAGGAAATATAGAGGAATATTCCTTATGCTTTAATTCAAATATTTTTGATTTATTTAAATTAGCAAAAGAAGGATAAATAATTTAATAAAATGAACTATAGGATAGTTATTTATTAAATTAAATAGAAGAATATGGCAATTAATCAATAAAGTGTTTGATCTTTATTTAATTAATTTAGAATCGATGTGATAGAATAAAATAGGGATTTGATAATTAAATCAAACAAAGTATTTAATTTTGTTTATTTAATTAAGATGAATTTTAATGTGAACTATATAAATAAATATTTCTATTTATTCGATAGTAGAGGAAATTAGAATAATTAATCAAATAATTTGTATTTAATTAATTGGATGCTCCAGACCAATTTTAGGTGTATACATTTTCCCCTCTTCAAAGTGATGTGTTTACGCGTTGCTTCGAAGAAAATTTTGCTACTACTACCAAGATTGATGATAGAAAAAATAATTTTGTATGCCCCAGACATTGATTTTCAGATAATTGATGATAATATGCCCCCTCGGGAGATAAATTAATGATGTGATGATGTTTAGAATTTTTTGAAATTTTATAATTTTTTGATGATTTGATAAAGATAGGATGATGAAATAATTTATCTCCGGACAAATGATGAAGAAAAATAGCCCTCAGATAAATTTCAATTAATTTCATGGATTAAATTAATCAAAAGATAATAAAACCCCCCAAAAACACCTTTCCAAAAATTATATATAGTTCAAAAGGTTATTTTCCAAGTCATTTGCACTATTTGAGTTTAAAAAACCTTTGTGATAAAGACATTTCAGCCAGCTGGAGCAGGATTCCTATCCCATACCACACTCATCATTTCGAGCACGTTCGACGCCATCGATGGCCGACCATGGATGGACCTCCGGTATGTACCCCTTAACCTCCTCATATTTCACACAATTTTTTTTTTATGCATTTTATGTGTTTTGTCGTTTTTTGTCTGTTTTAGTGCTTTCAAGCCGCATTGTAGCACTTTCACTCCGGTGTAGCACTTCCAGTAGGTAGATTAGCGCTTTGATTTTTAACGCTTGCGTTAAAAACTCTAGTGCTTCCATAGGATAATGTAGCGCTTTTGTTGATATAGCGCTTAGGATTTGAATTTTAGCACCATGATGCTGGATTGTAGCGCTTTGAGAGTTCTAGTGCTTCGATTTGGTTGATTAGCACTTTCATGGTTTGTTCTAGCACTTTTGGTAAAGCGGCGCTTTGACGGACTATTGTAGCGCTTTGATGCGGTAAAGTAGCGCTTAGGGAATTTTAGCGCTTTAGATGCCTAATCTAGCACATCAGAGTGCTGAAATAGCGCTTCCGATATTCAACGCTTTGGGTGCCTGTTTTAGCACTTTTGGGTTTTAGTGCTTTGGGTGCCTGATTTAGCGCTTCTATGTCTGAATTGAAGATTTTGACTTAGGTAACCTTGATGTCGTCACTTTTGATCATGTCCATTCTTCAGATTGGTATGATTGATAATCCAAATTCTTGATGTTTGGATTGTGATGATTTAAATAAGGCTCATTCTCATGATAGGCGAGAAGAAAATCTTATTTGTGATGATCCTCATGATAGGCGAGGAAATGATTCAATATCCGATAAATCTCATGATAGGTGAGATTAGATACTATTTGATGAACCTCATGATAGGTGAGGTTTGTTGATGTTCGCCCATGAATTTTGATCGAAAATTCATACCACATTTTTTTGGAATAGACTTGATAGTAGAATGACATTTGATTTCTTGACATAGTTTCCTGATTGTGGATTTTTTATTGTGATGATAAGAGGATTTGGGTACTCTCCAGATGTGAGAGCGGTTTCCCTAGACTATAGACTTGATACCTCATCTGACACCAGATGAGCTTCAGGTGATAGGTCGATGCAACTTGACCAGTTTGCTCGATATGCCCCAAATTAGGATTAATCGAGGTATGTTGACTGCTTTGGCTGAGAGGTGGCATAGTGACCACAACACCTTTCACCTACCCACTAGCGAGATGACGGCCACTCCTGAGGATGTGTGGCGTATTCTGTGCATTCCATTCATGGGAGAGATCGTAGTATATGATTCCCATGGGACCGACGGTAGAGATGCTCTTCACAGAGTAATTCAGGATCAGGACATTGCGGGTCTGAGCGTCCGATGGAGGAGGATCGTTGATTCGTACGCGACACTACCAACAGTGCTTGCTAGGTTCATTGGAGGTTTCCTTTGCCTTGATTGTAGGTCAAAGGGATTCCTCGTTGGCTGGGGCGGGATAGTGGAGAGCATGATGGTACATGGTACCAAATATGCGTGGGGGATGTGCATGCTGGCACATATATATCATGATCTTCATTCTGTTGTGTACCTAGGGGCACGCAGCTTATCAACAAGGATGACCCTGTTATAGGTGTGGGCATGGGAGCATTTTTCTATTGCTCGGCGATTTCCAGTTGCAGATAGACCAGTCAGCAGACCCAATGTCTTCAGATATAGCGGTCAGTTTACATAGGCCCAGATGGGAAAGTTAGAGCACTGGAGGCGAGTGTTTGATGATACAGAGACAGTTACTTGGTGCCCATACCTCGATTGTGAGTAGTGGGACGAGGATGATGGAGTGTTGGGATTTCTCTGTGATTCCATGTATCTCATTGGTAGGACCCCATTTTTTCTAGAGAGATTTCTGCTACACCGAGTATATAGACAGTATGGCATTGTTTAGTGTATGCCACAGGGGGTATCCTATTATGCTAGATGACAGATGGATATTCCTGATTGGGGGCCCTGCTTATCATATGATGCATTAGTAGAGGAATACAGGGCATTGTAGCCATCACCCTGGGACATGCAGAGAGATATTTCAAAGGCACTAGTCACCGAGGATTATGCTGCATTTCTAGCCTTGGTTCCACATCCTCATATTACCATCCCGGATGAGCCAACACCGCTACCAGTAGAGCAGGATGTGGCAAAGGGTTCTATAGAGAGCGAGGGTGATACTCCACCAGGCAGTAGCATAGAGAGTGGTAGTGATGATAGCAGTAGTGATGATAGTGATGGTGGTAGTGGAGGAGACAGAGGGGTAGGACCAGCCATCAGTGATCCATCAACCAGTAGGCCTCGTAAGAGGCGAGCAGTGATAGTGCCACCTGTGGACTATTAGGGACAGATTACCGGTCTACAGACATAGGTTTAGACACTGCAGGGGCAGTTGGTATAGGCTCAGGGTTTTCTTGTTTAGACCCAGACTCAGATGTAGGCCCAGGCTCAGGCTCATGCTCAGGCTTTAGCATAGGTACATGGACAATTGGCAGTTGTTCAGACTCAGGTTGTTACATTGATAGCCGAGCGAGACAGTGCTTGACAAATTGCTGAGAGGGCACAGGAGATAGTGGAGACCCTCAAGAGAGTGGTCGATGGTACCTCAATGGGGGACTATATGAGAGAGATTATGCAGGTTGGCCAAGAGGCTGAATTTTACAGAGGCATATATCATGATGCAGTGCCTGCCAATCGCCGAGTCAGTTATGCCCCATCGAGATCTGGACGAACGCACACATAGACCATGAGTGAGGGTGTGACACAGCCCCCATGCAGAGATCCCAGAGATCCTGGTTCTTCTAGGGGTGGTGGTGGTACTGGTCCTGTTGGGCCCGCACATTCTGGCAGTAGCAGATCATAGATGCTATTGTGATCCTCCCTGATGTATATTATGATGTACCTCATTTTTGATGATGTATCTTTAGACTTCATTGTATACTTGACAATGATGATATAATATATATGAGAAGCAGTTGATGTGATATGATGATGATTTATGATTGCTATGTGATGGATGCATTTATTATGTGATTTATGCAATATGTGATGATTTTATTTCAAATGTGATTATGTAATGATGAATGTTTTTATTTTATGCAATGATTTTATGATAAATGTATATGTGGAACATATGATACGTGGACGTATGATGTGATGCAAATGTATGGATGGATGGATAAATGCTTTTTATTTTTAAATGTGATGACGATAAATGATGATCTTATGATGAATGATAATGGATGGATGTAATGAGAACAATGACATGACTTTGTATTTTAAATGTGATAGGATGTATGTATGGGTTTAGTAAGTGATTAAATGCATATGATGTTGATGGATGATATTTCCATGATTGTTTTTATGGTAAAATGAATATAATGTACCTATGGCACAATTTAATTCATAATTTATTTGATGTATGATGAAACTATATGATGAGATGATAACTCTTACATGTTTTTGATGATTTTTGGAATTATGTCAAGTATACTCAGTCTTATTTTTTGTAGATTAGATAATCATTGATTTGGAACCCTTTATGGAACAAGTACTCTATAGATAATGAATATGATGAATGCAACCTAATTTTAACATGCAACTATGTGAAAAACAATTGTCATATTAACAGTCTCTTTGTGCTTTTTGTCATCATAGAGCTTTATTGGATGTTGAAAGTGAATACAAGCGTCAATGGTATGTGTTAGACCAATGACGACCTGAGTATTTTTTTCATGATTTTGATATTGCAAGTGAACACAAACATCTAGGTATCATTTAACCAAGATGACCTGAACATTCATTTCATAAATAGGCAGTGGTTAATCATTTTAATGTGTGAATTCTGAATGTCATCGGTGATACATTTGCATAGCACATCCCCCGACAATTCATACATTTATATGATTAACCTATAAACAACAGATAATAAAAACATCATTCTTCTTCTTTGTTTCTCTAGTTTAATACATCATTGAGTTACTCCAAAGAAATGATAATCAAAAATACAATTTATCCATTGTTGACTTAGAGCATTTCATTCATTATTCAGATTTTAGATCATCCCTCCTGATTTTGTGATGTTTTTGGATTTTTCAAGATTTTGACCAAAGACCTAACCTACTAACCTATCCTAGGGGTCTCGAGGGCTGATCAAAGATTAGCCTTGCCTACGTTACACATGCAGAGACCATGTAGTTCGACTGACTCAGACCTATGTTTTTTATTTTTCTTTTCAGGCTAACTTTTGACATGTTTTTGGATTTTTGATATGGTACAGATGGTTGATGCTTTTCTAATGATGATTGATGTTGCGCTTTGACATTTTTCTCATTTTTATTCTATACTATTGTTCGCCCTTCTGGTGAAATTGATGTTTTTGTTGCCCCCTAGTGATATTCAGATGTTGCCCTCAAGCTTTGGAGTGATACTTGACTATTTGAAAATGATTTTGATATGGATGCAAAGATGGCGAGACTACTGACATGATATGAAATGGTATTGACTTCCAGACTAATGATCTTGATATATATCCAAATAGATGGGATAACTGATCTTAGAATCACATACGATGCTTGTTTCCAGGTTTTCACCATATGTTTTGATTACACTCTTTGTGTTTTTGTATTTTTCTCATTTTTTTTTTCTTTTTTTGTAGTTTCTATTTTTATTTTTTATTTTTTTTGTGTTGCCAAGATGCCTGTTTGCCAAGTTTTCATCAAGGAAACCATTTTTAGAAGTTTGACCCATGCACTAGGAGATTCAAGCATAAAATTTTCTGAGATGGATACTGTTGATAGGTTCATCAAACAAATCCCCTTTTGACGTTGATAGATCATATGCTCTTGATCCATACACTGATATGATGACAAAGGGACCAAGCCAAAGCCAATTAGGCTCAAATTTTCCTTTCTTCTCCCTGTCCTGCTAATTCCTAGGGTTTTCTTTTAGTACCAAGTCACCAACTTGAAAGACCCTCGATTTTACCCTATGGTTGTAAGTTCTTGAAATTCTCTGTTGATAAGTCGTTAGATGATTAACAACTTGTTAATGATGCTCATCCAACAACTCTAGTTCCTGCAGTTTAGACACCCTATAGTTTTCATCTGAAATGATACCTCTGAGTGATACTCGAAGGGATGGAATCTCAACTTCAACGGGTAATATGGCTTCTGATCCATATACCAAGGCATATGGTGTAGCTCCCGTTGGTGTTCTAATACTTGTTCTATAGGCCCATAGTGCAGGATTGAGTTGAACATGCCAATCACGTCCAACATCGTTAACTGTCTTTTTTAGAATTTTGAGATTTTTTTTTTTTGAGGCCTCTGCTTGGCCATTCCCTTGAGGATGGTACGGTGTTGAAAACCATTGTTGGATATGAAACTTATCACATAGTTCTTGGAAATCTTGATTCTTGAAAGGTCGTCCATTATCAGTGATAATGGATTGAGGTATTCCATATCGAAATATTATGTAGTTCAAGATAAAAGAGGAAATTTGCTTCCCAGTGATGGTTGTAAGAGGTACTGCTTCAATCCATTTTGTGAAATATTTTGTAGCTATTATAATGAACTTGTGTCCATTAGATGAAGATGGATTTATTTTTCCTACCAGATCTAGGCCCCATTAACAAAAAGGCCATGTCGATGTGAAGGGATGCAGTTCTTCTACTGGTGCATGAATTAAATTGTTGTGAATCTAACACTTTTGACATTTCTCGACAAACTTATAGGATTCTTTCTCCATGCATGGCCAATAATATCCCAAACAAAGTATTTTCTTAGCTAGAGTTATCCCACTCGAGTGAGTGCCACAAATACCCTCGTGAACCTCTCGTAGGGTTGTTTCAGATTCGTTGTGTTCTAGAGGTTGAAATAAAGTACCATCAAGACCTAGATGATAAAGTATGTCAGCGATTAAGGTATGTTGTGCGGATTGGCGAATGAAGTTTCATTTTTGATTCCTGGATAGATCAGGAGGAAGGACATCATTTTTCAGGTAAGCATAGGTCATTTCGTAGATGGAGGTTTCAGTGGTTTCTATATTGCAGATGGTAGCGGATTCTGGATTATTATGGGAAGGACATGATACTTGTTCTACCATAAACTCATAATAAACACGCTTCTCAGGCAACTATAGTAAGGAAGCAATTATAGCCATAGCATCTGCAGCTTTGTTTTTGGCCCTTGGAATTTGATCAAACTTGATACTGACAAAGGACTATTTCAAATTATCTATTTGTTGCTTGTAGGGCATCAACTTTTCATCTTTTGTTTGATACTCGTCATTTACTTGATAAATGACTAGTTGAGAATCCCCATATACCTGTAAGTCCGTGATCTTCCATTGAATTTCTATTTTGACCCCAATGATTAATGCTTCATATTCTGCCACATTATTTGTACACTGAAAAATTAATCTATATGATTTTGGAATTCTGTGTCCTTATGGAGAAATGAACAAAATTCTTGCTCCTAATCCTCGCTGTGTATATGATCCATCAAAATATAATACCCACTGTTGGGGCATCACTGTTAGAATGTCTGCATCTGAAAACTCCATGGTCATTGGTCGATTATCTGGTAAAGGAGCCTCTGCTAATTTTTCAATGATTTCCTATCCCTTGATTGCCTTTCTCTCGACATAATGAATGTCAAATTCGCTTAATAGCACGACCCACTTTGCCAGTCTACCTGTTAAGGCAGCCTTACTGAGTAGATATTTTAAAGGATCGATCTTTGCTATTAGTTTGATTGTATGGGTTAGCATGTAGTGCCGCAGCTATTGAGTAGCGAATACCACCATCAAGCAAGATTTCTCTATGAAAGTGTAATTGATTTCATATCCATTTAAAGTTCGGTTGATATAGTAGATAGCATGTTCTTTTCCTTCATAATCCTCTTGTGCTAATAGTGCCCCCAAAGAGATATCTATTGTGGCAATGTACAATATGAGATGCCTTCCTTCTATTGGTGGCATGAGAATGGGTGGTGACATTAGATACTACTTGATTTGATTGAATGTTGTTTCACACCCCTCATCCCACTTGAAAACTATATTCTTATGCAATAGATGATTGAAAGGATGACTTTTATCCGCCAACTGGGAGATGAATCTTCTGATCGATTGGAGCCTTCCCTGTAGTGATCTGAGTTGACTTATATTCTTAGGAGGTGGCATCTCCATAATTTCTTTGACTTTGACTGGATCCACCTCAATTCCCTTTTCCGAGACAATGTACCCTAATAGTTTTGCTGATGTGACCCTGAAGACACACTTTTTGGGGTTTAACCTGACATTGAATTTCTCCATGCATGTGAATATTTTGTCTAGGATATGTAGATGTCCTTCCCTAGTAGTATATTTTTCCAAGATTTCATCCACGTAATCCTCCATGAAGGTGTGCATCACATCATGGAAGATTGTTGTCATTGCTCTTTGATAAGTTGCTCCTGTGTTCTTTAGACCAAATAGCATGACGTTCCAGTAGAAGGTTCCCCATGGACATGTGAAAGCTGTCTTTTCCTGATCTTCTGGAGCTATTTTTATTTGATTGTATCTAGAGAAACTGTCCATGATTGACAACATGGCATGCCTAGTTGTTAAATCCACAATGATGTCAATATTTGGTAGTGGAAAATGATCCTTCAGACATGCTTTATTTAGGTCCCTGAAATTTGTACATATTCTGATGCTATTGTCCGGTTTTAAAATAGGTACAAGGTTTGATATCCATTTGACATAGTCTATAGACCGTATGAATCCATCATCCAATAATTTCTTTAGCTCTGTCTTTACCATCAATGCGATATGGGGATGCATTTTTCTTAATTTTTGTTTGACAGGCTTGATTCCTATGGGCAAAGACAAGTGATGCATGAGCAGATTTGATTCTAAGCCTGGCATATCGGAATATGACCAAGCAAATTTGATGCTTCTTTCTTTAAAGAATTTGATGAATTTTGGTCTTTCTTGTTCAGTCATAGATTCTGCCAGATGTAGGATTTTTGCCTTATCTTCAGTGCCAATATTCACAGATTGTGTTGGTTCTACCAAGACTGATGATCGTTCATGATAGTGCTCTAGAAGAGTGTCAAATCTTCCATCCTTCAGTGCCTCATTAAGTTTTTCACCGTTAGATGCGTTCTTTATTTTTACTTTTTCCAGATCTAATGCTATCATATAATGGTTTTCACCATTAGATCTATTTTCCCTGTTGTTATTTTTGTAACTGGAAGATTTGACACCCTCGTGCTGAGTCGTGTTGTTATGGGTTTTATAGACAAAAATTGTATCAGGTTCAGTATGACATAGGAACTTGACGAGGCCATCATCATTTGTAAATATTGGTATATTCAAAGGTTCGACAAGTTCCTAGTCAATGAGGTCAAGATGGATTAAAGGCATGAGGTTATCAGATTCATTCAAGGTGATGGATGTAAGGGTTTGGACAACCATTTCATCATAGTCATTTATTGGAATATCGAGATCCGTGATGGTACTTTCTTCAAGATCATCTAGTCTACTCGAAGTCTGCTTGTCCCCACTCGAATCATCGATATTTAGTGACCCTTCCCCAAGTGGTCTAGACCCAGAAACTTGGCCCTCCTCACATGTAGGTGCATATTGTTGAATTACATTGACTTGAATATCAATGAAAGATAGATCAGAATACAACGCCCACTCATATTCATTTGAGTCTGTTTCAGAGCTATCTCTAAACTGAAGGATATTTTTTACAACCATCCTTGTTAGCTCTTGCTTCTCTTCTTCAGAGTATCCTAGTCCTGGCTTCTCTTTTGTGTGGAGAGTGAGGGGTTGAATAGGCTCTATGATTCCATCCTTTCTTAATCCAATGGGTCCTTGTCCTTCATACCCCATTTTTTCTAAAATAGCTTTTCCTTTTCCATATTTATCGGTGTTGATGTTGACATTTTTGATACTGATATCTGATGTAGAGGGTTCCTCATCTTTGTATAGCCAATCTAGGATTGCTTTGTTGTTTGTTTCATCCTCTATTGTACCTTTTTTGACAAACCTTTCGTCAAGAGCTGTGACCGGTAATAATGTTTGAGGTTCTATCAGAGATGGCTTACCATATGTCCTAAGAGATGGCATTAACTATGATAGGTTAAGTGATTTATCCATAGAATATGTTCCCATTCCTTTGTCAGTCAGTTGTACTTGCTCTTGAAAATTTTGTGATAAAGATGTTTGTTGATCCTAACTATCTGTTGATTGAATTTCCATAGGACTTGTTTCTTTTTCTATACCCTTTTTCTCAACCCACTTGGTCGTGATACTTGGGTGTTGGTCTTCTTTGGATGGTTGAGGAAATGATGCTTCCCTGTTGTGTGGTACAAAGGTATCTTGAGAGATCCTAAGGGTGTCACAATGTTGAGGATGATTGTAATCAACAGATATAGTCACCTCTCGTCCATTTATTGGGAACTTTAAACATTGATGATATGTCGAAGGTACAACCTCCATTTCATGGATCCATGGTTGTCCTAAGAGAATGTTGTATGTTAACTCTATCTCCAACACTTGACATGCTATATGTTTCATCATGGGCCCCACTTGAATGGGTAGCACAATCAAGCCTTTAGATTATCTTTCTTCCTCATCATATGCTTTGATAGTCATTGTTCTATGAGAATCAATAGCATTATCTGAATATCCTAGTGCATAGATTAACTTGAGAGTGCAAATGTTCAGACCAGCTCCCCCATCTATTAAGACTCTCTTGATGCGGTGATTATGGATTAAGACTTCAATATGGAGTGCAGTATTATGGGGATGGTTTAGTGAGATATCATCCTGTTCGGAGAATGATAGACAATGTGGGGTAGTCAAATGTCCCACCATAGCTTGAAACTAAAAAACATCTAGATTCTTTGGTACCGTAGTCAAAACTAAAGCTTGTTCGAGAACCTCCTTATGTGATGGTGATATTTTAAGGAGCTCTAGTATCGATATATGAGCAAGAATGTTTTGCAATTGATCGACGATGTTATAGTGAGATGGAGGTGGAACTGCGTGTGTAGATCCAACTCCTTTTAACATGACCTTGGCTTGCCCCCTATTCATTACGTTTACTGGTTGATTTTTCTTGATGGTCTCTGATTTTTAAGACATTGATTTGATTATCAGAGTTTGATATGTTCGGGAGCAAGTCCAATGGAGTAGTGTTGTTGATTTTGGGTCCGTCAATATTGTGACTAACTATGTGATCACTCTCTATTCCAGATAGATAAAGGATTGTTGTGTCAAAGACCTGGTTGACATTCTTCCCTTTTTTTTTTGAAGATGATGATGCTCCTTTGTCATAGTTTGGCAAAGGGTCTTTGAAGGCCGAGTGATCGTTATTGTTTTGAGGTGTTTCCACATATGCTTTGTTGTTGTCGATCAAGTCTTGTATTGCATGTTTCAACTCCATAAAATCATTAATTTTGTGACCTTTGTTATTATGGAAGTTGTAGTAATCAACATCATTCCACCATGGTGGTTTGACCTTTGGATCCCAGAATCAGGCTTCCCATGCAGCGATAAGGCCACTAGCGACGAGTTCTTTCATTGTTGATTCTATCGTTTGGCCTAAAGGTGTGAACCTTCACCGATTTGATGGTTTCTGATATGATTGCATCTTTACGATCTTGTTGTTTTGTATGAAATTTGGCTTGACAAGTTGATCATTGTTTTGATTCTTTGATGTAGATGTTGTCAAGTTAAAAACCGGTTTGACATTTTGGGAATCATTTATTGTTTCATTGATAGTTGTGTTTTGATTCTTTTGCCAAAATTTTGGCTTATCACTACTTGAGTATTCATTGGAGGAGTTACTTGTGTTTGTTTTATCTTTGAAATGTTTGATAACTCCTCTTTTGACTAATTCTTCCTCAATTTTAAGACCGTTTTCTATGACTTTCTCGAACGTGGGAGGACATTGTAATTCCAGTCTATAACTCATTTCCTCTATTAAGTTGTCAATGAACAACTCCATGTTTTCTTCCTCAGGAATGGATCTAGGAAATCTGGTGAATAGGCGTCGCCATCTTTGGAGAAAAGACAAGAACGTTTCCCCTTTGTTTTGCTTTAGGTTATAAAGATCCTTTATTGTAACATCATGTTGGATGTTAAAGGAGTATTGAGAAATGAACCTATTGACTAATTCCTCAAAAGTTATGATACCTGGTTGTAGTTTTGAAAACCACTCCATACATGATCCTCCCAAGCTCCTTGGGAATAATCTCATTAAGTAAGTTTCCTCTTGGGAAAAATCGAGACTCATTGTTTTGAATTCCCTGATATGATCTATCGGATCCATTCTTCCATTGTACTTGTCATACTTTGGGATCTCACAGTGTCTAGGAAAAGGTATCAGACTGACCATTGTGTCGAAAGGATAAGGACAAATGTCCTGTATCGCATATCTTTTGGTACTCCCTTTCCTCATATCTTGTATCTGTTGTTGTAATAGTTGCATTTGAGACGTTAAAGTGGCAACTGGATCTATTGTTTGTGTAGGTTGTAGAATTTTAGTCTCACTTGTTCCAAGTGCTTCCTTCAGACGATTCACGTCGAAGTCCTTGGGAAGTTTGGCACCTAATTCAGCCAACATCAAAAGATACTTCTCCATATCTTGTTCTAAAATATTTTCCATAAATATATGGAACTTGGGATCTTGTTGAGCTGCTTGAATATCCTCTGGAGTTATTTCATTCTTATCATTTCGATTCAGATTGTTCCAAGGATTTTCCTTTGCCATTGCTTGGGATTTTAAAATTTCTTGCTCTAAGAGTCTCTATTTTTGGGACCTAGTTAAGATTGGCATACAATTTTTTACGCTTTCGTCTGAAATGTTGATCTTCTACGTTGGGAAAATTTCAATTGAAATTTTAACAAAGTCGAATAAGATGACTGATCTTATTGATGAGACTATGTTAAAAATTTGATTACTATACTTGGTTTCATGATAAAGGATGATAGTATCCTGATGATGAAACTTCAGTGTAGTAATCGATTGTGTATTTGATTTTGACACTTGTGATTTGCAAGATCTTGTTTCAATTGATAAGACTGGAAGTTTGTATAAACCTATTTGTTTTCAGTCTCTAGACAATGATTTTGATAAAAAGAAACTTGGTTTAGATGAAAAAATGTTGATGAAATGACAGACTAACTGACTGGTAAAAATTTTAAACTCTTTGTTTTGAAAGTGCTAAATAAGAGGACAGAGGCGCTATTTCACAAAAGCGCTAGAACAGAGTTATGAAGCACTGAAATAGGTGATAGAAGCATTTTTTTGATAGAAGCGCTAAAATAGTACACGAAAGTGCTGTAGAATTTGATGGAAGTGCTATCTTGATAGAAGCGCTGAAATAGTGCATGAAAGCGCTGAAAAAAGATGATGAAAGTGTTGTTTTGACATAAGCGCTGAAATAGTGCATGAAAGCGTTGTTTGAATGAAAGAGCTAAAATATAGACTGTAAGCGTTGAAACAGTGCTCGAAAGCGCTATTTCACAGAAGCGCTAAAATAGTGACTAGAAGAGCTGAAACAACATTCTAGAACGCTAAAAATAGGATTTTAAGACTCTCTGCTATAAAATCTAATTTGGCCTTGTGGTATATTGTATCATGGATTGTGGAAGATAAGAAGGATGTATGGGCTGACTATGGTTGTGATACTGAGTGAGAGTTCTTCTTTGGAAGAAGGCTCATGAATAGAGTGATTCTATTACGTAATCTAAGGTGTGACCCCTAGCAAAATCATGATATTTGTGGATGAATGTTCTATGTTGTAAAAAGAGTTTCTGATTTTGATATAGAAAATGTTGTCTTCTCAATTTATCTCGATAACCGAAAGGCTTCTTGGGTTTTGTGATTTTGATTTTTCTCTTGGCAAACGTGGTGGAATTCCACTTTCGCAGCATGGATTTTCTGATATAACTTGACTTTATTGGTTTTAAGGATGATCTTAAATCTGATTTTAATGAATTTGTGAAAACACAGCAAGCAATTGTGAATAATTGTTTTAACTGAAATAGATCATGTATGTTCAAGAATCACGAATGATTCTTATTGATTTTGATGGGTTGCTTTGACAATTGTACACAAGTCAAATAGACTCACACTTAAGGACAAGTAGGTCATCATTATACTCACAACCCACATCTTGAATTGCGTTGACGCACATAGCCTTGTCACCCCCTAGAGGGCACCCGTGTTTTTGTCATTTCCAGGCACGTACTCAGAGTTGGATTTCTCGTCCCCTGAGCAAACAGTCCGTGGAAATTATATGGTGAATGTCTTGGGGGTAGATTCTTCCCTCCCCTTGCATTGTAAGTATGATAATGTATGGATACTGACTCAGCGAGATACTACTCTATGGTTCATAGATAGGGCTTCCGTGCGGTGCGACAATTGATAAACTCCCTCAGGAGACCTCCCAATCTTTCGAACAAATATTTTGGGGATGGTTATCTTGCTCACTACCGTCAAGTTGGACTTTCATCAACAACTTGCATTTTTATTATAGTGGGTTGGAATCCTTGGCTTTAGGTGTTCCCACTTAGGTCGTTCTCGTAGGGTGAGTACTTTTTCCCACTACGGTAGGCCTTCTAAAGGATTTAATAAAGTGTAAATAGCATGAAGTAAAAGTGAATTTGGCACTTTGGTCACCCAGTTAAGGGGAGAGCATAAGCCTAATCACCACAAGCACAACATATAAGTTGTTCTATTTTAAGCCCAAAAAGAAATTTTCTAATCTATGTGAAGGTGTTGCTTCACAGAAATCATGTTGTTCTTTTTAACTTGTACTGTAAAAATGCGGTGACTATCTTAGGATTGATAAATTTTCTTTTAAGAAAACAAAAAGTGGCTACCCTACGATTGATATATTTTAGAAACCAAGAAATGACTATCCTAGGATTGATAAATTTTAGAAAACCTGAAGTGACTATCCTAGGATTGATAAATTTTAGTCAAACTATGAAAAAAATAAAATCTGTCCGCGGTCGTGTCGGATCTAGACTAATTTTACAAAAGCGCTAGAATAGTCCACCAAAGTGCTAAAAATTTTACCTGATGCGCTAAAACATGAAAGCCCCGAAATAGGACACCAAAGCGCCGAAGTTTTCTATAGACGCGCTAAATCACCGATGCGCTGAAATAGTTGACGGAAGCGCTAAAGTTGAAAGCACTAAAATTTCTGATAGAAGCACTGTAGTAACACGGAAGTGCCGAAACAAAGCATGGAAGTGCTATAGTTTTCCATGGAAGCACTATAGTATTTGACAAAAGCGCTAAAATAAAACACGCCATGAACCTGCGTGACACTTTCCAGAAAAATTGTAAAATTGAGAAAATTGGGGGTAATACCCCACGGTAGGCGCCAAATTGTAAGTGTGGAATTAGGTGTAAAGCACAAAACACTTCTTAATATGACATTATATCAAAGATAAATAAAATTTAACTAATTCAAAGCAATAATCTACTAAAAGCTTCATATTGTTCTCTATCCTGAAAGATTTATTAAACCACTATTGCTCTCAGATCGTGAGGACACTATGATTGTTAAAATGACAATTCAAAGAACGAGATGGATGATAATGCAATGATATGGAGCTAAATATGATAATACTAGATGATAAATGAATTAAACTAGCATGAATTGACATGAAACAGATAATTGCAGCTACAGGAGGCAACAATGATATGAAAGCTTGATTGCTTGATGTTGGATGTTTGATGCTTGATGTGTTTGATGTTTGAATTCCTGCAGAGTAAGAGTGCATAAGTTAGATTATCTGGATCCTTTTTCTTGGTTCAATGAGGTTGTATTTATAGAATTCCTAGCTGTAGAAATGCACAGGGAAGACATTGAGAGGCTTGGATTCAATCTGGAGGATTGAATGGTGAGATATGGAGGAGATTGAGAGAATTTTGGTGATTGTCTCTACCCATGAAAACACTAGGCAAGAGAAGAGGAAGGATTGATGGAGGATGATTGAGAGAAGATTTTGGAATTTGTCTCCAAAACTTCCCGTGAAGTTTCAAAGCATTAATTGTGACATATTTTAGACATAAGATATCTAATTCATTTTTGATGAAATATAGTGGAATATTCCTTATGCTTTAATTCAAATATTTTTTATTTATTTAAATTAGCAAACAAAGGATAAATAATTTAATAAAATGAACTATATGATAGTTGTTTATTAAATTAAATAGAAGAATATGGCAATTAATCAATAAAGTGTTTCATCTTTATTTAATTAATTTAGAATCGATATGATAGATAAAATAGGGATTTGATAATTAAATCAAACAAAGTATTTAATTTTGTTTATTTAATTAAGATGAATTTTAATGTGAACTATATAAATAAATATTTCTATTTATTCAATAGTAGAGGAAATTAGAATAATTAATCAGATAATTTGTATTTAATTAATCGGATGCTCCAGACCAATTTTAGGTGTATACACTTACATTTTAGTTAAATAAGAAATCTAACTCCACTATCAAATTTAATAACTCTTACGATACCCATATTCTAGTAATTTACCCATTAAACAGTATATATCATACTATTTAATTTAAATAAATTACTATGGTTAGGGTAAAACTTCTTTTCTTTTTTTTGAATTTTATCATTTCAAATGTAATAGCTCTCATCAAAATATTTTAAATTTTAAAAATAAACTTTATTAATAAGTAGATTATTAATTCACTATATATTTAATGTAAAATAACTATTTATAAATGTAAATTTTTATTTTTATTTACACATTCATTTTTAATAAAATAATATTATAACTATCAAATCATTATAACCTTAATAATTAGTTACTAAAATTATCTTATAATTTAATAATTTAATTAAATTTACGTTACAAATACGACTACAATGAACCACAACCATGTCAAATAATTGATACACATCAATTGACCCATTAATTTGAACGACAAAATTAACATGACCTCACAAGTCACAAATAAACAACTTACTCACTCGACACGAAGGGCCAAAAGTGGAGGGGCACTACATGCAACGCCAAGTGCATAAGAAATATTAGGGTGAGAGATAGATAAATTAGACTCCCAACAAATTGTCAATAAAGCATAGAGTCATTTGTTTCACAAGGGGGATGAGATTCAAGTTTAATACTAGTTTCAATAGGGGTAATGGATGATTTACAATCAAACATATTAAATTTTGAAATTAAGTTTTATTCATATTTTTCTTGAGATATAATAAATGAATGGTGATCTTGGAAAATGGATGTTCCTAAGAAATAATGAAGAAGACCTAAATTGGTCATTTCAAAGGTAAGGTTTTTTTTTCTTATATTTGAGTATTAAGGATGAAAGATTTCTTATTATGAGTAAGTCATCTACATATACAATAATGATAACTACATGATTATTTCCAAATTTACAAAATAAATTATTATTAGATTTATAATTTGAGAAAACTAGGTTGAGAAAGAAGTTCTTTAGCTTGGAATGCCATGCTCAAGGGGCTTGTTTAAGTCCATAAAGAGATTTTTTTAGTTTACATACATAGTTTTCTTTATCTTTTTCAATAAAGTCTTGAGGTTGATGCATATATATTTCTTCCTATAAATTTTCATTTAGAAAGCATTTTTAACATCGATTTGGTGGATTTCCTAGCCATTTTGGATAGAAAGTGCAAGAATTAAATGAATAGTTCCCATTTTCACCATAGGTGTAAATTTTTCATCATAATATATGCCTTGTTGATAAAATCCCTTGGCCACTAATCTAGCTTTATATTTATCAATGTGAGGATCATTTTAATTTTATAAATCCAACAATTTAATAATGTTATGATTATTGGGTGGGGGAACAAGTTCCCATGGTTTGGGGTTTAATTTCATATAAAGTCATTAAGGCAAAATATGTATGTTGATGTCTAGTCATCTTAGGGAGAGAAGGTTCCACATTTGTATCTTGAATTGAGGATTGAACCTACTTAGGTATTTTAGAGGGAGGATTAGGATAAGTGTCAAAGGATAATTGATAATTTTCTTCATCTATTGAAGTTTCAACAATATTGTTAATAGAGTTAGAGAATGGAGTTTCAAAAAAGTGTACATTTCAACTTATAATAATATCTCTTTGAGGGATCATAAAGTCTAAATCCTTTTGTATTTATCCCATAACCAACAAAAATATATTTAGTAGATGTTGAATCAAGTTCTTGTATTTTTCATTTAGGGATAAAGATAGAGGTAGGACTCCCAAATATTTGAAGATGAGAGATATCAGGTTTTTGCTTTGACCACTCTTCTAAGGGAGTTGAAAGATGTAAGAATTTTGTAGGAACTCTATTTAAAATACATATAGTTGTATTCATAGCTTCAACCCAAAGGAATTTAGGTGTGTTAGAAGAGTGTATCATAGATCTAACCATTTCTAAGATGGTTTTGTTTTTCCTTTCAACTACCCCATTTTGTTAGGGAGAATATGGACATGTAAGTTGTCTATGTATCCCACATATTATACAAAAGTTGTAAATTTTTTTATTAATGTATTTAGTACCATTATGTGTTCATAGAATTTTAATTTTATGATTAGATTGATTTTCAACTAGGGTTTTAAATTCTTTAAATTCAAAGAGAACTTCATTTTTTGTTTTTAAGGTAATATCTCAAAATCATTCTAGAATAATCATCAATAAATGTAAGAGCATATAAAGACCCATTAAGAGAAGGAACTTGAAATGGCCCCATTAAATCACTATGGATTAATTGTAAGATTTTAAAAGAAATTAAATTATGACTTTTGTTAAAGGGAAGTATATGTTGTTTACCTAGAAGACACCCTTTACAAGTTTCCAATTTGTTTTCGATTTTTGGCAATCCAATTACTAGATTGGGATAAGACATTTAATTTAAACTCCTAATATTTAGGCATCTTAATCTTTCATGTCATAATTGTGTTTCATTTTTTATTTGAGTGGATAAACAATTTTCTTTTGAAGTATTATTAAAAATAAAGAGGCCATCTTTTTGAATACCTTCTACAATAATAGTTTCATTTTGATATTTAATGGACCATTTATCTTTTATAAAAAATAAAATAAAATTATCTTTAGTAAGTTGAGAACATGATAGTAATTTTTTCCTTAAATTTGGAACATATAATGTATCTCCAATAGTTTCATTAAAAATTCTGAATTTACCTATTCCCATGACTTTTATTACTAAATTATCTCCTAAATATAGTTTTTCATTACAAGGATTAAGATTTGTTAAAATATCATGCATGCATGTCATATGTGTAGTTGCTCCACTATCAAGGATCCATTCATCGCCGATTGATGTAGATAAGGCAGTATAAAGGGTAACATTTTTATTTTTATTTTTATTCGAATTTAACTTATAATTTCTATTTTTATGAAACTTATTTTTATAAAAAAAAATTATTTTGAATAATTGGTTTTGTTAATTTTGTAAGAGTTTTTAGAATGGTTAAATTATTTGGAGAGGTTTTGATTATTTCTATTGTTATTGTTGTTGTTATTATTATTATTATTATGTTTCATAAGATAGCTTGTATTGATTTGAGAAAATTTAAAAATGTCTACCCAATAGGAGAATGACCAAATGCAAAAAACTAACCTCACTTTCTACTAGCCTCTGACCATGCCTTATCATTTGACAAAACTGCTAACCACTAGTATGCATCCCTAGCCCTAACCAACCACCACCATTGATTACAAAATTGTCTATATAACTTTTACAAAAAATGACACTATGTCGAGCCAACAAACTCTTGAGAACCATCCAAAAACCTTACCAGAGATTAACATAGTGTTATTTTACCAAACCTAGACCAGATTACCATACAAGAGGTGACAAGGGACAACCATCTCTTATAGAAATCCATTGGCTTTTGAAAAAGCATCGAATTCTTGGACCCATACAAAATCATTGACTACCTCCATCCAAAACACGTTCTTTAGAAAATTTAGTGTGATCAAAACTATGACCATGTGCTTCACTAATGCCAGCTCCTTTAAATCCATAAGGAATTGATAAAATTTAATGACCTCAAACTAAAATTTTAACAGATCCAAATCTCATGGATGTGAGATGCCTTTGCCAAGTAGTGCAGCTTTAAGGGTCTCCTCCAAACCACCGAACAATTATTTCTTGAAGAGCTTGCAGACCAGTGCCCTTGCGTTTTGGGTGTATGGTTGTACAAAACAGATGCCAAAAACCTTGAGGCAATTTGTGTGTGTAGCACCCCTCCATTTTTCTCTTTTGATCAGACAATGTTCTTCTTCGTTATGTTTTATTTCTATTTGTACTATGACTATGGTACTCGGTTACTATTTGATCGCTAATTGTAAAGCGATGTGATGTTATATTTTGATGTGATGGTATTTTATTATGATGTTATCATTATGGCATGCTTTAGATTAGCATAGAGGATATTTGAATTAATGTTGTTTTATGCCTTTGATTAGACTATTGATGTTAGATTCGTTAGTTTTGTAACACTGCATTGGTGAAGAGGACGAAATTGCACCACTCACTTATGAGCGCCCTGCGATTCCATGATTTCCTCTTCATGGTGTGTTTTATTATGATATATATGTGCATGCTTGATATACGCTTTGTTTGCAGGTTTACAGGTACATGACATCGACTCCACCTGGTTCTGCAGGTTTGAGCGTGTCCATTGCCCAACGGTATTTGATTAGGAGATAGTAGCTAGGTTTTTCCTGTCAAGTCATCACCCTGGTCATAGTGTGTCATTGGTTTTAAGTTGGGTTGGTTGCTTTAATTTTATTCAATTTCATCTTGATATTATTTAACTGCAAGTTAAAAAAGGTAAATAAATGGCATTAAATATTTAAGCTGTTTATTAAATTAATTTGGTTTATTATTCTAGAAGATGTTATTTAATTAATTAATTAATTTAATTTAATTAGTAAAATAATTTAATCTTTGGATTATATTTATTTTATTGGATTAATTAAATTAATTGAATTGAATTGAGTTATTTTTAGAATTGATAGATATTTTGTTTGAAAATTGAAAAATGTTTTGTTTTGCATTTTTGTAGGATTTGAATGCAAAAAGAAATTCGAAGATATTTTTTGTTTTGTTTTCAAAAATTTATGTTGGTGGTTGAAAGAGATATTTATTTTTCATGGAGTTAAGGGCTTTAACCATAAAAATTCAAAGGGAAAAAGGAAGGAAAAAAAAGAAGGAATTTTGGTTTTGGCTTTGGATTTTGATTGTGGAGAAGCTTTGTTGGATTGTTTGGAAGGAGCTGGAATCTATGGAAGAATCATTGCACCATTTGGAATTATCTCAAGCTTTCAGAAATGAGGTTTTTTGTTTATTAAATTAATTTCATTTTTGAAAAGATTCTTAGATTTTATATGTTGTTTGGAAAAAAAAAACTTTGTTTAAATTGAAAGAAAAACCCATGTGAAATCTTGTATCAAATTCTTAAACCTCTATTTTCAAATGATTTTTCTCAAGAAAAAAATTGCATGCCTGACTGTAAATGATCATTTCCTTGAAATTATGTGCTCAACTGGTTTAGTAAATTTAATAAATTTGTTTATAAATATATATATATGTATATATATATATATATACATATATATATATATATATGTATATATATATTGTGAAAAGTATATATATATATATATACTTTTCACAATATATATATACATACATATATATATTTCATTGTGAAATGGTTGTGTAAAAAACAATAATAATGGAAAAAAAACCCTATCAAAACATTCACAGATTTTAAAATCTGCAGGATCTGTGTAAAAAAAAAAATTATATTAAAAAAATTGCAGCCGAAATATTGGGGGGGAGGGGGGGCGGTCATTGGGGGCTCACCCCACAGTCGACCCCATGGGAGGCACTGTGGGGGAGCCGCGACTAGCGCACCCCACACCAATCGTGCCCTATGCAAGGGTCGATTGTGTGTAAACACAGTCATGCCCTTAAGGGGGTTCGACTATGTTTACACACAGTTGCCCTATGTATGGGGTTCGCTTGTGTGTAAATACAACCACCCCAATTGATATGGCGGTGCGCTTTCCCAAAAACTCTACATGGGTTTAACTTTGAAATTCATTTTTTTAATAATATAATATTTTATATTATATTCTTTTTTTTAATATTAATATATATATATAATATGTATATATACAAATATATGAGGATATATATGTATATTAATATATATATATATTTGTGTATATATGTTAATATATATATATATAAAATGTATATATATATTGATATATATATAATTATAGGATTATGCATATATATAATCGATATGTATATATATTTAAATATATATATTCAATTGAGGTTTTAAATAATGGCATGTTTTAAATACAATTGGAGGATTTTAAATTAATATGTTAATAGTCGAATTATTGGATTTTAAAATAATATATTTTGATAGAACAAATATTGGATTTAAAAGTAATATGTTTTAACAGAGGGATTAATTGATTTTAAAAATGATTTATTTTGAAAAGAAGGAATAGATGATTTAAAAGTTTTATGTTTTGAATTGAGGAAATAGTTTTTATTTTTTTAATATTTAAAAGCAATTAAGGAAATTGAATATATAGTTTAAATTCCCTTCTTTGTCTGAAAGAGACATTAGTAAATTAGTTTTATTGAGGCAATAAACTACTTAATTTTATTAAGGGAAGTGGATTTAGGAAATCCAAAAGTAGATTTAATTCCTGTTTAAATTGCTCTTTTAAATGTAAATTTCTTTCATTTTCGTTTTGGGGGAAATTGTTTAGAAGGGTTAATAAGTCTTCCAGATGGGGTATTTAAATATTTGGGGTTGTTGTATTATGTTAGTCATCCTCTGAATTGCCTTGGATAGTGTGCATAGTTGAACCCAGTTAATTACTCGGTTATCACGAACGGGGGTGTATTGCTTTTATGTTTTGGATAGGGATTTAATATCCTTAAGTCACACTAGTTTTCCCTTGGGATGTGGAGTTGTTCCACATGTTGTCTTAGTGGATTGGCTTGCAATGAGGGTCGGCACACAAAGTGGTGTTAGGGTAACTCATTGTGAGTTAGTTAATCCAGTGATAATGTAAATAAACTTATTAGAAGAATAGATAGTATCAAACACTTAATAAGAATAATTGTGCCTTGCTCATGGATACAAGGGCTTGTGTAGACTTGGGATGGGACTTGAAGGTCTGGAATGGAAAGTTTTTTATCTTTTTTCTACGAGAGATAATTGATTCTGCATTGGTTTGCATGAGGGGTCGGGAGTCATTAGAGGTTTCCAGGAGATTCTGAGATGGGGGTCAAGGCCTAAGAAGACTTACGAGGATATCCCATGTAGCATTGTGATGAAACTTCTCCTAAGTCAACAATATGTTTCTATCAGTGATGCGATTGATTAATTAACTCTGGAAGCATTGTAACCATTGTGTTAGTGTTGTATTTGTATTTGATTAAGTTCAGTTATGTTTTAGCCCATGTCTAGAGGTAGATGGTCTTGTCTAGGAATCCTTGTTACTATCTCCTAGCACGGGGGGTGGTCCTTCGAGTACCGCTTGGTTGGGTGGAACGTGCACCTTACTCTGTTGGGTTTTCTTCTTGTTCGTGTTGATGAGATTTCTAGTTGGAGAGCTCGTGGGATCCAGTTTCATTGCATGCTTATATTCATTTCAGTTGATTCTTGTAATTTATTACCCCTCAATTGTAATCGAGGTGGAATATTTTAATTTGTATTTAGGCTTATTGGTTCTACCTCATTCAAGGGATGAGAGATGTAATCTGCTGGTCAAATTATTGTTATATGCAATCTTATTGTATCTCTTACTATTATGATGTAATTTATCATGTATGGAATGTATGTGTTTGTAATTTCTCAAGTAGATTAATGTTATGGACTCAATTATGTTGTATGTATGGGTTTTAAAGTAATCTTAGTCTCGTAACATTAGAGGTTGTTGGCATTGGGTAGTGAACTTGCATGTTAATTGTACTTTAAACAAAAAATTGTGTGTTTGAGTAGTTAATTGCAACTTCCTCTAGGATTACATGGCGGGGCGTTACACATGGTATCAGAGCTTGGGTTTAAACACTAGGTACTCTAGGATTATGATGAACCCATTAAGCTTTTAGTTGTGTAGGTTTTAAGTTGTGTACCTTACCTAATACCTTGGTGTGTCTATGCAAGATTATGCCTCCCAGATGCTTAAGAGGTAGAGGGCGAGGACGTGGCTGTGTAGGCGGTCGCGATGGGAGTCAACATGAATCTCCTCCTCGTGTTCCACTTATTTTGGATCAGGAGGAACATCAAGCATCGTAGAATTCCCTAGGGGTCAGTGACTGACAACATAATCCTATAGGGATCGAGGTTGCATGTAGGGCACTTGAGGAGGCATTAGCGCTCCTTGGTCAAACATAGGCCAAGGTTCAAGGTAATCCTGGTGAGAGGGAAGTTCCATCTCAGTCAGAGGCACATATGAGATATTTACTCAGTGCACGAACACCATTGTATGATGGAGCAGACACTAGGTTAGAGGCTGAGACTTGGCTTATAGACCTCAATAGATGCTTTTCTATGCACCCTTACGACAATAATACCAAAGCACGGTGTGCTATCATGTATCTATGAGGATTCACATCCACATGGTGGAGGATGGAGGAGTAGAAGCTCCATATAGATATTAACTCAATGTCTTGGGAGATTTTTCTAGAGCACTTCAGAACTCATTTCCTATCTGACCACTGGCATCAGCGTCAAGGTGATGAGTTTCATGCCTTGCATCAATTAGCCTTGATAGTTGAGCAGCATGAGTGACACTTCTATGAGCTTAAGCAGTTTTCAAGTATAGGAGATGATGAGGGGATGTTGGTTCACCACTTTTTCAGGGGCTTGAACACCTGTCTTAGTGAAGGTGTGAGGGTTTTTGAACCCAAAAACCATGGAGGCAGTGGTGGAGAAAGCACATCTAGTAGAGGAGAATCTGGCCATGGTACTGGAAGGCCATATGGGTGTTCAGATTGGCAATAGTTCAGTAGCAAGGTCTAGTGCTTGAGGAGGTCAGACTCAGGGAGGTGCACCTTCCAGGGCTAAACAAGGACCTTCGCAAAGTGGTCAAAAACAACAGGTTTCACAAGGGAAACATAAAGTTTTCCAGCAGAGGCAGGGGGACAAGAGTTGGAGGCATATGAAATGCTTTAGCTTTGAGCAGCCAACGCAGAGTTCTCAGTCTACTTCCAGGGGTAGCGTGCAATAGTCTAGCACACCACCTGAAGCCAAGGGCTATGGTAGAGGTATTTGATGTTCCACATGTAGCCAATAGGGTCATATAGCTAAAATGTGTCCTAACAGGGGCAGATCTGGATTTTCTCAGGGACCAACAACATTTGAGCCGACAGTTGGGGATACAAGAAGAGGGCATCATGTTTTCACAACAGTTGATAATTGTTAGGCAGAGCATCAGGGTACCGTCATTGAGACATTTGGTATGTTGTTGGATAAAACCCAATTACCATCTGGTTTGATTCTGGAGCATCAAACTCTTTCATTTCTTCTTCCATCATGATGTGATGTAGATTGGGGGTTAGTAAGGCAAGTTGATAGGTGGCAAGTTGAGTTAGCCTTGGGTGAGAAGTGGAATCACATTCCTTTGTACTAGGGTGTAGATTGGAGGTTGGACCTCCAAGTTATTCCATTGGGTTCTTATGACGTTGTCATAGGGATGAAATGGTTAGAGGCGCATTGTGCAGTCATAGATTGTCGATGTAAGTTGATTTGATGCATTGAGGCATCTGGCAGAGAGGTAGAGATAGTGGGAGTTTAGAGGTCGATTTCCTTGAGATCATCTCAGCTATGCAATTGAGAAGGTGTGTGCATTAGGGTTGTCAGTTATTCGCTATTATAGTGGATGATTTGGATTTAGGAGATTGAGAAGAGAAAGTCTCTCTTGATAGTCACCCCATTCTTCAAGAGTATTCTAATTTCTTTCCAGATGAGATTCCAGGGATGCCACCTCAGAGAGACATAGACTTCAAGATAGGTCTTATACTTGGATTGGAACCCATTTCATGAGCTCCTTATCATATGAACACCTAGGAACTGAAAGAGCTTTGCTTGCAGCTTGAGGAGTTACTAGCAAAGGGATTCATTTGACCTAGTGTTTCTCCATGGGGAACACCAGTTATCTTTGTGAAGAAGGATAGTTCACTTTGGTTATCTATTGATTACTGGCAGTTGAACAAAGTGACTATCAGGAATCGATATCCACTTCCTAGGATTGATGATCTATTCGATTAGATCAAGGGTGCCACAATATTTTTAAAAATTGATCTTAAGTCAAGATATCATCAACTTCGTATCTTCGACTTGGACATACATAAGACGACATTTAGAACATGATATGGTCACTATGAGTTCATAGTAGTAACATTCAAGTTGACAAATGCACCCTCTATGTTCATGAGTCTGATGAATAGGGTATTTCGTATGTACTTAGACAGATTTGTCCTTGTGTTCCTTGATTTCATTTTGATATACTCCAAGATAGTGGAAGAGCATGAGGAACATTTAAGGTAGGTATTACAGTGCTTACAGAATAATCAGCTTTATGCTAACCTGTCGAAGTGTGAATTCTTCAAGACTGAGGTCTAGTACCTTGGTCATGTGATCTCAAGGGAACGTATTTCAGTGGATCTTGCAAAGATCCAAGCAATCTCAGATTGGCCTATGCCCATGAATGTGGCAAAGATACATAGCTTTATCGGGCTAGCGGGTTATTACAAGAATTTTGTGCAAGGCTTTTTGAGGATAGGGTATCCTATCACCTCCTTTCAGAGAAAAGGGAAGAGGTTTGTGTGGTTAGAGAAGTGCAAGGCAATGTTTTAGAATCTTAAGGAGAAGTTGACCAATGCACCAATACTTACGATACCTGATCCGATTGGGGACTTTGTAATTTATACAGATGCGTCCTTGGAAGGATTAGGAGTAGTGTTGATGCAGGAGGGTCATGTCATTGCATACGAGTCATGGAAGCTCAAGGATCATGAGTTGAACTACCCTACACATGATCTTGAGCTGGCGGAATTTTTTCATGCATTGACAAGATGGAGACATTTCCTTCTTGGCCATAGGTTTAAGTTGTACAATGATCATAGAAGCCTTCAGTCTATTTTCACGCAACCCAACCTTAATGCCAGGCAGAGGCATTGGATGGAGTTTCACTGTGAACATGACTTTGAAGTGAAGTATATCTAGGGAAAGGAGAATGTCATAGCTGAGGCACTTAGTAGATGAAGACATGAGATATCTTAGTTGACTCTCATTGTAGATTTACAGAGTCAGATTATTTTTGTCCTTCTAGTGGATAGTTGGTATTAGGAGTTTAGGACAGAGATAGAGGCATGAAAACATCTTGAGGGCAGGTATTCAGGATATTCTCTAGATCTAGATGGGATATTGAGGCACATGAGATGCATATACATTCCTTCATCAGGTGATCTTCGCACCTTGGTTATGACTGAGGCATATCGTGCACCTTATTTAGCCCATCCAGGGGTGAAGAAGATGCATGCAGATCTGCATCAGTTGTATTTTTGGCCAAGAATGAAGTGTGATATTGTGGATTATGTGTCACGATGTCTAGAGTGTCAACAGGTGAAGGCTAAACACCAACATCCAACAGGTCTTTTGCAACTGCATTTAGTACCAAAGTGGAAGTGGGATATAATCTCATTGGATTTCATTGTTCGTTTACCCAACTCTTCAAGATGACATGATGTGATTATGGTGACAGTTGATAGGTTGATGAAGGTAGCACACTTCTCACCTATTCGCTCTTCCTATAATGCATTATCTATAGCTAGAGTGTTCATGGAGGACATAGTGAGGTTACATGGTATTCCGCATCAGATTATTTTTGACAGGGATCTAGTGTTCACCTCAGCTCTTTGGACTTCATTACAACATGCGACGGGGATAGAGTTGAACTTCAGTTCAACTTATCACCCAGAGATAGATGGAAAAACTGAGAGGGTCAATTAGATCCTTGAGGATATGTTATGTATGTATGTGATGGACCAACATATGCGATGGGAAGCTTATCTCTATTTGGTAGAGTTTGCGTATAATAATAGTTTCTAGAGTTCTATCGGCATGCCTCCATTCCAAGCATTGTATGGGTGACCATGTCACACTCCCTTGAGTTGGGATCGACTGGAGGATAGAGTAATTTGGGGTCCTGAGATGTTGCAGGATATGGAACAATAGGTGGTTTGAACTAAAGAGCATTTGGTGGCAGCTCAGGATAGACAAAAGAAGTATGGGGATGCGCATAGGGTGGATCGACAGTTTTCTGTTGGTGATAGGATCTTTCTATGAGTGCATCCGCGAAAGAGTCCAATCCATTATGGGAAGGGCTCTAAGCTGGTGCCTCGCTTTGTCAGACCCTTCGAGATACTCAAGAAGATTGGTCCAGTTGCTTATTGGCTTACTTTTCCACCTAGTCTCTCGTGTATTCACGATGTATTTCATGTTTTTGTTCTTCGGTCGTAGCATCTAGACATTTCTCATGTCCTTGATTGGAATTATTTACAAGTAGAGGACGGGTAGTTGGCTTTGGAGCCCGTGGCTGTAACCATGGGAAGCATTGTGGGGGAGCTGCGCCTAGTGCACCCCACACCAATCGCGCCCTATGCATGGGTCGACTGTGTGTAAACATAGTCGCACCCTTAAGGGGGTTCAACTATGTTTACACACAGTAACCACATGTATGGGGTTCGTCGCACCCTTAAGGGGGTTTGACTATGTTTACACACAGTAACCTCATGTATGGGGTTCATCTGTGTGTAAACACAACCGCCCCAATGGATATGGAAGCACACTTTCCCAAAAACCCTATGTGTGTTTAACTTTGAAATTCATTTTTTTCAATATTAATATTTATATGTGTATATATATATAAATATATGAGGATATATATTATATGTATATATATGTATATTAATATATATATATTTATGTATATATGTTAATATATAAAAAAATGTATATATATTGATATATACATAATTATAGGATTATTATATATAGGATTATGTATATATATATAATCGATATGAATATATATTTAAATATATATTCAATTGAGGTTTTAAATAATGGCATGTTTTAAATGTAATTGGAGGATTTTAAATTAATATGTTAATAGTCGAATTATTGGATTTTAAAATAATATATTTTGATAGAACAAATATTGGATTTAAAAGTAATATGTTTTAACATAGGGATTAATTGATTTTAAAAATGATTTATTTTGAATAGAAGGAATAAACGATTTTAAAAAATTATGTTTTGAATTTAGGAAATAAATAAATAAAATTTAATATTTAAAAGCAATTAAGGAAATTGAATATATAGTTTAAATTCCCTTCTTTGTTTGAAAGAGACATTAGTAAATTAGTTTTATTGAGGCAATAAACTATTGAATTTTATTAAGGGAAGTGGATTTAGGAAATCCAAAAGTAGATTTAATTCCTGTTTAAATTGTTCTTTTAAATGTAAATTTCTTAAGTTTTCATTTTGGGGGAAATTGTTTAGAAGGGTTAATAAGTCTTCCAGATGGGCTTTTTAAATATTTGGGGTTGTCCTATTATGTTAGTTAGCCTTTGAATTGTCTTGGGTAGTGCATATAGTTGAATCTAGTTAATTACCTGGTTATCACGAACGAGGGTGTATTGCTTTTATGTTTTGGATAGGGATTTAATATCCTTAAGTCGCATTAGTTTTCCCTTGGGATGTGGAGTTGTTCCACGTGTTGTCTTAGAGGAGTGGATTGCAATGAGGGTCGGCACACAAAGTGGTGCCAGGGTAACTCATTGTGAGTTAGTTAATCCAGTGATAATGTAATTAAACTTATTAGAAGAACAGGTAGTATCAAACATTAAATAAGAATAATTGTTCCTCACTCATGGACACAAGGGCTTGTATAGACTTGGGATGGGATTTGAAAGCCTGGAATGGCAATATCATTATCTTGTCTCTACGAGAGATAACTGATTCTACATTGGTTTGCATGAGGGGTCGGGAGTCGTTAGGGGTTTCCAGGAGATCTCGAGATGGGGGTCGGGGCCTAAGAAGACTTACTAGGATATCCCATGTAGCATTGTGATGACACTTCTCCTAAGTCAACAGTATGTTTGTTTCAGTGATGCGATTGATTAATTAACTATGGAAGCATTGTAACCATTGTGTTAGTGTTGTATTTGTATTTGATTAAGTTCAGTTATGTTTTAGCCTATGTCTAGAGGTAGATGGTCTTGTCTAGGAATCCTTGTTACTATCTCCTAGCATAGGGGTGCTCCTTCGAGTACCACTTGGTTGGGTGGAACGTGTACCTTACTCCGTTGGGTTTTCTTCTTTTTTGTGTTGATGAGATTTCTAGCTAGAGAGCTCGTGGGATCCAATTATCATTACATGATTAGATTCATTTCAATTGATTCTTGTAATTTATTACCCCTCAATTGTAATCGAGGTGGAAGATTGTAATTTTTAATAATGCTTATTGTTTCTACCTCATTTGGGGGATGAGAGATGTAATTTTCTAGTCAAATTATTGTTATATGCAATCTTATTATATCTCTTATTGTTATGATGTAATTTATCATGTATGGAATGTATGTGTTCTTAATTTTTATGTAGATTAATGTTATGGATTCAACTATCTTGTATGTATGGGTTTTAAAGTAATCTCAGTCTCGTAATCTTAGAGGTTGTTGGCATTGGGTAGTGAGCTTACATTTTGATTATACTTTAAACAAAAAAAAAATTGTGCATTTGAGTAGTTAATTCCAACTTCCTCTAGTGTTACATGGTGGGGTGTTAAAGTGTGTTTGTCCTAAAATTATATTTTTACTCCAAATTCCCTTTACCAAGGACCATCTTCACGACCATTATAGTAAAAGGGTTGATATTTAGCAGGATGTGCTTGAGGCACTGATATGTGACTACACAAAAGACATTTTTTTGATCCTTGCAATCAAGAGATATCAAATTTTTTGCTCCAAAACACACCAATGAATCCACAGACATTTCCACAATGAATTTGGAACGCTCTACCATCGTTGCCTCCACTACAAATAATTATGACAACAATAGAAAATGAGAATTGAATGAATTTCTTCAGCCTTTCCAACTTCTCAAATAGAAGGAAAAGGCACCACGTGCTTTATTATGTTGTACCATCATGGGTACCAACGCAATCAATTTCATAATTACTCCCAATTCACTGTTGTGCAATCTAATGTAATACGGGAAGGCTAAACCTTTCCATTGACATGGCCACCAATTCACCTACCTAACACACTACCACCTCAGCCACACCCCTCAAGATGGACTTGCCACCATCAATGTGGCAATTCACCCGCCCATCTTCCCACTATTGTTATTATTATTTTTATGTTTTACATGTGGTTTGTTATTTTTTTGTTGACTTAATAGAGTTTTTGATGCTTTCTCTTTAGAGTGAAAGTTTGACATTACCTATTCTTCTTGAATAAGAGGAGCATAGAGTGTTGATAAATGAGGGAGATCATCTTCATTTTCATACTTAGAATTCAAAATTAAAAAAAAAATCCTAAACTTTTCATGGATGTTTATTTGAATTATAAAAAATGGAAGTTTATCTTTTATAAGACCGCGTTTACATTCATCCAATTGAGATTTGATATTTTTTATTTTGGCAAGATAATTAATTACTTTTTCATCCCCTTTCATTAGAGTTGTAAATAATTCTAATATTCATTTTATTATTTTTGAAAGCCTAGATCCCTTATGCATAGATTCTAATATATTCCAAGCTTCACAAGGTGATTCTATGTTTCCAATATGTAAAATAAATTCATCTCCAATTATTTCTTGATAAAATTGACAATGCTTCTTGTGGTCTAGTTTTGAAAGAATTTATAAGATTAGGGTTAATGTTTCTACCTGTAGGTTATTTTTCCTAAATTTCTAGCCATAAATTATGCTTTTATCCTAATCTTCCATACAGAGTAATTCCCACATAAATGTGACTCCACTTTAAAATTTGTAGAAATTAACCTAGTGATGGAGTTTTTATGAATACAAATATATATATTAGTACATTTAAAAATAAAAAAATAAGAAAGAGAATACAAAATTTACGCCTTCATCTTTTGCAATAATAGTCCTAACATTTATCACATATTAAAAAAATATAACATAAATCATTAAAAAATTCAAACATTATAAAAAATACAAAATATATATAAAATATCATATGTGTATTATGATAAAAAGGATATATAAAAATAATTAATATCATACATATGTAATATGTATAACTTAAGTGTTTTATTCTATAAGAGGAGAAAATAAATTATTATATACCTTATAATTAAAATTAAAAAAATATATTCTACATATAAAATGAAAGTGATATTTATTTTTTAGTAAAAAGAAATTAACTTTATTGTGAAAAAGAATATTAAATGCATAAATAATAATAAAAATTTAAATTTAGTGAAAAAGTAAACAATAAGAGAAAACAACATTTAACTTTATAATGATTTCCAAGTTATTAACTTATATAACTAACTTTAAAAAAAAAAATCATATTTCCTCATAAATTTATCAATATTATTTTATCACGATATCTTTCTCCAAAATGTAACACAATTTTTTCATTCACTCAAATGGTGAGGAATCCTCTCTTAAATATAGGGAAAAAGATTGGAAAACTACTTGAATTATCGTACCTTTTCAATAACAACCTTGTTCATAATTAATAAATTAAGAACTATTTGATAGTTCATTAATTAATTACTTAATTACAAGAAATATAAATGCTTTTAAGGCATTATAATAAGAACATTATATTATAAGGGTTTTTACCCTAATAATATTATGTTCTAATAAGGATTTTTTCATTACCATTGCCACCAGGTCTGGCCCTTCATTGGAAACCTCGCTCAGCTTGGGGACAAACCCCACAAATTTATTTTTCTCCTTGCACAGAAATATGAGCCTCTCACGACTATCGAATTGGGCAGACAAACAAGTATGGTTGTGTCATCTCCATCCATGGCAAGAGAAGTACTAAAGAACAATGAACATAATTTCTCAAGCAGGACAACCAATACATCTAGAAGGATATTTGTGCTTGCTTAGAAAGATCTACACCACATAGATTTTTAGTGTCAAAAAGTTGGATGCTTTGCAACATTTGAGAAGAGAAGAGGTATTTACAGCTATTGATTACATATTGAAGGATTCTAAATTGGGAATATTGTAAATATTGGTGAAGGAGCTTGTATGATTTCTCTTGCCCTTGTGGGTAAGATGGTTTGCAACAAAAAAGTGTCTAAGATAGGCTCTGTACAAGCTACAGAGTTTAAGGACATGGTATAGGAAGTCTTCAAATCGACGAGGGTTCCAAATTTATTTGAGATGACTTAGAAGAGTCAAGGAATGAGAGAATCATCCCAAGGATCTTCCAGCTTTCTTGCTTCTTTTTTGTTCAAACTATGACAGAGGGAGGAGGATAATCGGCCTAGGAATCTTCTAGATTTCTTGGGATCTTCCAGCTTTCTTTCTTCTTTTTTGCTTTTCATGGATTTTTTTTAAACTCTTCTTTTTACTATTGTCATTCAAGAAAATGCTGACAACTATACAAGATGGTGGAGCCAAGCTATTCTATCCTTTGTGACCTGTTTAGTTCTTAGATGTATTATTTTGCATAAGTTAATTGTTCAAAGCAATGTTATGAAGATGTTGTAGAGAGACATGACTAATTTGAGGGCTTTGAGAAGATGCATTCAATGGTTGAGAATGAAGGGTTTGATCTTTTTTTATCTATCGAAAGAGCCTCAACCTACTAAGAGGTAGAAGAGATCGAGTTAAAAAGTTAAATTGGGCCCTCTCAAAAGGTGCTCTCAATTTTTTCCTTCAATTACGTTGACTTCTATCTCAGGCCTCATCCTATTGTCATGTTCTTTGTTTTCTTGCAGCTAGCTAGTTGGTAAGTGTAGCACCCCTCCATTTTGCTCTTTTGATCGGATAGTGTTCTTCTTCATTATGTTTTATTTTTTGTTAGTAATTTGACTATGGTACTCAGTTATTATTTGATCGCTAATTGTAAAGTGATGTGAATGTTATTTTTAGATGTGATGGTATTTTATTTTGATGTTATCATTATGGCATGCTTTAGATTAGCATAGATGATAATTGAATTAATGATGTTTTATGTTTTTTATTAGATTATTGATGTTAGATTGGTCAATTTGTAACACTGTATTGGTGAATGGGATGGAATTACACCACTCACTTGCGAGCGCCCTACGAGTCCACGATTTCCTCTTCACAGTGTGTTTTATTATGATATATATGCATGTTCGATATACACTTTGTTTGCAGGTTTATAGGTACAGGACATCGACTCCACCTGGTTTCACCGGTTTGAGCATGTCCATTGACCAACGGTATTCGATTGGGAGATAGTAGCTAGGTTTCCCATGTCAAGTCATCACCCTGGTCATAGCGTGTCATTGGTTTTGAGTCTGGTTTGATTGTTTTAATATTGTTCAATTTGCCTTGTTATTATTTAATTGCAAGTTAAAAGGGTAAATAAATGGCTTTATGTATTTAAGTTTTGTATTAAATTTAACGGTTTAATATGTTCTAAGATGTTAATTAATTAATTAATTAATTTAATTTAATTAGTAAAATAAATTAATCTTTGGATTATATTTATTTTATTGAATTAATTAAATTAATTGAGTTGAATTGAATTAAGTTATTCATTTGGAATTAATAGATATTTTGTTTTGAAAATTGGAAAAAGGTTTGAATTTGCATTTTTTAAAATATTTGAATGCAAAAATGAAATTGGAAGATATTTACTGTTTTGTTTTTTGAAAATTTATGATGGTTGTTGAATGGGATATTTTATTTGTCATGGATTTTTTTAATGGCTTTAACCATGAAATTCAAAAAAAAAAAAGTAGGATTTCTAGTTTTGGGTTTTTTTTGGATTTGGAATTGTGAAGAAACTCTGTTGATTTGCTTGGAGGAGCTGGAGTATGAGGAAGAATTAGTACACCATTTGGCATCTTCTCAGGCTGTTGGAAACCAGGTTCATGTTGTTTAAATTTATACCATTTTTGAAAAGATTCACAATTGTTATATGTTGTTTGAAAAATATATATACTTTGTTTAATTTGCAAGAAAAACCCATGTTAAATCTTGTTTCAAAATTTTGAAACTTCTGTTTGGAAATGATCTTCTTGAAGAAAAAATTGCAATATGGCTGTAAATGATTCATTTCTAGAATTTATTTGTTCAATTGGACTTATAATTTTTATAAATTTGGATAGAAATATATATATACCTATTTTGGAAAATACATATATATACATACATATATTTATTTGTTTTTTTATGGAAATGAAACCTTGTCAAAAAAATGATTTTCGGATTTTAAAATCCGCAGTCCATTTTTAATTTTTTTTTTAGTTAAAAAAATTTGAAGTATTTTGGGGGGTCACTAGGGGCTCACCCCACCGTGCCCCCATGGGAGGCGTGTGGGGGAGTTGTGCCTAGCGCACACCCCACCCAGTCACCACTAACAAGGGACAACTATGTGTAAACACAGTCACGCCCCATTGGGGTTTCGACTGTGTCTAAACACAGCCGACCACCAATATGCTTGGTGGGCCTCCCTAGGAATGTTCGATTTGACTTTTTAATTTGGATTTTTTTCAAAAATAAATATATATAATATTTAATACTATATTTATATATAATAAAATATATATATTAATATGTTATATTGTATTCATATAATATTAAAATATTAATATATATAATAATAAAATTTATATATTATATGTATATATATGTATATTATTATATATATATATTAAATTGTTGCTTTAAATAATGGTATGTTTTAAATGCAATTGGAGAAATTTTAAATTAATATGTAATAGTTGAATTATGGGATGATTAAATAAATATGTTTATCAGATCAAATATTGGATTTAAAAGTAGTGTGTTTTAATTGAGGAATTATTTGATTTTTTAAATGAATTATTTTTGAAAAAAAGAAATAGATGATTTGAAAGTAGTATGTTTTAAATTGAGTAAATATTTATTTTATTAATATTTAAAGTAATTAAGGAATTAAATATTTGGTTTAAATTTCATCCTTTGTCTGAAAGAGACATTATTGAATTAGTTTTATTGAGGCAATAAACTATTGAATTTTATTAAAGGAAGTGGATTTAGGAAATCCAAAGTAGCTTGAATTTCTGTTTAAATTGCTCCTTTAAATATAAATTTCTTTTGTTTCATTTTGGGGGAAATTGTTTAGTAAGGGTTATTAAGTCTTCCAGATGGGGTTTTTAATTAATTGGGGTTGTCATATTATGTTAGTCAACCTTTGAATTTCCTTGGGTAGTGCGTATAATTGTATCAAGTTTATTACCTGGTTATCACGAACGGGATTGTGTTGCCTTATGTTTTGGATGGGGATGTAATATCCTTAAGTCGCACTAGTGTACCCTTGGGTTGTGGTGTTGTTCCATGTGTTTTCTTAGAGGAGTGGCTTGCAATGAGGGTCGACACACAAAGCGGTGCGAGGATAACTCATTGTGAGTTAGTTAATCTAGTGATAACATAAATAAACTTATTAGAGGAATGGGTAGTATCAAACACTTAACAAAGATAATTGTGCCTCGCTCATGGACATAAGGGCTTGTATAGACTTGGGATGGGACGAGAAGGCCTGAAATGACAAGATTGTTATCTTGTCTCTATGAGAGATAACTGATTCTGCATTGGTTTGCATGAGGGGCTGAGAGTCGTTAGAGGTTTCCAAGATATTCCGAGATGGGGGTTGGATCCTGAGAAGATTTACCAGGATAACCCATGTAACATTGTGATGACACTTCTCCTAAGTTAGCAGTTTGTATGTATCAGTGATGCAATTGATTATTTAACTCTAGAAGCATTGTAACCATTGTGTTAAGTGATGTACTTATATTTTATTAAGTTTTGTTATGTTTTAACCTGTGTCTAGAGGTAGATGGTTTTGTCTAGGAATCTTTGTTACTATCTCCTAGCACGGGGGGTGGGCCTTTAGGTACCACTTGGTCGGGTGGAACATGCACCTTACTCCGTTGGGTTTTCTTCTTGTTCATGTGGACAAGATTTCCAGTTGGAGAGCTTGTGGGATCTAGTTACATTACTTTTTATGCTTATATTTATTTCAGTTGATTCATGTAATTTATTACCCCTCAATTGTAATCGAGGTGGAAGATTGTAATTTGTAATCATGCTTATTGGATTTACCTCATTTGTGGAATGAGAGAGGTAATATTCTTATCAAATTATTGTTATATGAAATCATATTGTATCTCATATAGTTGGATGTAATTTATCTTGTATGGAATGTATGTGTTCTTATTTTCTTAAGTGGATAAATGTTATGGTTTCATTATGTTGTATGTTTGGGTTTTATAGTAATCCCAATCTCGTGACCTTAGAGGTTGTTGGCAATGGGTAGCAAATTTGCATGTTCCTTGTACTTAAACAAAAAAAAAATAGTGTGTTTGAGTAGTTAATTGCAACTTCCTCTAGGGTTACGTGGCGGGGCGTTACAGTAAGATCATTGTATGTAGGGTGATTAATACTTAGCAACAAAATAATTTATAACACATTTTGCATAAGGCTTACTTTACTTGGAATTTTGGTGCAGTGGCAAAGTAGAAGTGAGATGTTTGATTTTCTTTCCTGGACAACTTACTGCTCTAGTGTCAGTTATTGAATATATTCAAGCCTTGAGGTATGTCTTCAACATATGACTACAGATCAGTGTGTTTCTAGTCAAATTCATTTTCTTTTGACAATAGGGATAGCTTAACCTTTGGCTTGAACAAAACTACATTGCACAACATCCTCAAACAAATCGATGCATAAGGCACACCCATTATAGGGAGTTTTTCATTTCATTGAAACTAATTGGGAGTGCCAAAGATCATTTTAAAATTTACTTTTCCCCTATTCTGAAACTAGTAACCACTGATAATATCCATTAGGTGTGTTGTCAAAGTGAGATTTACATTTTTTCCTAGCAATATGTCCAACAAAAGGTTTTATTAGTCCTTTGTTGATGATTATGCCTTCAACACATAATTAGCTTATTGATGTTCTTATAACTGAGTAGCCTCTTAAATGGACTTTTATTTTATCTTCCTCTCCTTTTTAGTGTTAAATTGCAATGGAAAAATGAGTGAGAAAAAGGTTGTTGTCTCTATGCACATTCTTAGTGAGAAAGAATTGCATACTATTATTTTTATGTTGTTGTGTTATTTGTGACTCTGATTTATTCTGAAATTATTTGGAGTATTGACCAATCTTATTAATTGAACAATTATAAATAGGTTTCTAAAGAGTCTTGAAACTAATATTTTTAAAAGGCAATTTTATTACCATGGTGCTTTTGTTTAGTTGATCTTTAGATATGTAATATTTTATAAACTTATTTTTCCAATTTAAAAAAGTATAGGTTGAATACATGCCCAAGATAAACTACAAAAAGACTCCTCATCCAATCCACATAGTAACTAAAGAATTGTAGAAAAAATACAACATCAAATCCGTGTGCAAATTTAAAGAAACACCACCATGCTCTCTCTCTCTCTCTCCCATCTCCTCTCTCAACCACTCCCACTCCCACTCCATCTCTCTCTCAGTCTCCCTTATCCTCTCTCCCCACTTTCTCCCACCTCTCTCCCTCCCCCTCTCCCCATCTACCTCTCCCTCTTTGTCTACCTCTCTCTCCCTCTCCCACTCCAACTCCCTCTCCCTCTCCCTCTCTCTTCCTCTCCCACTCCAAATCCCACTTCCACTCTCCCTCCCTCACCCTATCACTCACCCTCTCCATCACCATCTCACTCTCCCTCACCCTCTCCATCTTTCTCACCCTCTCTATATCCCTCCCCATCTCCCTCTCTCCCACTCCCTCTCCCTCTTGCCCTCACTCTCACCCTCACCCTCACCCTCACCCTCACCCTCTCCCTCTCTCCAACTCCCACTCCCACTCTCCCACTCCCTCTCCATCTCCCTCTCTTTCTTCCTCTCCCTCTCCCCATCTACCTCTCCCACTCCCTCTCCCTCTCCCTCTCCCTCTTTTTATCCCTCTCCTCATCTCCATCTCCATCTTTGTCTCCCTCTCCCCCTTTCCCTCACCATATCTTCCTCCCCCTCTCTCCCTCTCTCATTCCCACCAACTCCCTCTCCCTTCCCCTCCCACTCTTTCACCACCACCACCACCCCCACCCACATTCCCACTCTCCCTCCCTCTCCCTCTCTTCTTCTCCCTCTCTCTCTCACTGTCTCACCCCCTCTCCACCCCTCTCTCACTCCTCACATTCCCACTCCCACTCTTACTCTCTCTCTCTCTCTCTCTCTCCATATCCTTCTCCCTCTTCCTCTCCCTCTCCCTCTTTATATTCCTCTCTCCCCCCACTCTCTCCTTCTCTTTCCCCCTCTCCCTTTTATATTCATCTCCCCACTCTCTCCCCCTCCCCCTCCTACTCCCTCTCCCACTCCCACTTTGACTCTGTCTACCTCCCCCTCTCTCCCCACTATCTCTCTCGCCCTCTCTCTCTCTTCCTCCCACTCTATCCCAAATTTCTCCCCCTCTCTCTATTCCTACCACTCTCTCCCAACTTTCTCCCCCTCTCTCTCTCTACCACTCTCCCTATTGGAAAATGTGCCTCAACTTACTGGATTGGACCTCAAAGAAATTCTTGGCAAATTTATGCCTTATTGCTTTACTGCAGAGTTCTCATTTGGTCGGCTTGACCCTTTGGTCGTCGAGACTCAGTCTAATCGGCGAGACTTTGAGGGTTGTCATAGCGATGGGCCGACGAACGAGAGTTGGCGAATTTTTTAAAGGCTTTGGCTTTATCAATGAATCGGTTGCCCATCGGCAGGAGGCAATGCTATGCCTCGCCTATGTGCCGATGTTTTGCATCAACGCCTGCTATCAGCTTCATCCGATGGTGTTGGTTGTTTTCCATGGCATCCAAAGGCAATTACCACTGTTAACCTTTTTTCAAGCAGAATTTCCTGTGCACATGACGCGTGGCAACCTGTCAAAACGGTGCACAAGACAAAGAGATGGTGGGCCCTAAGTTGATTTATGCGAAGGTTTTTCTGATTGTGGACACTTGTTTGCACCTCAAGAGTTCCCTTGGGAATCTAGCAAATGCCGCTAGAGATTCCTCGAAGGAGCTCCAGTGGCTTCCATGTAGGCCAAGCGGAGTGCACAAGCAGTGGACACGTGGCAGCTTCGAAAACTCATTTCAGGTGAGCTCATGGGAATCTTGGCGATACCCTCCTAGATGGCCCAGAACCTCCTGAGTGGCAGACATGTGGCTTGTGGGACCCAATACATTTGGCGGTCGGTGTTTTGGTGATAGCGGATTATTGCTAGCCCGAAATGTGATGCAATTGTTAACGATGGCAAAGGGTTTTTGGAGCCCGATGACAGTTGACTGATCACTGCTCGGTCAAGCAACATAATTAATAGTAGTGCAACATGTGGCAATTTTTGATTGGTTGTTTTTTCATCATTGTTGCAAAACAATATTTACTGCCAGAATTTGGATTGGTGAAAAGCAATTTATTATGCAGTCTTATGTGATCGGATTTTGGCAGTTGGCAGAGCCCGAAGTTAGTTTTTTCTCTGCAACGAATTTATTGCAAGGGTGGATTGATGCAGGTTTGTAGGTGGATCTGATCCAAGACCAATTTGGCATGCCAGTGAAGAACTAAATAAAATGCACCCTAATTAGTAGTTGGAAGAAGACTTGAAAGTGTCGGTCTTGAAAAGAAGTCGTTTAATCTGCGAGAGAGATTAGAACAAGCAAGATACTGAGAAAAAGGGTTGATGAGTTTTTTGTATTCACTGTATGCCAAAATAGCATTGTAACAGTGAGTGCATGAAAAACTCAAGTTTTGTTGTGAGTTAACTATCAGAGAGTGAGGACTCTAACTTTGTATGTAATCTTTTGCTTACTATAATACAAAGTGTCTTTCTCTTGGTGTGGTGGGTTATTTCCCAAAAGGGGTTTCCCACGTAAATTTTGTGTTATCTCTGAAATCGTTTTATTTTTGTTACTCTTTTTATCTTGTATGTGTTCATCTTAAGGTTTTTAATGTTTTAAAACCGGTCTTTACACGTCTCCTCTGTGGTTTTAGCGTTAGGAAATCGTTTTTGCACTGTTGCTTTTCCTTTCAAGTGGTATCAAAGCCTGGCCAGTTGTGTTATCCTTGTTAGTAGGGCTGGTTTTTTGTGCTAATACTATTCCAGTGGGAGTCTTGCAAATTTAGGACCAAGTTTTGTCTAAGATGGCAAGTACATCAGGAAGAGTTGATATTGAGAAATTCAATGGCGACAACTTTGAGTTGTGGAAACTCAAAGTGGAAGACCTATTAGTGGATAGAGACCTCTGGGTGGCAATGTCTAGAACTATGCCACAAAGTATGAAACAAGATTATTGGGACCTCGTAGATAGAAAAGCAAGAGGTTTGATAAGGATTTGTTTGGTCGATTTTGTACTTCTGAATGTCCATGAGGAAGAAGTTGTACTCCTTGAAGATGGAAGAAGGTGCATATGTTGCAAATCATCTAAACTCATTTAATATGAGTGTTGCTTAGTTGGCGTATGTGGGTGTAAAGATAGAGGAGGAAGATAATTGCATGCTCCTATTATGTTTGTTACTTGACACTTGGGATCATTTGGTGATGGCTATTGAAAGTATGACTGCTACTTTCAAGATGGAAGATGTGGTTTCTTTGTTGTTGTCTAAAGAGATGCAAAGGAATTCTTCTAAGATGGTCAAAGAGGCCCTTGTTGTTTGAGGTAGATTGAAGGAGAAGGGCAAGAAGAAGGAAAAGAAGTCCAAATTTAAATCTATAGGGAGATCAAAGTCTCTTGGTAAAAATTCCAAGGTGAAATGCTATAATTGTGGGAAGCATGGTCATATCCAAAAGGATTGTAAGGAGAAGAAGAAGAAGAAGAGTAACTCTTCAGACTATGAATCTTCTCAGAGTGATGTAGATGCCTTCATTGCAGCCTTGGAAACTCAGGTATTAGATGATGTCTAGTTGGTTGAATCGGGTGCATCCTTTCACATGATGTCTCATAGAGAATGGTTCACCAGGTACGAGAAGTATGATGGTGGAAAGGTTTACCTGGAGAGTGATTCAACATTGGAGATTGTTGACTGAGGTAGAGTTAAGATATAGTTCCCTAACGTTAAAATCAAAGGGATTGGTGGCATACTGCACATACTAGGTTTGGCTCATAACTTACTTTTTGTCAGTAAGCTGAACGATGCTGGTGTAGAAGTTTCTTTCTTGAGTAAAGGATGTAAGATGGCTAGAGGTGCAATGGTGCTAGCTAAGGGTGTACGTACTGGAACTCTATACAAGTTGGATGCATGTCCTGTTGAATGCAACAATGCCTTTGTAAATTCAAGCAAAGTTTTTCCTGTAGAGAAAGATGAAGATGCTTCTCTGGCTGCAAATGCGATGGAGGTGAAACCCCCAGTAGAGAAGACCATGCTATGGCATCATAGACTCGGTCACATAGGTGAGAAAGGTTTCAAAACCTTGAAAAATAAAAATCTTGTTGAAGGGCTTATAGATTGTAATATTGAGTTCGATTTCTATGAACACTACATTTATGGAAAGCAACAACGTGTTTTTTTTCCTTAAGTTCTCATAAATATTTTGGTGTACTGGACTATGTTCATTCTGATGTGTTGTGTCCAGTGAATGTTCCTTCATTATCGAAGTCTAGATATTGTGTTTCTTTTATTAATGACTATTCAATAAGGGAATGTATATACTTTCTTAAAAGTAAATCAAAAGTGTTCAGCTATTTTAAAGAGTTTAAAAACTTGGTAGAGAATCAAACTAGAAGGAAAATAAAAATTTTGAGGATGGATAATGGGGGTGAGTTTTGTTCTATAGATTTCGATAGATATTGTAAAGACCATGGGATTAAAAGGCACAGAACTACACCTTATACTCCAAAATAGAATGGAGTTGCTAAAAGGTTGAACAAGATGATGATGGAAAAGGCAAGGAGTATTTTGAGCAGTGTTGGTCTTGAGCAGTGCTGGTCTAGAGCAGATGTTCTGGGCTGAGGCTGTGGCTACATGTTGGTAAATCGTTCTCCTTGATATGCTCTTTTTGATAAGACACCTTTGGAAGTGTGGTCTGGTAAAAAGCCCTCTCTAAGACATGTTTGTGTCTTTGGCTATGAGGCATATGCATATGTTCCAAATGAGAAAAGATCTAAGTTGGAGAACAAAGATGTTAAATGTATCTTCATCGGCTATGGTGTTGGTGTGAAGGGATGCAAGCTTTGGAATCCTAATACTAAGAAGGTTTTGTATAGAAAAAGTGTAATATTTCATGAGTTGAAACCTTCTACAGCTGATCCACAATTAGAGACAAATCAAAGAGAAGAGAATAATGATACAGTTGAGATTCCCCAAACCCCAAAAAAGGGATAACTGCATGGTGTACTTGAAATTGAGGAGAGCTCTAGAAGCTCTAAGAGTTTCGAAGATGAAGAACCACAACCTCAGGTAGTGAGAAGGTCTACACGTCAAAAATAACAACCTGATAGGTATGGTTTCTCCATTTTGGATTCAAATTGTGCCTATGCTTTAATTACCAGCAGTGAAGAGCCTAGGACTATTAAAGAGGCAATTAATATGCCCGATACAAATTCCTGGTTGGAAGCCATGAATGAAGAAATGGAATCATTGGGAAAGAATGAAACCTGGGATTTGGTACCTTTGCCTAAAGGAAGAAAGTTTGTTGGCTGTAAATGGGTATTTAAGAAGAAAATTGGTCTTGAGGGCAGTGTTGAGAAGTATAAAGCAAGGTAGGTTGCAAAGGGGTATTCCTAGGTAGAGGGAATTGATTATGGATAAATATTTTCCCCTATAGCTAAGTTGACATCTATCAAATTTCTGTTGTCACTTGCAGCCGCGTATGACTTAGAGATCGAGTAGATGGATGTGAAAACAACATTTCTCCATGGAGAGCTAGAAGAAGAAATTTACATGTCCCAACTTGAGCACTTCGTTAAAAAGGTAAAGAAATATTGGTCTGCAAATTAAAGAAATCTTTGTATTGTTTGAAGCAGTCTCCTAGAATGTGACACCAGAAGTTTGACACTTTTGTGTTTTCCATGGAATTTGTGAGATCAAAATTTGATCATTGTGTGTATTATAAATCTAAAAATGATCTTGTGCTTATTATTACCCTATACGTGGATGATATGTTGTTCATAGAAAATAATAAGACTATGATTTTTTATCTTAAGTCTCAATTGTCTATAAAGTTTGAAATGAAAGATCTGGGTGCAACAAGGTATATTATGGGGATGGAGATAACTAAGGAAAAAATGAGCAAAAAGATTTGGGTCAACCAGAGTAAGTACATCAACATTATTTTGGAGAGATTTGATATGAGTGATTGCAAGCAACTAGTTGTTCCAGTCTTGCAAGGAACAAAACTATCTATTGAAGACTGTCCAAAATCTTCTACTGAGATGGAGGACATGACCAAGGTGCCTTATGCGAGTGTTGTCAGCAGTTTAATGTATGTGATGGTCTGTACAAGGCCAGACATATCCCAAGCAGTGAGAGTACTCAGCGGATTTATGGAAAATCCAGGAAAGACACATTGTGATGTTGTAAAGAGAGTTTAGATATCTAAGAGGCACCTCAAAATTTGCTCTGTGTTACCATGGCAACTTGGTTGGATCACAGAGAACTATCAGAATTCATGGATATGTGGAATTTGATTGGGCAGGGGAGATTGATAGCAGAAGATCCACCAGTGGATATACCTTCATGTTAAATGGTGGTGCAATTAGTTGGATGAGCAAGCGGCAAGCTATAGTCACTTTTTCCACGACAGAGGCATAATACATGACAGCAACTCACACCTGCAAATAAGTTGTTTGACTCAGCTGCTTGTGCTCTGATATTAGTTTTGATGTAGGGCAGATCACTATTTGCTGCGACAATCAGAGTGCCATTTGTTTGGTGAAAAATACAACTTTTCATGCCAGGACGAAGCATATCGATGTGCAGTATCACTTCATGAGAGATATGGTGGAAGATGGAAAGGTTTCTTTAGAGAAGGTGGATACTTTGAAGAATTTTGTTGTTGCATTGACAAAGCCAGTGAACACAGACAAGTTTAGATGGTGTGCAAGTTCGATGGGCCTTGGGGCCTATGATCATCAATAAATTCAAAGTTTGGAGGAATCCTATAAGTCTTCGCCAAGTGGGAGCTTGTTGGAAAATGTGCCTCAACTTACTGGCTTGGACCTCAAAGAAAGGCTTGGAAAATTTATGCCTTATTGTTTTACCGTGGAGTTCTCACTTAGTCGGCTTGACCTTTTGGTCTCCAAGACTCAGTCTAATTGGTGAGACTCTGAGGGTTGTCACAACGATGGGCTGACGAGTGAGTGTTGGTGAAATGTTTGAAGGCTTTGGCTTTATCGACAGATTGGTTGCCCATCAACGGGAGGCAATGCTAAGCCTTGCCGATGTGCCCATGTTTTGCATCAACGACTACTATTAGCTTCATCTAATGGTGCTGGCTATTTTCCATGGCATCCGAGGGCAAGTACTGTTGTTAACCTTTTTGCCGACCGGAATTGCCTGTGCACATGACATGTGGCAACCTATCAAAGCAGTGCGCGAAGCGAAGAGATAGTGGACCCCGAGTTTCTTTATGAAAAGGTTTGTCCAACCATGGACACTTGTCTGTGCCTCAGGAGTTCCCTAGGGAATCTAGCAGATGCCGCTAGAGATTCCCCGAAGGAGCTCCAGTGGCTTCCACGTAGGCCAAGCGAAGTGCACGAGCGATGGACACGTGGCAGCTTTGAAAGCTCATTCCGGGCAAGCTCATGGAAATCTTGGTGACACCCTCCTGGATGCCCCAAAACCTCCTGAACAGTGGACACGTGGCTTGTGGGATCCGATAGATTTGGTAGTTGGTGTTTTAGCGATAGCGAATTATTATCGGCTTGGAATGTGATGCAACTATTAGCGATTGCGAAGGGTTTTTGGAGCCCGATGACAGTTGACCGATCACTGCTCGGTCAAGTGATGGAACGAATAGTAGTGCAATATGTGGTGATTTCTTATTAGTTGGTTTTGCATCATTGTTGCAAAACAACATTTACTACCAGAAGATGGATTAGTGAAAAGTGATTTATTATGTAGTCTTATGTGATCAGATTTTGGTAGTTGGCAAAGCCCGAAGTTAGTTTTTTTCTCTACAACAAATTTATTACAAGGGTGGCTCAATGCAAGTTTGCAGGTGGATCCGATCCAAGATCGATTTGGCGTGTCAGTGAAGAACCAAATTTAATGCACCCTAATTGGTAGTTGGAAGAAGACTTGAAATTATCAGTCTTGGCAAGAAGTCGTTTAATCTAAGAGAGAGATTAGAACAAGCAAGATACTGAGAAAAAGGGTTGATGATTTTTTTGTATTCATTGTATGCCGAAATAACATTATAACAGTGAGTGCATGAAAAACTCAAGTGTTTTTGTGAGCTAACTAATAGAGAGTGAGGACTATAACTTTGTATGTAATCTTTTTCTTACTATAATACAAAGTGTCTTTCTCTTGGTGTGGTGAGATTTTTTCCGAAAGGAGTTTCCCACATAAATTTGGTGTTATCTTTGAAATCATTTTATTTTTGTTACTCTTGTTATCTTGTATGTGTTCATCTTAAGTGTTTTAATGTTTTAAAACTGATCTTTGCACATCTCCTCTATGGTTTTAGCGTTAGAAAAGCGTTTACGCACTGTTTCTTTTCCTTTCACTCCCTCTCCCTCTCCCTCTCCCTCTCCTACCATATTAACTTCCTCTCCCCCTCCCTCTCCCTCTCCCTCTCCCTCTCTCCCCCTCTCTCCCACTCTGTTCATCCTTTCTCCCCCTCTCTCCCTTATTGTCTCCC
>CM021107.1:459210231-459312032 GCA_007115665.2 Sequoiadendron giganteum
CCCTTCCCCCCTCTCCCACATATTATAATATAATATATATATATATATATATATTTAAATATACATATATATATATTATATATAAATGTATATATAAATATACATATATATGTATATTTGTATATTTTTATGTATATATATACACATATATGTATATTTGTATATTTGTATGTATATATATACACATATATGTATATTTGTGTGTGTATATATATATACATACAAATATACAAATATATATATATATATATACACACACAAATATACATATATGTGTATATATATGTATGTATATTTAAATATACATATATATAAATATACATACAAATATAATATATATAAAAGCGAGATCAAAGCATCATTAATCATTTTCAAAAGAACAAAATAGATAATTTGCTTCAATAAATATACAACTCAACTTTTCTAAGAAGTTAAAAAAAACTTAAGAATATCTTCATTTGATTACATATTATTAACATTTTTTCTTATCATTAAAAGTGTTCTTACAGTTTCAATGTCTGTAGGTTCCTTCTACCCTGCTCTGCCACATTATTGGAACTTAAGAACAAAGAATCTAAGTTAGCAGTGATAAACATGTTGTAAAGAATAATTTGTCAAATGCAGAACAACAAAATGAACAAGACTATCAAGATGTAGAACTTATTCTGGATGTTTGTATTAAACTTTAAAGCCTACTTTCTAGGATACATCCACTAAAATTTGGCCTAATATTTGTTTATCATCATGCCTTCAGTTGGTACCAAATCAGGCAAACATACAAGCATAAACCAACAGCAGAATGCAGACCACAAATGTGCGAAGAAAGAAAGGAAAATTATCCATTGAAGTGACCTAACACATTGAATTCGTTATCCCGAATGGAGGAAATTGATCTGAAGTTGAAAACTATTTTTCGTTTTGCTATGTGGGAATGATCAGTCATAATAATGAGAGTAATAATCTAGCCGGTTTAACTTTCTTCCTGTTTTGACCACCGACAGTTAATTTGACAGATTGTTCCATTCCCTCCAAAAGTTCAAACATATAAAAAGCCTGTCCTCAATTCAAATAAACTAAGGTCAAATGAACATACTACATCCAAATATTTTTTCAAGTAAGAATTTTTGTGTCTATAATCTAAAAAATCTGGACTCTGGAAAACCTAGTTACTGTGTTCCAATGACGTAAATTGTTTTCATATATGCACTCCAACCATATGATGCATCAAACTGTATAAAGGACCAATTTTTACATGTTTTAATTTTTCATAGATTAGATTCCACACAACGCAAAATCCTGGCGATTCAACAAAATAGTCTTGCCCGTTTTAGCATCTTCATAGACAGAGGTGACAAAGGTGTTAAAGCGTTCCTGTAGAAAGGATCATTGCTTTCCAATTTGTTCATTTTATAACTATTTATTCATTAGGCTCCTCCTGACAATTAAAAACCTTTTAATTTGATGAAATAGTCTACACCTTGTAGCATCTCCATAAACAGGGGTGACAAAGCTATTAAAACACACCGAAGCCTTACTTATCAGTGAAGGTGAGAAGAAATAGAGCTCCACCTACTTGCGGTTTTTTTAGCTGGTGTAGCTAGGTGCTTATGCTAACCTACAGTTGCTAAGACACCTGATTAAAGCTTGGCTGGGAAAAAAACTCACAGATAATCTACAAGACAATTGGAGGCCAGATGATCATTGGGACCCAAGAATTACTGCAGATCACAGAAGGACTCACCTCGACCTACAATTGCTAAAAGCCCAATAGTCTTATTTCTGCATACCAAACAGGAGGTCGGTTTTTCCCTACCCATTAAAGACTGGCTGCTTCATGATGTGATTTATGAAGATATGGAATCTCAAGCATTCCCCAAACTTTTTCAGGTTTCAGTTTTATAATGCACCAATGGTGGCTTGGGCAGTCTATAGAATGGTTCCTTCTCAAATTTTGAATCATTGTTTGGGAAATATACCAAGCAACAAAACAAAAGCATCCGTTGATCCAATAACAGAAAATGATTCTAAGAATAAAATAATATGAAAATCTCAAACACAAAGATAGCAGCATATAGGAGACATTGTTCATGGAGCTTACTTGAGAGCAAGCTTCCTGTAAGCAGTCTTTATTTCTTGATCAGATGCATCCTTGGATACTTTGAGCATTTCATATGAATGTCTTCTTGAAGCGTGAGGAGCGCTACTATCTAATCTTCCTGAATCCATCCTTACTAGCCGTAAAATTAAATCCACAAACTAGAAATTTACAGAATCCCAAGGCCACTTTGGAGGCATCTATAATCATTACTTTGAACAAGCCACACACATAAACCCCAAAAATTCGATTGATAGAATTAAATGCCTACCAAAAGTCAACAATTTCCCCAATTGGAGAAGAAAAAACCCTTAAAACCCTAAAATGACAAAACTAGGGCAAAAGAAAACTTTAGAATAAGATATGAACATGCATGAAAGCATAATGAAAGGGGGATAGAATTAAATGCCTACCAAAAGTCAACAATTTCCCCAATTGGAGAAGAAAAAACCCTTAAAACCCTGAAATGACAAAATTAGGGCAAAAGAAAACTTTAGAATAAGATATGAACATGCATGAAAGCATAATGAAAGGGGGATTTTGCAGCTGGAGAGCATAGAAGCAAAAATTTAAATGTAGCAATCTCTTGTATGCTTTTAGGCTATTTTTCTTCCATTAAAACATCACTGTATGCACTGTTGGACTCTATAAATAACAGTCATACTATGATTATCTTTAGTGGACGTCTTCATTCGAGATTTAATCCAAGATGGACAAACAGAACTGCACTTTTAGCCTACATCTAAACAAATAACTAATATCTTCACCGAAACTCTTGTAAAAGGATGTTTTACAGATTTGAAACTTTAATTAAAGATCACCCAATTGATCATCAGGAGAATGAAGATATTGCTGACCCACATATTACAGAGAACATTTAGCTTTTTTTAGCTTTAGTTTTATTAGCATGCTGCCTGGTTTTTAAGCTAGTTCAATCCTCTTTATGCTTCCTGGTTTTCCCCCTATTTTATTCCTCTTTGTAAAAGCAGTAATTATTTTTCAGTAGTCTGTAGCGTTGTGTAAAAGGCTTATATGTTTGGAAGTAAAAGTCTATTATGATATGTGGGAGAAATAGAGAGCTATTTTATTATTTATATCTCAAGAGCCCTGTGGAAGATTGTGTCTAACGTCTCTCTATAGAGCCTTGCAAACTCAAATGCATTTGATTAGCCATGAACGAACACATTTAAGAATTTCTTTCAAAGAACTGACTATTATAAGTGAATCTCTGAAGTTGAAATTAGAGAACTATAATCATAAACTTGATTGCACAAAAAATCAGAGGAACTCAATTAGATCTGTGTCAGCAAGCATGGAGGAAGCTTATCTTCAAAAAATTGGTTCAAGGAAACAAGAAATCCACGAGCTTCAAAATAAGTTGGGTATGTGGGCTAGTCGTGACAATTGAGTTTCCACTAGTGATATGGTCGATCCAGCAACAGGGGAGAGGCAGTTACTCATATCTCTGGTTATAGAGAAACAAGAAGTCCTTCGACTTAATCAACAAAATCAGGTGTACAACATATTATTAAACATTTGAATTGTTAAGAAAAGAAGCATTAAAGAAATTGCATCTATGTCTGAGGCTCATCTAAATTAACTGAAGTAATGTCAATGTGTTTTTGATATACCTTAAAAATTATACCAAACCCGCCCTCTCTTATCTTATTCTCAGGGTTAAAGTCACATGTGGAAATTTTAATCATCTATTTTAGGTTTCATGCAAAGATGTGGGTTACAATTGTCATTTTGCAACCAAACTGGCCTTCACTTTATTGCATTCAATTTTATTTTCTCTTTTTTCACTCCTCTCTCCGCTCACATGCATGCATGCTGTAAAAAAGGGAAATAGAGCGAAAAGAATGAATCTCTTTCTATCTTGCCATGCACAAACAAAAATGTTTATAACTTAATTATAAAAGGGGGAATATTGTAAACAAATGTATTTGATATGTTTCAAGGAAATTCTTTGCAGGGAAGCACAAGACAAATCTCATAAAATATAGAAGTAGAAACAATTTCAAAATTGGATCTCAGATCCCCAGATGTAGATCCAATAATCTGTCTCGTGTTCAGTATTTCCAGAGTAAGCGAATTTTGAAAAGAAACACAAATAAATCAGAGTTTGGTTTAGATGGAATGCTGCAAAATAGGAATAGTGGTAAGCTGAAATCCTCGTTCGTTGGAATCAAAGTGCTATGGTAGTAGCCATTAAGAGGTGGGGTTGACCTTCTCATGATGCAAGGGAATACAGATTAAGATTGGTGTTCAGTTGAGATCTAATTTTTAGAATAAGGGTAGATGATAGGAATGACAAAAAAAACCTGCAATTATGATGGTGTTTGTTTCTAGATAATTAGTTTTATGTAAGGATGTTAAGAGGATGACATGATTATGGTGTTGGACCTGATTTGGGTACATGGATTGGTGTTAAATCAGAATAGTGGTAAGCTCAAATCCTTGTCACAGGGAACTAGCTATTGTTAGTTGTGGTTGAGGGTCTCATTTGTGAAACCATTGTCATGCAGGTTAATATAAATTTAGATTAGTATAAGTTCAGATTTTTTGTTTTCAAAATAAGATTAAAGGTTAGGAATGAGAATAAAACTTCAACTTATAGAGGTGTTTAATTTTAGCAAAATGATTTTATAAAAGGATGCTAGAATGTCAGATCTTGATTTGTGTTCATATATTGGTGTGGAATGAGAACAGTAGTAAACCTGAAATGTGTTTTTCTGGGTTTGCTTAACCAATATTCTTATTGGAACTTTGAGGGCTTCTATGACATATTTTATATTTTTGAACATTGTCAAGGCATTTGACCTAATACTAGAGATTTTTGTTTATGTGATGTGCCTATAGACCATAGGTGACGACAAAAGGAGAGTACATTGTGATAGAAGGGAATAGAAAGAATTGGAATGTGATCATTAATATGTCTATTCAATTTTTCCAAGTGGATACAAGCTAAATTTTACTAACAATGAAAGAACACCTCATATACAATCATGAATGCAAGTTCACAAATGGTCAACATTCATACAATCTGGACAGTTATCATGCAAAGTTTGCATCTGCTCTAATTACAATTAAGACATACCTGATAAGAGCAATGATTGTTAGTGTCCAGAACACCATGACAAGAAATCCCAACAAATCTAGTAGAAACTATACCTATTTCATGTTGTGTAGCCCTAAGTCAGAACCTGTAACATATTACGCTGTTAAAATATAAGTGAGCTATCTACAAGATAAAAATGCATGTTTAGAGTCTGAATTGCAAATACCTATGGATGTAAGACAATTCATATTGTCTGTTGCAGTAAGCAATTGTAAAGATAATGTTCCTAGACATATGATTAGTAAAAACTATACCTGCTTCATGTTGTGCAGCACCTCAATCAGACCCTCTAACTCGATAGAAAATCATTAGTCTTGAGCATGCTCATTCAAATGATAAAAATACAATGATCCCAAAGTTTCTAAAGTCATTTCAACAAATTCTTGGCATTGTTTATGCAAAAAGCCTGCATATTTATTGATTCAAATAAAAAAGTTGAATCTGAAATTTGGGGATCCGAGAGCCTTCATATTTTACTCTCAACAACTTGTTAGAAAGACTTAAGTAATGAATCTTTGTGAAGTTTTCTGGTTGAGAGAGTGAGAATGGGCCACTCAAATAATTATTTGATAGCTCAAGTACAACCAAAGATGAGAGATTACCAAAATTAGATGGCAAGCTTCCATTTAATTGGTTTGATCGGAGGTCAAGATATGAAAGCTTTGGTAGTCCTGCTAAAGAGCTCCATGGAATGCAGCCCTAGAAAGACCCAACCTTTCAAGTCATGAGAGATTTCCTATAAAATTTGGAGGACTGATTTGAATATTGTTACCAGAAAGAATTAAGTTAGTCAATGAGGACATATTTGTAATAGAATTTGGAATCACTCCTTCCACATTTGAGTATGCAATAGAAAGGACGTTGAGCTGGGAAGAATGCTGGACAATGAGTAGGGATGTGAGTTCCTTTCTGTAATGGTTAAAACTTAAAAGTGTGCCCAATCTTCAAGAAAACATATTTATTCATGGATTTGGCACCTTGTTGTTTTAATGTCCATTTTTGCATGATTCATGTACGGCCAGTTGCATTTCAAATTTTAAAAAAAGAAAACAAGTGTGTCAAGCAAAATTATAATGTAACGAATAGTTCCCACTCTCAACAATGAGAATAACGTGATCAAGAATTAACGCGGACACTTATTCATTTTTTGACTAGGATATGTGTGTTTTGACTGGAATATGTGTGTTTCAGTAAACAATGTGGCTGTGTATGTAGCCCACAAATAGTGTAAGGAAGGATAATGGGAAGTTGGCTACCAAACAAAGCATAATGAACTGCACTAGACACAATAAATTCTCCAATCCTGTTCCACATCAATGGAGCAAGGGATATAACTACAAAATGAAATTCACCCAATCAAAAGAAATAGCTTTGCGATACATGTTACACCAAAAAGGGAATTTTAGTATTGTACCCAATCAAAAGAGACAGTCGTGTTTGAAGAATCAAAAAATCCATGGCAGATCAAGAGACCTAAAACAGGGGCATTGCGGGTTCTTTTTGAATGATGAACCTTCTGCTACCAATTTTTTTTTTTTTTTTTTAAATTATCATAAAACAACAGCAATTCAAGAAAAAGAGAGGAGGGTAGTGATGTAATTACCTGATTGTGGTTACGCCAGATTTGTAGCAATGGGGGAACTTAAAAGGAGCAGGGGTGTCCCTGGAAACAGTCTCCCGCAACGGAATCCCTTCTGAATAGCCAAAGATTGCATTGGGCGGTGTTATACCTGCATGATATGGCTTCGTATAGTAAAACTGCTGAGGAGGAGGCATCATTACCGTCTACATTGGCTTTGCTGGATATGCATACAAAATTCCCACTGTCGGTTCCTCCATTGTTTTCACTTGCTTATTTTCCTCTTTATCAACTGTACAACATATTATTAAACAATTGAATTGTTATAGAGCCTAGATTTTGGATTTGAAGTTAAATACCTGGGCGAGGATGCGTTCTCTTTCAAGTTTTTCTGTAAAAACTTGGACAACTTCACGTTGGAGAATGTCATTGAGAAGACTGCCGAGCAAACGGAAGTCATCCTCAAATGCCTGGAACGATATCTCCTCTACAATTTCGTCCATGGTGTCTGTCATGGTGTGTTGAGAAAGCAAATTGCTCTAAATACTACACTGCTGCAAACTAATCTAAACCCATCTTAACAAAATATTTGAAGAGAATTGCATCCTACCGTTGCTTTCTTGTATCCTTTTTCTGCTTTTTCTTGCATCCTACCGTTGCTTTCTTGTATCCTTTTTCTGCTTTTTCTTATCCTTTTTCTGCATTTTTTCTTGCATTCTAATTTGAATTTTAAATTTTCTTGGGGGAGTGCATGGTAGCCAGGGAATTTCACCGTACTAGTTTTTAAACTTAATTATGCAATTGTGAAATTTGTATATTAAAGTTAATTTTTATTTAGTTTTGGATTATTTTAGGGGTATAATTATATCAACGAATGTTGTATTTTTGAAAAATTAGATTCATTTTATTTATTTATTATTATTTTTCTTTATATATTCTTTTATATATTTCATCATGTCTTATTTGTATCTATTTATTTTTTTACACATTTGCTATTTATTATGTCTATTATTGTCTACTATGTTCAAATATTCATGCTCCACATTAACATGGCTATTCTCTTATTTCAAGAAATCCAACAATTTGAGATTAATCTTGTATCACACCAATTCAACCTCTAAAAATTTAAATTTAAAATCAATGAACTTTCATCTATTAGAAAACCATTCCTCCAAAAGCATTCATACACTCAATGTATTATCTCATAAAATAAAGATTACTATAAATTTGTAGAATCTCTATGCAAGGCTTTTGAAATATCACTTGCTCCCCAATTCCACTTTATGTAACGATGCATTTTAATCCATGTTTCATTTCCATACATATCAAACTTACAAGAGATACTCAACTTTAGCAAGCAAGACAAAGGTAACGATAGCCAATGTCAACAACTCCTTATGTGCTTGATTTTATAGAAATAAAGTTACAAAAAACTACCATGTTGTTATCATATCCCATGAAGTCAAACAATATCAAATGGTTATAGCTGAAGTAATGGCATGAGTATGGGTGTCATACTAGTAAAATTAAGATAATGTTATTACACAATAAAAGTTGTTAATGAAAAATTAAATGAAAAGCATGGACATTGTGAAAAAAATGAACAAAAAAGAACACAAAATTATCATCCATCAATGCATTCAATCACACATATAGGAATGATGGTGTTGAGTCTAGATAGTTCCTACAATACCATTAAAGTGATATGACATTCTAGTCCCTTGATCGTCCAAAATTTTAAGTCACATGAAAAAAAGAAGATGGTGCTAGGAGTCTATTAACCCCTGTGACCCCTTTGCCTCTAGGAAAAAGTGTGAAAGAAGGGAAGAGAAAGTACGTGGGATAGGAAAGGAAGATATTGGTGTGAGGAAAAGAGAATGGAGAGGGAAAATGTGATCTCATGGAATGCATAGATTGTAGGATATAAATCAAGTGAATTAGTTGAAAAGGCTTTAAAATCCTTTTTATAAGAAAACATGGAAATAATGGTTCATGAAGGTGAATGACTTGCGACCCACCATAAAGGCATGATTTTAGGTAGTCTAAGTTGCGCGCTACCATGAGGGTGTGAGAAACAAAGAGTAATAGGAGGAGAATAGATTAAGAGGGCATCTAAAAGTTGGGTGAGATAGATTTGGGGCACCATTGGGAACATCGTGTGATAGATAGAGGTGATTTAAGGGGGGGATGACACATGTAGAGAAAATCTAAGAATGATATTAACACAAAAGGAAAATATAAAGGAACTTGACATAGGAATAAGACATTAAGGGTTGGAAGTAAAAGGGTTTGATGAAGGCTATACACATGATTTCATAATTGATTTGTTGAAAAAGGCTTTAGAATATCTCAAGAAAATGAAATTGGTAGGAAAATTCCCCAAACATAGACCACATCCTCCGTGCGTAAGATAAAATATGAGATTTAAGAGAAGAAATAGACGTCTACTAAAGCATAAAGGAGGGAAATTTTTTTAGATATTAGAGTTGCAACTACCTTGGTAGATGTGAAAGATGAATCAGGAATATGGATTTCATGGAGCATAGTGAACAACGAAACAAGTACTTAGTTTTTTTATTAATTATATATCGCGTTCTGCATAAGGATGCTTTTCTTAGAGTCAAAATATTTTTGAGATTAAACCTATCCCAATGTCTATGGGAAAAACACTACAAACTTTCTTATAGGCTATCTTGCCTTTTTTATTCAACCCATCTAGAATTTTAGGTATTACATAAGGTTACACTTAGTGGAATCAACAAAGAATATGATTATGCTACCTACTAAGACATCAAAACAAGTTTCCAATTGAAGACTAATGTCATTACATACCATGAAGATGATTATGAATATAGTACTATTAATATTTCTTTAACTACTCTAAAATTGCTAAACAAGATTATTGATATGCACTAGCTTTAACTTAAGTGCACTGTTTGAGGTATGGAGATTATTATAAGAAATTTCGTAATTTAGAGATGAGGGTTGTCCTCAAATATTATAGTTGAATTTAGATTAAAAATAAAATCCTTCATTTTGACATAGATTAGGTTTGACAACCACTTTTTCTTGAGCATTTCTTTCAATTATGTTAGTGTTATAAAATTGACTCTTAAAATATGCAATTGTCTTAGAAATAGTATCGTGTGTTCAATATTTATAATAAAAGACAAGAATGCCTCCTAATAATTGTATAATGCACTATATCTTAGGTGATGCATTTATCCTGAAAAAAAATAAAGGTTCTTACCATACTTATTAACAATAATTATAAGATAATGACATAAAGTATGAATTTTTATTTAACATGTCCAAGTAGAAGATTAGTGGTTGAGTTTTAAATATGAATTCATTTATAATACTTGGTAATCATATCAAAGAACATGTTATGATATGGTTGTTGTCCTAGAATGATATTATTTGCAGTTACAAGAAGTATATTTGAGTGAATCTTAAATTGAACCTTCACAATACAAGTTACATCCAACATCTAGGTACTATTGTACATAAGGTTTGTTATCCTATAATGGTATGGGTATTCATGCATCTATGAAAATTAATAAAATTTATTTGCTACTTGGAGGTTTTACACATAGTCATCTTCTGTGTAAGAAATATGTTTTGAAGTTTAACTTATGATATTTATATTTTGTTTTTGTTGACTATCCATGGTAGGTTAGCAATTTTAGAGGGGTATACCTTGTTAATATAAGAGTATTTAGATTGCATTTTAAGACTAATGAAATAAAAGGATTAAGAATGAGATTATTGTTATCTACTAAAACTTGCACTTGAACTGAGTTGTGAAACTCAGTTAGCTAGTGAAACATAGGAACATTCTCGGGTTGTGGGTCGCCCAAAGTGACAATGAGCCTCTGGATAGGCCGACTTCCTAGTTGGTTATCACTTATAGCTACTAATTTTGTGTAGGAAAAAGGAGAAGTAAATGCATCAAACGAATAAACTAAAAATTAAAAGTGAAGTGATACACCAAACTAACAAGGACAATGAAGATCGGAAACTTCAACACTAGGCTTCAACTAATAGAAACCAAGTTTCACAATTCATTATTGTGTGTTTTTGCATAAGTTCTTCACTAAAGGGGTTGAACACAAAAACTAACTAAATGGAAGGTTAACTTCACAATCAACAAGAAGTATGCATTCTTTAGACACAACCTACTTAAACACACTATTTGTAGAAGGGTGATCCCACAATAATGGGTTACACTTTTTGGCCAAACTTGACATTGAAATCAACATTTTTCACCAGATCTTCACTTTCGTATGCCTATAGAAGCTAAACATTAAGAATTTGAAGATGAAGAAAACTAATGATTTGTGATATTTTGTGTTGAGAATCTAATTATATTTTAAAAATAAAAATAAAAAATAAATTGTGAATTATTTTATGTAGTTTTTATTAACTTATTTTTTTACTAAAAATCATTTTCAAAAACTGATGCTTACTTTCAACTGCATAACTTTTTTTTATAGAAAGCATACAATTCTAATTTTTTAAATATAGTGTTTTCACACCATTATCTAGGGGATGAATATTTTTTCATAATTTTTTGTTGCATATATATTTTTTAATTAATTTTCTAATTCCGAGTAATTATAATTTGGATATATTATACTTTCAACTGCATAACTTTTTTTGTATTCATTTGAATTAACTTATTCTTTTTTTGTTGGAATAAGGATATCAATATCTAGTGTACATGGATTTTTAATAAAAAAAATTCTCTCTTTTCCTATTTTTCCGTATGTGTGAAATAAAGACCTCAATGTTCATTGAAAAACCTACATTACAAGAAATAAAAAATAAATATAATAATAAAATTAAATATATTTCAAATTATACTTTTTGGGAAGATTATAATAAGGACTACATGTTTACAAAAAAAAAAATTTAAATAAATTAATTTGATCCCCTAAAAGGTAAATCAAAAGTGGTTTTTTATCAGCATTTTGATAGGTGTAGAGGAGACTCCATTATAAGTATGGTTTAAAACTAGCAGCTTTCTATCTAAGGGGGTTTGATATAAGTGGGTTTGATCAAACCCTCTTCAATTAAAACCCTAAAAATGGAACCTATTTAAGGCTTAAATCATTATATTTTCCAAAAATATGTGATTTCAGCAAAAATCAGAATGTCCCAAAAAGTGTAACCCATTATTGTGGCAGGACCCAAAAAGGTATAACTTATGAGACAAAGCTAGAAGGAAAATATGAAAAGTTTCACAAATAGCTTGATTGAATCATTTAACATATACAAAACTGCAAAGAACAAAAAGGCAAGGATGTCATTACTAGTAATAACCAAGGTATATTTTGTATTTCATATCCAAAGAGTTACAACAATATGTCAAAAATTGTATAAGGACTTTTAGAAGTCACTTAGTACAAAAACTATATAAAGAAGAACTGACTCCAAAATGAGTAACAAAAATAATATATCCATCCACTCCAAGTAGTTCCACCAAAAAAGGCTCTAGAATCTTCATTTTCGTAAGCCTCCAAAAATCCTAAAATCTAGCCACTAGATCTCATCCAAAAGAGCTCCAAATAGATGAAAAAATCAAGCTTGAATTTTTCCAACATGATGACACCTCAAACTGCCCTAAAAAATCTCTCGAAAACAACCAAAATTCCTATATACCTTCCACATGTTTGCAACTGATCATCAACCTCCTCTATATTCTTGGCATGTCATAAAGATAAGCATATCTTCCACTTTTCCTCATGACTAAGTCTTATGAACACATTCTCACATGTTTTGCAGTTAAAGGTAATGCTTTAAGTCTAAGTTGTTTATAAAATATCACTTAACTTAAGCATTTAACAATATAAACAAATGCAAAAATAATCAAAGACCAAGCATTCGGTCAAAACTCTAAGAAAAAGGTATTGCTAAGTCAAAATGTGTATCAAACATTCCTAAGTCCAAGGTATAATCATAAATAAAGGCATAAAACACAAGTCTTAGCCACGGTGATAATAGTTGCATCACACATTTTTTAAAACAAAGGTAAAAAAATAACTTTATCTTATCGACCAAGATTAGGGTAGAAAACCCTAACACAAAACCGACCAAAAACAAACTCAAAGCATTTCATTTTTATCCTGCACAACTCTAGAGTCTTCTAGCCTCCAGTCTAGGGTTTCATTAGAGGGTCTCACCATGCATTTCTATAGCTTTCTCTTGGAAAAACAATCTTTAGGAACTCCAGTAAGAACTTGTCTCTAAAGAATCTGCATTTTCTTTGTTATTTTTGAAGAAAACTTGCTCAAAAATTGAGTTTTCCATTGATACTATGTAGTTCTTGTGTGATTTGATGCTTTTATTGAAGAGATTTTTGTATAAAATTGTCAAAATGGCCACGAGTTTATAAATTTTGTTGGTTTTTTGAACATTTAATAATTTACATATATATATGGTTGTCGGTGTACATATCTTTGGGCATTCATTCTCTTTAACCAAAACCCTAGCATTGAAGAGAAATGTTTTACACTCTTTCATATTGGGTGATCCCACAATAGTGGTTTACAATTTTTGGCCAAACTGGACACTGAAATTATTATTTTTAACTAAATCTTCACATTCGGGCACCTATAGCGGCTAAACCGTGAGGAATTTGAAGATGATGCAGAATAGAGTCTCATCACATTTTGTTTGTAGATTCTAAAAATATTTTTTTCAAATTTTTTGGAATAATATTGCACTTCTTTTTCCATCTCCCACGAAAACTGGTTTTTTTCAAAAAACAACATTTTTGAAAAGTGACGCTCACCATATACAACATAAATTTTTTTGTATGAAAGATAAAATTCTAATTTTTTCGAATTTAGATTTCTAACTATGATATATAGCACTTTCATTTGGTCTGATAGTTTTTTATTGAATATTTTTTCCTTAATAGAGTTTTGAAGTCAAACTAATTGTAATTCATACATAGGCAGACTATATACAACATAACTTTTTTGTATGTATCGATTTTTTATTTTTTATTTTTAATGGATCAAGGACATCAATAGCCAGCACAAACATATTTTTAAAAAATATATTTTGATAATTTTCTATTTTTCACATGTGAAAAACATAGAGCTTGATTTTCGGTGAAAAACCTATGTTTAATAAAACTAAAAAAGCACATACATAATAAAACCAAAACATCTTAAAATTATATTTGTGGGATAGCTCATTTAGAGGACTACCATAATCATTTGAAATAAATTTTAAATGAATTCATTTGATCCCCCAAAAGGTAAATCAAATGTGACCTTTCATCAACATTTTGATAGGTGTGAAGGAGACTCATTTATAGGTATGGTTTAAAACTAGTGAGGTTCTATCAGAGGGGGTTTTGATCTAAGGTGGTTTGAACAAACCCTGTTCAATTGGAATCCTTAAAATGAAACTTTTAAAGGCTTAAATCATTATATTTTCTAAAAATATGTGATTTTAGCAAAAATCAGTTCCTCTAAAAAATTGAAAACCTGCTTTGTGGGATCACCTTGCTCTGTTCTTCTTGGTTGTGGCCTCTCATTAGCATACTCTTTAAATTTTGGCTTCTACTCACAAAAATTCAATGGCCCATTAATTTCAATGGGTGCGGGTATATTGTTTTCTTGAAATGCACTTTATACTACTTGAAAACCTGAAAAAACTCAAAGCCTTTTGTTTCCTTCAGTCTTTTAAATCACGACCTAGGTTTTATGAAAATCTAGAAATACATGTATAAAACCCTCATTTTTTTTTTATGATTCTAGAAAATAACCCTCAAGGGTTTCTCTGTAGATATTCTGGAAACCTATCTATGTTCCATTCCAATTTTTTAAACTCAACCATTTTCAAAAAAATTAGAATATTTCATTTTGTGATTGTTTCATGATGTTGGGCTTTCATTGCTATTCTCTGCATAATTTCCTTTATTTAGAACTCCACTTTGACATTATCATTTAAATACTTGCAAATAAAAGATACCCTCATGTGTATTAGCTCAGGTTATCTGAAAAGTCTCATATATCATGCATTTTCTTGAAGAAAACAACATCTCCTTAATATGTTACTCTTTTATTGTCCTCTAATACTTTCTCTTGTTAGCATGCCATGACTTTGTCTTCGAGAATTTCATAAAGAACTATCCTTTTCAAATTGATTGTCCTTTCCAAAGTGATTGTCCTTACATTATCCATGACTGGCCCCTTGGTCATTTTTAGGCTCCTGTCATATCACTTTGTACATTTCCATCACAAAATATTTTGTTGAAGGATAATTACTCATCCCATTATCAACACACTAAACAAGGGATGTCATTTCTCAACAATGGAAAATCATACTTAATAGGATTGTTATACTTCTCTCAGAATTGGCTTTCAAAAACTCAATAGATTTTCATATAACATGATGATTGTCTTGATGATATGGTCACTATCCCAAAACTCACTAGCCTTTACCATGAACACCGCTCACTGTGTCAATGCATGTAGAAGAGTGTCTCTTTATTGCCGTAAAAGACCTATGTACTATCCACTTAAAAATTAGTAGTTGCCACTAATGCTTAATCCTATGCTTTCCTTATTATGATCTGTAGTTTATCACTCTCTTATTTTGATTCTATTAATTGAATACATTTCATTTAATGTCTATGGATGCTTCAAGTTTAAGACTTGATGCCTGATACTCACTATTTCTAAATGTATGTCTTGTATCCCTTCATACATAGAGAATTCCTAAGATGTAAACTTGTAAGGCATGCCTAAAAACTATTTCAATACAAGAAACCACATACACCCTTCACACTTCCTTTAAATAAGTATATGTCACCTCTAGTAGTGACAAAAACTCATATCAAAGTTGATGTATGGTTGCTTGAAGGAAACATGAAGGAATGGATTAATCTGATGATCTCAATGCTTCTTGAAAGCCCTATAATGTAACATGTTGGGATCAACCCTTGTGGGAGCCACATTTTAACCCACATATTATTATTAGATGAATTTAAACAACATTACTTTTCCTATACCTACACATGAAGCAAACAAGTTAGAAAAAACATGTGCATATGGTAGATATGTTTGATTTTCTTGTGTTACCTGATCATCCTAATGATGCTAACTGTTTAAATGCATTAAAGGATCATGTTGTATGTTTATAGAGGTATGTGCATATAAGGATTTAAGACCTTTCATTGCTCTAACAAAACCTTCCTTCTTAGATGTAGGCAATTAGGAGTGGCAAGGACAAGACAACTGGATGCAAGACAAGTGAAGGACAAAAGATGATGCAGGGCAACTCAACTAGGACCAGTCATTCAGGCAATGACTGATCTTTCTTCCTTTTATGTGCATTATTTTTCAGTAATATCTATAAATGTACAATGTTTTCCTTATGTTTTAAAGCATTTAGTCTCACGAATTGTGTGAGACCTTATACATTTACATTGTTAATAAAGATTACTTTTGAAAATATTTGTGCAATATTTTGCATGTTACATGCATCTACATGAATGCAATTTGATAATGTAATCTTTAAATTTTTTTTATGCACACATAAATGAAATAAAGCAGAGGTTAAAATGTACCTTTTATTCTTTTAATTAAAATCAATAAGCTCTACCTGGTTGAGCTATACGTGAAAATATGGTAACATTTTTGGCGACTCACACTGTGTGTATTCTTGCTAAACATGAAAACCAGTTGCCTAGGCTTGTCCATTGGGCATGAAGTCACTTAGAAACTAGGCTTATGACTTAGGAAACAAACTCTTAACTTGTGTAACTCACTAGAATAGTGAATAACACCTTGAAACCTATCAAAAGAAAAAATGCAAAAGGAAAATTACCTAACTATGCTAAATCAACACTTACAGAATGAAAACCTCTATCTAAACTATAGTGCAACAACACTTATTGAAAGAATAAACCTAACCTAACATATACAAGGTAGATCATACCTCAAATCACCGTTTGAGGTGAATCCCATTAACTAGGATTGCCAAGATTTCTCCATCCATCTTTGATAACTAGAATGCATTGTGCTCCTTGCATTCAGTAATGATAAACATGCCACTCCAAAAGTTGTCAAACTTTTTGTTCTTTCCTGGATTGCTTTTCAATTCATCTCACTTGAGCACAACATCAGCTTATTTGAACACTCTTGGTGTTGCTTTCTTATCAAGGAATCTTTTTTTGGAGTTGATGATACTCCAAAGACTTCATTACCTTATCTCTTGATTCTTCCAGCTCCATAAGTTGGGCATATCTAACTACCATTGGGTCTTCTTCTTCAAACATCTCCAACTGATGTATAATTTCAAGAGTTGGAAGCTCCACAGATAGAGGCAATCTTACCTCCTTACCATAAACAAGCATATATGGTGAATTACCAACAAACCTTTTGGGAGTCACTCTATCTTCCCAAAGTGCATATTTGAGAGTTGTGTACCAAGCTCTCTAATTATCCTCCATTGTTCTTTTAATGATCTTGATCAAATTCTTATTTGCACTTTCAGTCAAACCATTACCTTAAGGGTAGTAGTTTGAAGATGTGTTCAAATTTATTTCATGTTTAACAACCCAATCAACCACTCTTAAACCCACAAATGCTAATGCATTATCTAAGATAATTGACTCAAGTACTCCAAACCTAATTACAATGTCATCATAAAAGTTCAATACAATGGTGCCATTTGCTTTCTTCAAGGAAAATGCTTTAGTCCATTGTGTAAAGTAATCAGCTGTTGTAAGAACCCACCTGTGACCTGCACTTGAGGGTGGATTAATGGGTCCTATGAAATCAATGCCCCCTCTCATGAAGGGTTGCTCAACCTGAATTGGTTGCAAAGGTAAAGCTAGAAGCCTCTCCTTCCCAACAAAAAGAGCACATTTTACACACTTTCTTGCCCAAGTATGGGCATCCTTAAACAATCTTGGCCAATAATAGCCAAATCTCATTATTTTCCATGCGGTTGTTCTTGGGGAAAAATGACCCCCCTATAGTTCCATCATGGAACTCGTGAAGCACTTTTTCTATTTGATCACTATCAATACATCTTAAAAGAACACCATTTAGATCTTTTGTAAAAATAACATCATTGACTAGTACATAAGGAATAGATTGGATTCTAAAATACCTTTGTTTAGCTCTGTCAAAACCTAGTGGACACTCACCAATCTGGAAAAAGTGAGTCATATCATGCATCTAACCTATTGCTAATGTAGGTGCAATATTATGAGAATCAACACTATTAACTAGAACATCATTTATTTATGTTTTCTTGTCATCTTCGGGTGCTAAAGCAAGTTGTTCACAAATCCCTTTACCTCTTACAAGCTTTTTGATCTTAATATCAACATCATACTCAATGAATTTAGTGATCCATCCAACTCTCTTCTCATTGAGATCCTTACTCAACATGAACTCCTTCACACTTGGATGTGCAACCATTAGATGAATCTTATTATTTGAAACTAATGGTTTAAACTTTTTCAGACTCCTTATGACAACAAGAACATGCTTTTCAAAAAAACTATATCTTAGTTCATAATCATCTAATCATTGAATGAAAAAGACTATTGGCTGCTTTATTCCATCATTATTTTTCTGATCCAGCACAGCAGAAATAGAACCTATGCTACCAAAAGCATACAGAATGAAATCTTTTGAGAAATATGGATTTACCAGAGTAGGGGCTACTGCTAAAGCCTCCTTAATTTCTTCAAAACTATACTTAGCTTCTTTAGTCTAGTTGAAAGTTGCATTCTTCTTTAACATAGCAGTTAGTGGCCTTGAAAGATTTGCAACATTAGGAATAAACCTTCTTGAAAAAATGATTCTACCAAGAAAACTTTGCAGCCCTTTCTTGTGACTGGGTAAAGGCGGCTCTAAAATGGCTTTCACTCTCTCTAGATCAATAGTGACTCCATGTTTTGACACTAAGTGTCCAAGAATTTTAGCTTCGTGAACAAAAAATATACTCTTTTTCAGATTGAGGGATATACCATACTCCCTACATCTTTCAAAAACTTGTTTGAGATGTGACAAGTGCTCATCAACATTCTTGGAGAAAATTGTTATGTCATCAAGATAAGCCAACAAAAGTTTATAAATCAAACCTTGAAATACCATATCCATGGCCCTCTGAAATGTGGCACCAGCATTAGATAAGCCAAAAGGCATTCTTTTGTAGGCCATAGTGCCCCACTTTGTAGTAAATGTAGTCTTAAACTAATCTTCCTCCTTAAATAACACTTGGTTATAACCAGAAAAACCATCCAAAAGGGAAAATATTTCTGAGCCAGAGACAACCTAGAGAATCTGCTCCATGGAGAACAATGGGTAATGATCCTTCAAAGAGGCCCTATTAAGGTCTCTAAAGTCTACACATAATCTGATCTCACCATTTTTCTTTCTAACTAGTACAAGGTTAGAAACCCATGAAGTGTGCTCAATCGGAAAGACGATACCCCCCTCAACTAACTTAGTCAAATCCTTAATCATCAAAATCTCAAGCTTAGAGTTTAAAGGCCTCTGCTTTTTTCTAAAAGACCTAGCATTTGGCTCTAACTCAATTGTATGTTGGGAAATTTGAGGGTCAAATCCTTTCAGGTTAGAATATTGCCATGCAAAAATATCATGAAATTCATGGCAAATTTTAATGAAAGCTTGTTTATCCTCTGATGAACAAATTTTTCCTATCTTAAGGAGCTTACCTTTAAAGATTTCAAGTTCCTCATAGTGCTCCTCTTTGACTTGAATGCTAGTTTTACTTTTCTTAAGCTGATCATAAGAGTTGAAAATTGACTCCAAGGTAACTAAATCCTTGGGTAACTTGTTTGTTTTTCATCTATATGAGTTGATTATCGTACCATTGCTTCAACTTCTCTTGATTTACCACAGAAAACTGATCTTCTTCAAGCAAAAAAGATAGAATCTACTCATCACTATCAAATACTTATTGGTGAACATTGTTATCAGGAATTGAGGGTCTGGTCACAACTTTCACATACTATTGTACCTTCTCCTTCTTGAGATCATTGGTAATATCAAACTATGCTCCAATGGCTGCAAGCTTATCTGCATGTTTGTTCTATTTTTTGGGAATAGAATCTAGGTTAAAAGCACTAAACTCTTCTATCACATCCCATACCCTATTGCTATAGGACTTCAAGGCATCGTTCTTAGAAAAATTCAAGCCTCTTACTTGATTGGCAATTAGCTCACTATCTCCATAAACCTTCAGATAGTTTATTCATCTTTTTCTTGCCCACTCAAGACTTTGAATAAGACCTTCATACTCAATAGTGTTGTTTGAGCATGCAAAGGCAAAACGAAAAGCAAGAAAATATTTGTCACCTTGTAGGGACACAAGAATTGCACCCCCACCAGCTCCATTTTTACTCCTGGAACCATCAAAATACATCTCACAAAGCTCATCTTGTTGTTTTAGAAACTGATCTGTACTCTTCTCAAGGTTTGGTACCTCTACATCAGGTTCATGCAACACATAGACACCCATACCAAAATCTTGAATATGATCATTAGGATTATCCACAACATTATTTTCTACACATTCATGTTGTAATACCCCTCCGTTTTGCTTTGTGTGTTTGCTTTATGCTATGTTTGGGATGCAGCTACTATTATATTGGACACGCCTTGTTGTTTGTGTTTTGATTGCTACTATTGAGCGACATTGATTATTGTGTGATGTGGTTTATCTGACTATTGTTTCACATGCATTATGGATTATTGATGTTAGTAGAGTTAGCATGAGATATTGTATTACGTGATTTCTGATTATGATGTAATGTCAGTCTTGGATGAGTGTATTGGTGAAAAGGACGGTTTGCATCACTCGCTTGCGAGTGCCCTATGAATTCATGATTTCTTCTTCACGGTGTGTATTATATACTGGATATATTGTATTATGTTGTTTACTTGGTTTTAGGTTGCAAGTACATGACATCGACTCCACCTGGTTTCATAGGTTTGAGCGTGTCAATCCAACAGTTAAGTTGAAAAGGAGATAGTAACTAGGTAACATGTGTCAGGTCTACGCCCTAGCCTTAGTGTGTTGTTAGTCCTATTTTGTGAGTCATGTCTACTTGGTTTAATGTTATTTGTTTATGTTGGATGCTTTATTATTTAATCATTATTTTAGAATTATTGCATTGTTGAAAATAGAGTTTATTTTAATATTAAGTGAAATCTATGCTTAGATGAAGTATATATGTTGATTATGAAATATTTATGAAGATGATGAAATTTCTTGATAGAAGCCTCCTCTAAGATTTTCCTCAAAAGTGCAACCAATTCCAATTCCAAAAAACCAAAATTTGTTTCAAACCCTACTTGTGCAATTTCTTCAAAAAAAATCTCCAAATTCCTCTGAAAATATCAATCCTTCCAAAAACTTCTCTCTCTCCAAAATTGAAACATGCATTCTCATTAAAACTAAAATATCTAATCTAACCCTAATTTTCTTTTGCATGCAAAGTGAAAATAGATATTTATTTCCTTTTCCCATTTTCGAAAACCCCAAATTGATTTTAAAATGCAATTTCACTTTTCTTTCAATTCTTTTAATTTAATTTAATTAAATTTAATGCAATAAACTCAATTAATTAATTTTAATTATTTAATAATTAAATTCAACCTTTTCCAAGATTAATTTAATTAATTAAATAAATTAAAATTTAATTAAATACAATTTCATCATAAACATAAATATTTCATAATCAACATATATACTTCATCTAAGCATAGATTTCACTTAATATTAAAATAAACTCTATTTTCAACAATGCAATAATTCTAAAATAATGATTAAATAATAAAGCATCCAACATAAACAAATAACATTAAACCAAGTAGACACGACTCATAAAACAGGACTAACGACACACTAAGGCTAGGGCGTAGACCTAACACATGTTACCTAGTTACTATCTCCCTTTCAACTTAACCGTTGGATCGACATGCTCAAACCTGTGAAACCAGGTGGAGTCGATGTCATGTACTTGCAACCTGAAACCAAGTAAACAACATAATATAGTATATCCAATATATAATACACACCGTGAAGAAGAAATCACAGATTCACAGGGCGCTCGCAAGCGAGTGATGCGAACCGTCCTCTTCACCAATACACTCATCCAAGACTGACATTACATCATAATCAAAAATCATGTAATACAATATCTCATGCTAACTCTACTAATATCAATAATCCATAATGCATGTGAAACAATAGTTAGATAAACCTCATCACACAATAATCAATGTCACTCAATAGTAGCGATCAAAACACAAACAACAAGGTGTGTCCAGTATAATAGTAGTTGCATCCCAAACATAGCATAAAGCAAACACACAAAGCAAAACAGAGGGGTATTACACATGTAATATCACATCAGGTACACTTTCAATTTGCAGCTCATGAGCAACAACAAGCTCGCTATCATCAAAAACAACACAATTTGTATCTGCAGCACTTGGAACAACATTAATTACACTTGGATTATAAGTCTCAAAATGATCTTTGGCCAAATTTTCAAACTTTATGGTGACCTTAGTTCCATATCTCATTCTAAACAACATATGTGACCAATCAGCAGATACATAGCCTCTTATTTTTGTTGTAAAATCCCTTGACAGACACAAGGCAAAGAAAGGTGGTAGATCAATGACACATATATCTTGAGGAACTGAGAAGTTTGGGCAAGCATGAAGTGTAAGGCTCAGATCTTTGATGACAACTAAGGTGTTAATTGAAGTTCCATCTAACTGGACTACTCCCTTCTCTAAAGGTTGATATTTCAGTCCTAGCTTATCTACAATTTGCTTTGGCATCACAAAGCTACTAGCCCCACTATCCACCATACAGTTATGGACTAATTTTTCACCTATAATAAAAGATACTTAAAATGTAGGTGGCTTGACATCCTTACCCATTTCTTTGTTGGGTTGTTTGTTGTCTTAAGGAGTGTTTGTGAAAATAGCTCTAACTTGACCTACTGGTGGCTCATCATACACTTTTAATTCAGACAAAGCAGTTTGCAATAAGACTTTTTGACATAGGATAGCTAATGAATCCCACATAGAAATGGTCATATTCATCTTCTCCATATTTTCAATTATATTATAAGGAAAAATAGGTGTTACCTTTTGATGGGTCTTTGCAACAACAGGATCTGCTTGCAAGTGCGGCTGCTCCTTGGCAGCAACTTGTGAATTCCTCTGCAAAATGTGAGGCACTTGAGATGTGGATGGTTTTGTAACTTCTTTTCCTTTGCTTGTTGATTGCTCAACCTCAAGGGATCTCTTCTTGGCTCTTGTGTTTGTTGCAACTAGAGAACCATAAGTGTTAACTCCACATAATTCTTCTCCTTTCCAGTTTAACAAAGTAGCATCACTTGGAGGTTGCTCTTGTTACTGCAGAAAATCACCATCAAGTACATTTTTTTGTGAGTCTCTAACATTCTACACCATCAACGCTTGGTTGATGACTCTATTCGAGCATGTGGCCTAATTATGTGATTGGTTGCATGGAAAAAACCATTTGTAATCTGCTGCAAGATTTTTTTGCACAGGAATAAGGTCCCTAGTTGCACTAACAGGAGCTAGAGCATAAGGCTAAAAAGACCTTGGGTTTATAGTTTGTCTTGGACCCTGAAAAATTGCCTTGATAAGCATGTCTATTTGCTTTATATTGCTAGTCCTGATCCTGATATGGCTAACCTACCCCTTAGCTCTGCTACTGGTAAGGTTGTTTGTTCTGAAATTGCTGCTTCTTAATGCTTACCAACTCATTTCCAAAGGTCTACAAGATATTTAATATCTTTTGTTGTCTATTGTTTTATCTCCTGCAGCTCCTGAGAAGGACTTGCAACAGTTGTTTCCTGGCTGGCAGTAGTTGGCAAAGGAGCAAAAGGAGGGATTTGCAAAGGCATAAAAGATTGAATTTCTGGAAAAATAGGAATTGGTGGCCTAGGTGCTATTTTTCCATCATGAATTAAGCTATTCTCTACCCTAGTTGCTACATCATATGCAGTAGGTAAGGAAACACCCCCCATTGATTGTATCATAATAGATATGTCACTATAGGGCTCTTAAAAAGTACAAAAATGCATACTTGGGAGAAGGCCTTACCGTTTCAGGTATCCTAAACCATGTCCTCTGAAAACAAAAGTTGAAATCAGTCATTTTCTCTTGAGGAGCTCTTTTAATCATTTTCAGTTGCTCAACCAAAGACAAGTGGTCTAATTTGTGTTGGAATTTCTTGTGTAGCTTGTCTCCTAAATCATCCCAAGTTACAATTGTACCAATCGTTAGGCCCCTAAACCACAACAAATTCTTCCCCTTAAATGATGCAAAAAGCAGACTAACAACGACATCCTCCTGAGTTATGTGGTGAAAACCACATAACGAGGCTACATCTCTTATGTGCTTAATAGGGGTAGTTTGATCCTCCCTAGTGAAAATTGGTAAATTCTTCAAGGTAGCCATTGGTATAGCATTATGTTGTGCAAGATTCAATGGACTGCCTCCATTGAAACCCACAAATGGCCGATTCCTTGCCATTTGAACAACAGGTGGATTAACCTGAGTTTGAACAATAGGAATAGAAAATGTAGGTACAACTAGACCTATAGAAATATCTACTATTACTCTATATGGGCTGCTTGAGGATGAACTTTCTATTTTGTAGCTTGGTGAGGCAGAACGAGTATTAATCTACCTCTTGGATGGTCTACCTCTCCTCCTTGGTGGTGAGAAGAAATATCTTGGTCTAACACCAGGTGGTGACGATTGAAATCTCTTCGATGGAGGGGTTCTTTTTGTTGTTTTGCCTTGTCTTCTGGGTGGTGACAACTGCAACAACTTAAAATCCCTAGAGCTCCTTGTTTGTATTTTTCTCATAAGCCATAACAAAAATGGCTCTATTGTTCTTCACTTCACAGAGTCACCAAATATGCTTCAAATAACCTCTTGAAAGGTCTGAAATATATAGGTTGCACATCAAAACCAACAAACAACAAATTTTTTGTATTGTCTTGATTCGACAGTCCCTCTGAGCGTGCCAAAAACTGTTATCTACTAACAACTACACCCGAACTGAGTTGTGAAACTCAGTTAGCTAGTAAAACATGAGAACATTCTCGGGTTGTGGGTCACCCAAAGTGAGAATGAGCCTTTGGATAGGTCGGCTTCCTAGTTGGTTATCACTTATAGCTACTAATTTTATGTAGGAAAAAGGAGAAGGAAATGCATGAAACAAAAAGATGAAAATTAAAAGTGAATTGATACACCAAACTAACGAGGAAAATGAAGACTAAAAACTTCAACACTAGGCTTCAATTGATAGGAACTAATTTTGCACAATTCATTATTGTGTGTTTTTGCATAAGTGCTTCACTAAAGGGGTTGAACACAAAAACTAACTAAATGGAAGGTTAACTTCACAATCAACAAGCAATATGCATTCTTTAGACACAATTAGCAACCTGCTTAAACACACTATTTGCAGAAAGGTATAACTTATGAGACAAAGCTAGAAGGAAAATATGAAAAGTTTCACAAATAGCTTGATCGAACCATTTAACATACACAAAATTGCAAAGAACAAAAAGGAAAGGATGTCATTAAAAGTAATAACCAAGGTATCTTTTATATTTCATTTCCAAAGAGTTACAACAATATGCCAAAAACTGTATACGGACTTTCAGAAGTCACTTGGTACAAAAACTTCATAAAGAAGAACTGACTCCAAAATGAGTAACAAAAGCATGGTGTTGCCACAATAGTGGTTTACACTTTTTGAGAGATCATGTTTTTTGTTGAAATCACATATTTTTAGAAAATATAATGATTTAAGCCTTGAAAAGTTCCATTTAAAGGATTCCAATTGAAGAGGGTTTGATCAAACCACTTTAGACCAAGCCCTCTTGGATAAAACCCTACTAGTTTTAAACCATACCTATAATGGAGTCTCCTTTACACCTATCAAAATTTTGATAAAAAAACACTTTTGATTTACCTTTTGGGGGATCAAATGAATTCATCTAAAATTTACGTTTGTAAGTATGTAGTCCTTATTATAAGCTTCCAAAAAAATATAATTTTAATTAAATTTAATTTGATTCTTATATTTATTTTTTATTTCTTGTGAATGTAGGTTTTTCACTAAAAATCAAGATCTTTGTTCTGCACATGTGGAAAAATAGTAGATTATCAAAATAAAATTTTGAAAAATATGTTCAGGCTGGGTATTGATGTCCTTGATCCATTAAATTTTTTTTTGAATTTTGATACATACAGAAAAAAAGTTATGTTTTATACAATCCACCTATGTCTGAATTGTAATTGGTTTGACTTCAAAACTTGATTAAGGAAAAAATATTTAATAAAACACTACGAAACCAAATGAACTAGTTAGATATCATAGTTACAAATCTAAATTCAAAAAAAATAGAATTTTATCCTTCATACAAAAAAAAGTTATGTTGTATACGGTGAGCATCACTCTTTAAAAATGTTGTTTACTGATAAAAACTAGTTTTCAAAGGAGATGAAAAAAAAAGTGCAACCTGATTCCAAAACTTTTGAAAAAAATATATTTAGAATCTATAGACAAAAATTCACAAATCGCTAGTTTGCATCATCTTCAAATTCCTCACAGTTTAGCCGCTATAGGAGCCCGAAAGTGAAGATTTAGTTAAAAAAAATAGTTCAGTGTCCAATTTGCCCAAAAATTGTAAACCAGTATTGTGGGATCACCCAACAATATATCCATCCACTCCAAGTAGTTTCACCAAAAAAAGCTCTAGAATCTTCATTTTCGTAAGCCTCCAAAAATCCTAAAATCAAGCCACTAGATTCCATCCAAAAGAGCTCCAAATAGATGAAAAAGTCAAGCTTGACTTTGTCCAACATGATGACACCTCAAACTGCCCTAAAAAAACTCTCAAAAACAACCAAAATGCCTATATACCCTCCATATGTTTGCAACTGATCATCAACCTTCTCTATATTCTTGGCATGTCGTAAAGATAAGCATATCTTCCACTTTTCCTCATGACTAAGTCTTATGAACACATGCTCACATGTTTCACATTTAAAGGTAATGCTTTAAGTCTAAGTGGTTTATAAAATATCACTTAACTTAAGCATTTAACAATATAAACAAATACAAAAATAATCAAAGACCAAGCATTTGGTCAAAACTCTAAGAAAAAGGTATTGCTAAGTCAAAATGTGTATCAAACATGCCAAAGTCACAAGGCATAATCATAAATAAAGGCATAAGGCACAAGTCTTAGCCACAGTGATAATAGTTGTGTCACACATTTTTTTAAACAAAGGTAAAAATACACCTTTATCTTATCAGCCAAGATTAGGGTAGAAAACCCTAACAAAAAACTAACCAAAAAGAAACTCAAAGCATTTCATTTTTATCTTGCAAAACTATAGAGTCTTCTGGCCGCCAGTTTAGGGTTTCATCGGAGGGTCTCACCATGCATTCCTATAGCTTTCTCCTAGAAAAACAATCTTCAGGAACTCCAGTAAGAACTTGTCTCTAAAGAATCTGCATTTTCTTAGTTATTTTTGAAGAAAACTTGCCCGAAAATTGAGTTTTCCATTGATACTATGTAGTTCTTGTGTGATTTGATGCTTTTATTAATGACATTTTTGTATAAAATTGCCAAAATGGCCGCAAGCTTATAAATTATATTGGTTTTTTGAGCATTTAATACTATATATATATATGGCCATGGGTATACATATCTCTGGGCATTCATTCTCTTTAACCAAAACCCTAGCATTGAAGAGAAAGGTTTTACATTCTTTCGTACTTTGTTCTTATTGGTCGTGGCCTCTCATTAGCATACTCTTTAAATTTTGGCTTCTACTCACAAAAATGCAATGGCCCATTTATTTCAATGGGTGCAAGTATATTATTTCTTGAAATGCACTTTATACTACTGGAAAACCTGAAAAAACTCAAAGCCTTTTGTTTCCTTCAGTCTTTTAAATCACAGCCTGGGTTTTATGAAAATATGGAAATACATGTATAAAACCCTCATTTGTTTTATGATGATTCCAAAAAATAACCCTCAAGGGTTTCTCTGTAGATATTCTAGAAACCTATCTATGTTCCATTCCAGTTTTTTAAACTTGACCATTTTCAGAAAATTTTGAATATTTCATTTTTGTGATTGTTTCATGATGTTGGGCTTTCAATGCTATTCTCTACACAATTTCCTTTGTTTAGAACTCCACTCTGATATTCTCATGTAGATACTTGCAAAGAAAAGATACCCTCCTGTGTATTAGCTTGATTTATCTGAGAAGTCTCATATTTCATGCATTTTCTTGAAGAAAACACATCTCCTTAATATGTTACTCTTCTATTTTCATATGATACTTTCTCTTGTCAGCATGCCATGACTTTGTCTTGGATAATTTCATAAAGAACTATCCTTCCCAAATGGATTGTCCTTACATTATCCATGACTGACCCCTTGGTCATTTTCAAGCTCCTGTCATATCACTTTGTACATTTCCACCAAAAAATATTTTGTTGAAGGACAATTACTCATCCCACTATCAACACACTAAACAAGGGATGTCATTTCTCAAAAATGGAGAATCATACTTAATAGGACTATTATACTTCTCTCTGAATTGGCTTTCGAAAACTCAATAGATTTTAATATAACATGATGATTGTCTTGGTGATATTGTCATTGTCCCAAAAATCACTAGCCCTTACCATGAACACCGCTCACTGTGTCAATGCATATAGAGGATTGTCTCTTTATTGTCGTAAAAGACTCGTGTACTGTCCACTTGAAAAGTAGTAGTTGCCACTAATGCTTAATCCTATTCTTTCCTTATTATTATATGTACTTGATCACTCTCCTATTGTGATTCTATTAAGTGAATACATTTCATTTAATGTCCATGGCTGCTTCAAGTTTAAGACCTCATGCTTGATACTCATTGTTTCTAAATGCATGTCTTGTATCCCTTCATACATAGAGAATTCCTAAGATGTAAACTTGTAAGCCATGCCTGAAAACTATTTCAATACAAGAAACCACATACACCCTTCATGCTTCCTTTAAATAAGTATATGTCACCTCTGGTAGTGACAAAAACTCACTATCAAAGTTGATGTATGGTTGCTTGAAGGAAACATGAAGGAATGGATTAATTTGATGATCTCAATGCTTCTTAAAAGCACTATAATGCAACATGTTGGGCTCAACCCTTGTGGGAGCCACATTTTAACCCACATGTTGTTATTAGATGAATTTAAATAGCAACATTAATTTTCCTATACCTACACATGAACAAAACAAGTTAGAAAAAACATGTGCATATGGAAAATATGTTTGATTTTCATGTGTTACCTGATCATCCTAATGATGCTTCCTGTTTAAATGAATTTAAGGATCATGTTGTATGTTTATAGATGTATGTGCATATCAGGATTTAAGACCTTTCATTGCTCTAAAAAAACCTTCCTTCTCAGATGCAGGAAATTAGGAGTGGCAAGGACAAAACAATTGGACGCAAGACAAGCGAAGGATGGAAGATGATGTAGGGAAAATCAACTAGAATAAGTCATTCAGGAAATGACTGGTCTTTCTTCCTTTTATGTGCATTCTTTTTCAATAATATCTATAAATGTATAATTTTTTTCTTCTATTTTAAAGCAGTTAGTCTCACAGCTTGTGTGAGACCTTATATGTTTACATTGTTAATAATAAAGATTACTTCTGAAAGTATTTGTACAATATTTTGTATGTTACATGCATCTGCATGAATGCAATCTGATAATGTAATCTTTGGATTTTTTTTATGCACACATAAATGAAATAAAGCAAAGGTTAAACTGTACCTTTTCTTCTTTCAGTTAAAATCAATAAGCTCTACCTGATTGAGCCATAAGTAAAAATCTGGTAACTATTATTATTATTACTAATGAGTGTATGATGATTTGAAGGATATGATGTTGCCCAAATATCTCTAATATGACTCAAATGTTGATTATGTTTAGAGCAAGTTTGTAATTATTGCTAGTAAAGGGATAATGACAATTATTAATTTTGAATAAATTTAGGAATATGTGGTTAATTAATAGAGTGACAAAAATTACCAAGGTGTGTCTACTATATTGAAAAATCAATTCTAGACTCACTATGTAATTAAACTAGTCTAAGAGGTGGCAATTCATTTCCTTTGTATTTGAAACTCCAATAGGATAGAATGCTCCCAAGTTTCATCACTAGCCTTAGAGATTAACAAGGATAAATCCTAACAAAAATATCTAGTAGACACTAAAGTAACATGAAACTAATTTCTTTATGGTTTTCCATTTCATGTATGAGTGAATAGGATAACAAATCCTACATAATATGGTTTTTGTAAAGGTAATTTTCCATTTGTGATCAATGTGGCCATTGACCCAATTAGAATTTTGGTTTTTTGCATAGTGAATAATAAAGGTGGCAAGTTCTAATTAGAGAACTTGATGTCCTTAGATGGAAGTGTTATAATTTAGGCTTACTAAATTAGGAATTATGTTAGAATTCCTTATTTATCATTGAGAACTAATAATTGATGCAAATCATTTAAATGAACCCTTTTTGGTGTTAATAATGAATGAAACCATGATTATGAGGAAAATTGAGCATAGGCATCCCTTGAGAGACCATGTAAGGAGAAGTGTGTGTTACTTCGATCTCATTTGGAAGTGGGTACAAAGTTAGCCCTTGGAAGAAGGATTTCGTTGTAACCTCAAGTCTATAGGGGGGTGGTTTATGGGGGAATAACTCTTAAGGTTTTGGGGTTGTTTCTAATTCGTTTGACCTTCTCTCTTAGCAGACTTCAATTTGAGGCTGAAATGGGTATTAGATGGTTTTGTTTGAGTTATGAAAACCTAATAACTTGTATTTAATACATAATATACTTTTATATAGTAAGCACAATGAAGAAAGAGATTGTTTACTTTCTAGACAATATTTGATTATATGTACTTGTTGGGTAAAGTCCATCTTGTGTTGGTTCTATGTAAATATTAGTGTGTTTGTGAAATATAAATTTGTATCTAGAGGTCTCTATGTATAGCCCATGGCTTTATTGATTGTGATATATTTATCTAGCTCACTTGATCATTATTATAAATTATGTTATGTATGACCCACCCAAGTGTGAACTTCTAAGGTGTTCGAGCAATAACAAGCAATCACTGGGTCATGCTAATGATTGATGTCTACCTGCTACTTTTATGGATTAGATAACATTCACTTGGTTCACACATGAATACTTGTGATGTGTGTATGAGCCAATCATGGTTGTACTAGTGTGATGTACATATGCTCTAATCACCATTATACATATGATGTGTGTATGAGCTAGTCATTTTTATATTGTGACATGCATATGAGCTAGTCACTTGGTGGATATGTGATGTATGCTATATATATTTACTCTATGTGTGTGGTCTTTGGAATTATGGTATGATATAAGCCATATGTATTTTTGTATGTTTATACATTAAGGATTAGGAATTTTTGGTATGAAACCAACACTTGATGGAAAGATTATTATCATTATATTATAATTTACGAAGTTCGTAGATTATGCTTAATGCATAGTCATGGTTTAGAGGTGAGATTATATATCTCATACAAGAGGAGAGAATCTACTTCCTCAAATATTGTTGGGCGAACTATGAAGCCTCTGATTTACCACAACCATGGGATGTGTAGGTAGAGTCATCATGAACCTTGAGGTTTAAGCCTAGGTCTAGGGATTCCCATAATTATAGGAGCTTAGCACTTTTGAGTATAAGCATATAATTGGTGATGTTTATTTTGCATCACCATGGTGAATGGAGACTTTTAAAATTAGAACTTCCATTTTAGATCATAGATGCTTGGTTGATTAAGTTGTTAGTTTAAGTGAAATAAAAAAATATTGTAGTGGTCAAGGGGCAAAAACTACAATTGGACCCTTATTTATTCCATTAGACACCCGTGTTCTCTCATTTAATTAGTCTTGATTAAGTTAAGGGAAGCATAATTAATGTTCATAAACTCAGTACTTATTATATATAATTTGGGGAAAATTACATACTTATGACCAATAAATTGAGTCTTCAATTATAATGTCTTTAACACAACATTAATTCTATAAGTGGTATATTCTTACATGAATTTATTTCATAGCATCACTTTTTTCTTGATCCATTTATCAATTTCATTCATTGAAATTGGTCTCAATCCTAAGCCTCCCTATCCATCACATTAGATCAATTTGTAGATGTAGAATTTACTAGGGTCATTTATATAGTTATGGATTTAAACCTCACTTTTTTCAATCTAAATTAATATTCACACATTTTTTACCACTAGCAATTGTGATTTGGCCTAGCACACCTTTTATATTGATTTATGTGTTATTTTTTATATTTAAATATATTCAATCAATCATTTGAACCATACATTATCTCTTAGGAATCTATAGATAAAGGAATGATCAAAGAACATTCAAGGAAATATAGTACCATTATCACATCATATATTAGCATACACCATCCTAGGATCATTACCACACTTTCTTTTTGTCCAAAATCATTTTCCCTTGGTTGTTTAATTGGTATATCTAATGGTTAGACTAAGGAGAACATGATTGCCATGATTCAACATATTTAGGGAAAAGGTGTTTGTAAATACCATAGTTCCTTATTGAGACTCAAATACCAAATAATCAAGTTAAACCATTTTCAACCAACCTAACCTTGGCCCTAACCTTGACCCCCAACTTTATCCTAGAACCCTAACTCTTACCCCAAACCTAATCCTAATTGAAAATTAATCCTAACTTGATTCTAAACCTAACCCTACCCAAATTGAATCATAACCCCAATCCTAACCTACCCTTAACCCCAACCATAGTTGAACCATAACCTGACCCTAACCCTAATTAAACCCTAACCCTGACCCTACTTGAACCCTAATTGAACTCTAACCTTAAATAAACTATCACCAATACTAATTGAAAACTGGCACTAATTGAAACCTAAAGTTGATTCTAATTCTAAATCTTACCCTAATTATAATCATAACTCTAATTCTAACCCTATTCATAATCCAAATTCTAACATGAACCCTAATTCTAAAGGAAACTTTAGTTCTAACTATAACCTTAATTGAACCCTAACCCTAACCCTAATTGAACTCTAAGCTAAGCTAAGCTAACCTTATCCCTAACCACATCCCTAATTGAACCCTAACTCTAATCCTAAACCTTAACGTACACTAATCCTAACCTTGACCCCAAGATTTATCTTATAACCCTAACTTTAACCTAACCCTAATTAAACTCTAGAATTGAATCCTAACCCTAGCTTAACCTTAATCCTACCCCTAATTCAACCCTAATTGAACCCAAAACATATCGTTACCCTAAGCCTAGTTGAATACTTACTCTAACCCTAACCCTAGTTGAACACTAACTCTAACCCTAACATTAATGCCAACATCGACCTTAACCTTAAATCCATATTTGAACCCTAACCCTAATTGAACCATAACCTTAATTAAACTCTAAACCTGATTGACCCTTTACCCTAGTTCTTTAACCCTAACCCTAACCCTAAACTTAACCCTAAACCTAATTGTGACCTCAAGCTTTATCTTAGAATCCTAACCCTAATTTAATTATAAACCTAATTGAATTCTAACCTTACCCTAATTGAACTATAACCCTAGCCTTAATTGAATCTAACCCTCACTCAACCTAAACTCTAATTGAATTCTAACCCTAAATGAATCTAACCCTCACTCAACCTAAACCCTAATTTAACTCTAACCCTAAATGAATCATTTAACAAAACCCTAATTGAAACATAAGCCTATTTCTTTCATTCTAACCCTAACCTTTATCCTAATTCCAACACTAATCCATAGTTAAATTATAATTCTAACTCAAACCAAAATTCTAAACCTATTTGTTATGATACAAAAATCTATGTGGCTATAATACATATGACTTGCAATAATCTATTATTTCAACCTATTATTTAAATTGCTCCTAAATTGATATTTGATAAATAATTTATTGACTAACTAACGAGTATAATTGCTATAATACTAGATAGACAAGTACTCCCCACTATGTGAAACTTGTTTACTTTAAAGAATGGTAATTAGTTTTATTCATTTAAAAAAATAAGATTTTAAAATTGATTATTACTTATTAAGTTTCAAATTTTATTTTTTATAAATAAACAAAATTATTATATTGTATGGATAATATTTTAAACTAATGCAACCAAAGAAACACTTAACAAAATTGAGCCATTATTGAATAATAAGATCCAAAAAGTTGAAATTTGTTTTCACATTAATTGCTTCTATTATTCATCCCCGCTGCTACAATGAAAGAGAATTATTTATATCTAAAAACTAAAAAAAAAACCAAAATTACTATTTTTTGGCAATTTTTGGCATTTGTCCTATTTTGTCATTTTTGGTAATTCACATAAATATCCCTTTGAGCTTAGATTTTTCCTTAAATTTTTATAACACTAAGGTAAGACAAATTGTCAATTTACAATTCAAATTGGAAACATGAGTTCCAAGTCACTAAAGACACAACTTTCTAAGAGCACGAAAAAATAATAAAAGCTAATTTTGAGGGCCTAGATGAAAGATTTTGGCCTCGAAAATGTGTGAAAATCAAACTTGGAAACACATTACTAGTTTTTGCTTGGTTTAGTCCCAAATCTTGAGACCTGAAAATGAATGATTGAGTTGTATTTGGGTTAGTTTTAAATTGTAAAAATTGTTGACTATGTGTTTTTTGTTTTTTGGTGCTATAGAAATAATATTATTAGTTTTATCTTATTCTTCTTTTAAAATTCAATAGGAAATAATGGTATTAGTATAATTGAAGGTCTCTTCAAATGACTAAAATATATGAATCTTCAAACTTGAAAATTGAGTTTATGTAGTCTCTGTCAATTGCTTTCAACATGAAATTTGACATTGGGCAACATACTTTTACTGATTTAGGCCTAGAAATCACTATCTTATTTTGTGTTTTGAAATTGGCATTTTGTAGCCTGACTATGGTGCTTTGGGCACAAAAATCAATAATCTATTGTACCTTTCCTCTTAGAGAGGAAAAGATAATCCACCATACATTTGTAGTAGCCCATCTTCCATCTTCTGTAGTCTGTTGTATCTCTCCTACTATAGATAGGAAAAGACCCTCCCTCAAATGTTGCTAAGATCCGAGAATCCATCTTTTGTAGCCTATTTCAGATATGTTTTCCTTCAATTCTTAAGTCTCATCATTGTATTCTTTTACCTTGTTTACCAATTCACTCTTATTTTATTAAAGTGCACAATTATTCATGTTTCTTAATCAAAATTATTATTTCAATTTGTCTTCCAAATTAGTTTTTTCATGTCTTAGCTTAGTGCACAGTTCTTCGAGTCCATGTTTGAATACTCATTAAGATCATTTGTTAGCCCTGTTTATCTTTAGTCATCTTTGCATTTGATTTATTGGTAGTGCATTATATATTTTATTCTTCCATAATTCTCTTATACTTCTTCCATAATTATCTTTTCCTTCTTTTAGTCTTCCTAGAATATTCTATCTTTCGTTAATTTTTTATTCAAATTTGATAGCTCTTCTTCAAGTCTTTCTTTTTCAACAAATATATTTTTGAAGACTATCTTGTTTCATTCCTGTAATTTCCTTTTGATATACTAAAGTTCATTTTTACTTAGTTTTGGACTCTTTTAGTGGAGTATAATTATATATCAACAAATGTATTTTTGAAAAATCATATTCATAAATTATTTATTTATTATCTTTTCTATTTATATATTCTTTTATGTATTTCATCATGCCTTATTTGTATCTATCTATATTTTAGACATTTGCTATTTATTATGTCTATTATTGTCTACTATGTTCAAATATTCATGCTCCACATTAACATGGCTATTCTCTCATTTCAAGAAATCCAACAATGTGATATTAATCTTCTATCACACAAATTTGACCTCTAAAATTTAAATTTAAAAACAATGGAATTTCATCTATTAGAAAACCTTTCCTCCAAAAGAATTCATACACTCAATGTATTATCTAATAAAATAAAGAATACAATAAACTTGTAGAATCTCTATGCGAGGCTTTTGAAATATCAAGCTCCCCAATTCCACTCTATATAATGATGAATTTTTATCCATGCTTCATCGATTTGTACATATCAAACTTACAAGAGATACTAAACTTTAGAAAGAAAGATAAAGGCAATGCTAGCCAATGTCAACAACTACTTATGTTCTTGATTTTATAGACATAAAGTTATAAAAAACTACTATGTTGTTATCATATCCCATGAAGTCAAAGAATATCAAAAGGTTATAGGGGAAGTCATGACATGAGTATGGGTGTCATACTAGTAAAATTAAGACAATGTTATCAGACAATAAAAGTTTCTAATTACAAATTAAATGAGAAGCATGGACACCATGAAAAAAATGAACAAAAAGGAACATGGAGTTACCATCCATCAATGAATTCAATCACACATAAGGGAATGATGGTATTGTGTCTAGATAGTTCCTACAATGCCATTAAAGTGATATGGAATTACGATCCCTAGTTCGTCCAAAATTTCAAGTCACACGAAAAAAAGAAAATGGTGCTAAGAGTCTATAAACCCATGCAACCGCTTTGCCTTTGGGAAAAAGTGTGAAATAAGGGAAGAAAAATTACATGCGATAGGAAAGGAAGATATTGATGTGAGGAAAAGAGAATGGAGAGGGGAAAAGTGATCTCATGGAATGCACAAATTATGGGATATGAGTTATTTGAAAAGGCTTTAAAATATTTTTTATAAGAAAACATGGAAATAATGGTGCATGAAGGACGAATGACATGTGACCCGCAATAAAGGTGTGATTTCAAGTAGTCTAAGTTAGGTGCTACCATGAGGGTGTGAGAAACGTATATTAATAGGAGGAGAATAGAGTAGGAGTGCATCTAAAAGTTGTGTGAGATAGATTTGGGGTACCATTGGGAACATCGTGTGATAGATAGAGGTGATTTAAGGGGGGATGACATGTAGAGAAAATCTAAGAATGATATTAACAAAAAAGTAAAATACAAAGGAACTTGACATAGGAATAAGACGTGAAGGATTGGAAGGAAAAGGGTTTGATGAAGGATATACACATGATCTCAAAATTGATTTGTTGAAAAAGGCTTTAGAATATCTCAAGAAAATGAAATCGGTAGGAAAATTTACTAGATGTAGCCCACATCCTTTGTGCGTAAGATAAAATGGGAGATTTAGGAGAAGAAATAGACGTCTACTAAAGAATAAAGGAAGGAAATTTTGTTAGATATTAGAGTTGCAACTACCTTGGTAGATGTGAAAGATGAATCAAGAATATGGATCTCATGGAGCATAGTGAACAACGAAACAAGTAATAGTTTTTTAATTAATTATATATTTTGTTTTACATAAGGATGCCTTTCTTAGAGTCAAAATATTTTTAAAATTAAACCTGTCCCAATGTCCATGGGAAAAACACTACAAACTGTCTTATAGGCTATCTTGCCTTTTTTATTAATCCCATCTAGAATTTTAGGTATTACATAAGGTTACACATAGTGGAATCGACAAAGAATATGATTATGTTTCCTACTAAGACACAAAAATAAGTTTCCTATTAAAGGCTAATGTAATTACATACCATGAAGATGATTATGAATATAGTACTACTGATATTTCTTTAACTACTGTAAAATTGCTAAAGAAGATTATAGATATGCACTAGGTTTAACTTAAGTGCACTATTTAAGGTATGGAGATGATTATAAGAAATTTCATAGTTTAGAAATGATGGTTGTCCTCAAATATTATATTTGACTTAAGATTAAAAATAAAATCCTTTATTTTGACATAGATTAGGTTTGAGAACCACTTTTTCTTGAGCATTTCTTTCAATTATGTTAGTGTTCTAAAGTTGACTCTGAAAATCTGCAATGGCCTTAGAAAATACTCTCATGTGTTCAATATTTATTATATGATATAAAAATGCCTCCTTATTATTGGATAGTTCACTATATCTTGAAGAAAAAAATTTAAAGACTATGACAAAGGTTCTTACCATACTTATTAATAATAATTATAAGATAATGACATAAAGTGAGAATTTTTATTTAATATGTCCAAGTAGAAAATTAGTGGTTGAGTTTTAAATATTAATTCTCGTATAATATTTGGTAATCATATCAAAGAACATGTTATGATATGGTTGTTTTCCTAGAATGATAAAATTTGTAATTACAAGAAGTATATTTGAGTGAATCTTAAATTGAACCTTCATGGTACAAGTTACATTTAACATCTAGGTACTATTATATATAAGGTTTTTTATCCTATAATGGTATGGGTATTCATGCATGTATGAAAATTAATACAATTTTATTACTACTTGGACATTTTACAAATAGCCATCTTCTATGTAAGAAGGATGTTTTGAAGTTTAACTTAATATTATGATATTTATATTTTGTTTTTGTTAACTATCCATGGTAGGTTAAGAATTTTAAAGGGGTATACCTTGTTAATATAAGAGTATTTGGACTGCATTTTAAGACAAATGAAATAAAAGGTTTAAGAATGATAATATTGAGTGTATGATGATTTGAAGAATATGATGTTGCCTAAATATCTCTAGTATGACTCAAATGTTGATTATGTTTAGAGCAAGTTTGTAATTATTGCTAGTAAAGGGATAAGGATAATTATTAATTTTGAATACTTTTAGTAAGATGTCGTTAATTAATAGAGTGAAACAAAGTACCAGGGTTCAAAGACTATATTGAAAAATCAATTCTAGACTCACTATGTAATTAAACCAATCTAAGAGGTGACAATTCATTTCCTTTGTATTCAAAACTCAAAAAGGATAGAATTCTCTAAAGTTTCATCACTATATTTAGAGATCAACAAGGATAAATCCTAACAAAAATATCTAGTAGACACTAAAGTAACATGAAAGTAATTTCTTTTTGGTTTTCCATTTTTTGTATGAGTGAATAGGACAACAAATCCTTCCAACTATGGTTTTTGTAAAGGTAATTTGTCATTTGTGATCAGTATGGCTATTGACCCAATTAGACTTTTGGTTTTTCGAATATTTTTTGCATTATGAATAATAAAGGTGGTGAATTCTAATTAGAGAGCTTGATGTCCTTAGATGGAATTTTTATAATTTAGGGTTACTAAATTAGGAATTATGTTAGAATTCCTTGTTTATCGTTGAGAACTATTAACTGATGTAAATCATTGAAAGTAACCCTTTTTAGTGTTAATAATTATGAAACCATGATTATGTAGAAACTTGAGCATAGGCATCCCTTGAGAGACCATGTAAGGAGAACTGTGTGTTACTTCAATCTCATTTGGAAGCGGGTACAAAGGTATTCCTTGGAATAAGGATCTCATTGTAACCTCAAGTCCACAGGGGGAGGGTTTATGGGGGAATAAATCTAAGGTTTGGGGTTTTCTTCTAATTCATTTGAACTTCTCTCTTTGTAGGCTTCAATTTGAGGTTGAAATGGGTATTAGATGGTTTTTTTTGAGTTATGAAAACCTAATAACTTGTATTTAATATATAATATACTTCTATATAGTAAGCACAATGAAGAAAGAGATTGTTTACTTTCTAGCCAATATTTGATTATATGTACATGTTGGGTAAAGTCCATCTTATGTTAGTTCTATGTAAATCTTATGTGTTTGTGAAATCTAACTCTATATCTAGAGGTATCTATGTATAGGCCCATAGCTTTATTGATTGCAATATATTTATCTAGCTCACATAATCATTATTATAAATCATGTTATGTATGGCCCACCCAAGTGTGAACTTCTAAGGTGTTCGAGCAGTGACAAGCAACATTAGGCCATACTAATGATTGATGTCTACCTGCTACTTTTATGGATTGGCGAACATTCACCTGGCTCACACATGAATACTTGTGATGTGTGCATGATCCAATCATGGTTGTACTAGTGATGTACATATGATCTAATCACCAATATATATTATGTGTGATGAACTAGTTATTTTTATACTATGATATACATATGAGCTAGTCACCTAGTGTATATGTGATGTATGCTAGATATAGTCATTGTGTGTGTGATCTTTGGAATCATGGTATGATATAACCCTGTAATATTGTAAAATTGCACCCCTTGTAATTTCACATAAATTCTTGCATCAACTTTAGTGACCACTCCCTTAGAACTTGTGTAGGCTCATTTTAGCCCTAGCATTAGCCTTTTTCCCTTCTCAGGATGCTCAGGACCCCTTTTCAATAGCTACCTTCACACATTAGCTTTGTGTCAAACCTTGTGCTTTTCTTATTCTTATCGTTTTGTAGCATGATGTGTTTGGACACTAGCACACCGAAAAAACACCCATGGGTTGTGCTAGCATCTTGTGAACCTTCAACGTTGAAACAACCAGTTTTGAGCATGTTTACCACTTTTTGACATCTACTTTTGTCGTTGGTAACAACCCAGGACACCTTGGAACCGCTTGGGAAGCTTCTTTTTCCCCCTCTTTTCTCTTTATATGCTATCTTTTCACTTCATTTTCTCTGTATAGACCTCTCTAGCTTTGGCTCTAGCCTCTTCCCTTTGTATTGATATCTTGCTTGTGCAACTCCATACAACTTGCTACAACAAAACTCTCTCACGTCCTTACAATACTCTCTGCAACTCCCTTGGCTCTGGTATCTCTATCTCATTTAAATATTGTGCTTGCAAGCATATTAGGATTTATCACATCCCCCATCAATTGCATCTTTATCTCATAATACAGGTTCTCCTCCTTGAGTGGGGATTTATTTTATCACTCCATATTTTCTCACTTCATTCACTTTCACTACCTATTTGGCTGCCCATTGAGGTGGGAACACCAAAATGAGGGTTTGATTGAGGCAAACCCCTATACAGTCCCAAAATTTTCTCTAGATCTTATATATGAAAGTGTTGAAGATATCCACTAGTTGGAGGCTTCATTACTTGGTTTGCTATGATAAGTTTCTATCTCTTATTGTCTCACTTAATCATTTAATTTACTTTTTTCATCGCTCTATTACTTTCCATTACTTTCCTGCATTCTAGAATTTCTTAGAAATTTGATTTTTAGTTCTTTGCTATTTTCTATGACATTCTCACTTTTTTGTTCGTATGAGACGCCAACGCGCCTCTGGGATTGAGCACGCCATGTTATCATCCTTATTTTGCACTATTTTCCATTGCTCGAGAGCTCATTAGTTTGTCCAGAAAACCTTTGTGATTTACTCCTTCGAATTCTAGAACTCTCGCTTTGTTCCCTAAGGTAGTTTAGGGTAGTTCACCCCTTGGGAATTTCTTGAGAATAAAGAGACTCATGAGTAGCGAATCCCCCTTCTCTACAAACCCCTATGTTTTTTTGTATGTTTATGCATTAAGGATTAGTAATTTTGGGTATGAAACCAACACTTTATGGAAACATTATTATCATTATATTATAATTTACTAAGTTCATAGCTTATGCTTAATACATAGCCATGGTTTAGAGGTGAGATTAGATATCTCATACAAGAGGAGAGAATGAACTTCCTCTAATATTTTTGGGTGAACTACGAAGCCTCTAATTTACCACAAGGGGATGTGTAGGTAGGGTCATCATGAACCTTGAGGTTTAGGCCTAGGTCTAGGGACTCTCCTAAATAAAGGAGATTAGCACTTTTGAGTATAAGCATATAATTGGTGATGTTTATTTTCCATCACCATGGTGAATGAAGAACTTTTGAAATCTGCATGTCCATCTCCTAATCCAAAGCATGCTAACATAGATCCCCCTCTATATAAAGATCAAGAAACCCCTTTTCCTTCGTCTAATGATTCTCCTCCATATCATAATCCAATTTATAATCAAGAACCACATATCCCTTCCATCCCATCTAATACTTTTCCATCTCAAGATCCAAATACACCTTTCACTCCATTACATGATCACTCTCTAGATCAAGATCAAAGTACACCCTCCACCCCATCTAATGATCCTCTCCCCTCCCATAACCAAAAAAACCATCCCACTCCATGTCATGATCCCCCTCCATCTCATAACCAAGAGCACACTACACCATCCACCCCATCTCATGATCCCACCCCAAGTCAAGATCAAAGCATCTCCTCATCTACATGTCATGATCCTAATCTTCCACAAGATCCCATCACCGCTATCCAAGATATCCATGAACCCCCTACTTATCAATTGGGTTCTTCCACATTCATCCAAGATGGTTTACTCCAAGAGCCTATCATTCCTTCCATAACATATCCCCCTCAAAATGGACTCACATCTTGCTTCCAAAATAAGAAGTATCCCATTGGAAAATAGATTTGTCAAGCCATGCATTATCAAGGAAAAGGGTTAGGACTTCATGATCAAGGCATCTTAGAACCCCTTAATATAAAATAAAATCCAAAATATCATGGCCTTGGATACCAAGCTCTATATGTCGGTACTCCTCCCACCCATCCTAAATCTAAAATTCATCCATCTAAAGCCAAATATTCATGCTCCCCATTCTCAAAATCTATCTTGGGCCCTTATGTTCTAAATCCCAAATCCTCACCCCTTCCATCTATTTTGGGTCCCTATGTCCCCAAAAAAAGTCCTTCATTCCCTCTATCCATATTCATTTGTATAATTTTTTCAAATCAACTTCCCAAAAAATATCTCTTAGCTTCCAAAACCAAGTTAAATCTACAAACAAATAAAACTAGAAATGCCAATAACTTATAGGGATGACAAGGATAAGAAAAAAAATGTAAACTATGATTTAAATGAAACAAAATGATAAATAAAGAGAAGAGGACAACAAAGGTATAGTTTTGATAAGGTGTTCCCAAAAATAACCTGCAAGCTAAAATGAAGGAAATTTTTGGGCTACAAAGGAGCTTGCCAAGAATGGTCAACCATTTAGTTCAGTTTTCCAACATCAATGGGTAGCCAAATGAAGAAATATTGATATAAATTATGTGATTCTATCCTATTTGTGACTAGGATTCAATATAGTAATGATAAATTCAAGTAATATAAACATATAATGATAATGAGAGTGTTGAAAGTAAGGAAGTGATAACCCAAGTAGACAAATGAATAAATATTGATATAAAGTGTGTGATAATATCCCATTTATAACTAGGAATTTAAAATGTAATAACATGTGAAGGTAATATAAACTTAGAATAAAAATGAGAGTGTTGAGAGTAAGGAAGTGGTGATCTAGGTGCCAAAGATAGCAATAACAAGACTCTACCATGATAAAATGAAATACAAAGTGAGAAGCTAGAAAAAGATAACAATATAAATCACCTTCTAATCTTGATGAGGTCAATCAAGGAAAGAGTCTTGTTGATAGATACTACTAATTTCTTCAAGTGTGTAATATAAATTTAAATTCTTCACAAACAATCCATAAAATGTTGGTAAACTACTAAAAGTGTTGGAAACAATGGTATAAAATAGTTGCTAAGAGTGTGGTAACTTGATATAATGAGAAATTGCAAGAGATATTGAAGATACATTTAAAAATGGATAAAATGGAAGGAGATAATGGATATATGGATCTATTTGGATCTATTCTAGAGTTCTTACCTACAAACTAGGTAGGTGATAAGTAAATAAATACTAAAAAACAACTAAATTTTTTAGAATTATCATGATAATTTTGTGTGACACGTGAATGTATACACATTACACTAATGTCTAGATACTTCTTGCTCAACAAAGGTCCAAATACTAGGTTTGCATTACATGCAAATGTCTAGATAGTTCTAGCTAAAGAAAGATCCAAACACTAGGTTTGCATGACATGCAAATGTCTAGATAGTTTGAGCTCAAGAAAGATCCAAACACCAGGGAATGACAAGACTATGATAATTGTAACATTAATTTTGAGAAAATAGACCATGGGAAGGTAGGCCTTAGCATCATGGGTGGAAAAAATGTTAAGGTAGAGGATTTTAATGAACCTAAAATCATGCTAAGGGAGATGGACACCAAAGTGAGTCCAAAACTTAATAAAAAATTTAGAGGGTATATAATATTTATTATTATAGGAAATGAAAGAATTACAAATATTCATTAGGATCACCATCTTTCCAAATGAGATCTATATTATAACTCTCACAAGGCCCTACTATTGTTGCTCTTATTAAGGTGTCCTAACATGGGGCATCGCGTTGAACTATGTGCTCTTTATCCCTCCTCCTCTTATCATGACACTAGAAATTATTATCGTTGTAGTACATGTTGTGGGACTAGATTCCATAGAACCACATTGTGAGGAATCTCATGGGCTTCCATGAGAGAAATACATATTATAGCTAATAAGGGAAAATATACCATTGGGATCTATCTAAATGTCTACAATAGTCTACCAATGGGATGGGTCTTGAATGATGCCCTCTTATATATTTTCCAAAGTAACAACACCATGACATAAGTATGAAACTATGTCATCCCCTTAGCAATGATCAACCATGTTAATATAAGGATCTCAAATATGTTGGGTAAAAATTATGTAATTAACTCTTCAATAGATTACAAAACCTAGATTTCAACCAAAGCTATGTGAGATAAAATCTCTCCTCTCAGAAAGGGGAGGCACCCTTCTTACTGCTAATAGAAGCTATGGTAAAACTAATAAAGTATTTACACAATGTACACTACACTTACGAAATGGGGGGGGTGTGTTACATTCGTGCTTCTCTCTTTTTTCAAAGAAGATGTTTTACAATGCTTCACGGTTTGGAAGTTCTAAATCTGATAACTTTAAACTTAACAAAAAGCAGTAATGCCAATATCTCTATCTTGTCAAAGCAAAGCGTAGAGATACCAAATGTGATTGATAATAAACAACTAAAGGAAAAGGGAAAGCTCACGAAGGCACAAAGTCATTTTGTAGCTTTTTCAATGATGGATTTGAGAAATACGTATCATTTATCGCATTAGAAGCACAAATTCTTCTTAGTTCCTTGAACAACATGAACGATTACAAGCACAAAGTCCTGTAGATCTTTCAACCAAAGTATCCAAACATAACGTAAATCCAAATAAGGAATGCAACACAAAGTTTATATAAATTACTTGAAGGCCTTCAAATATCATTCACTAATCACCACCAATCCCATTCAAATCAAAAGAGAATTGATTCCAACACAAATTTTGGCATGCAACTTCCTTCTTTATTGATTAGATTCAGATTCACAAAATTGAACACAAAGTTTCAATGTTCGTTTCAAAAGGGAAGCACTTCGTTGGAAAATATTAAAAGATCCAGATTACAATAGAAGTCCCTCTTATTTATAGAAAAGAGTGAAGAGCTAATCTAGGAAATTAGCTGAGTAAAAATAGGAAACCCTAACATTTACTAAATCAACATATAAACTATCTAGATGTGAAATTACATCTCATATTTTTTTGTGTGATTACACTTTACAAAAAGACATTTAAGATGTCGTAAACTATTTACAAGATGCATAAAAGGGAGCATCAAAATGTTCAACATTGGGAGATCAGGAATCTTCATGGTTCCTTGCTTGTGTGCGAAAGTCTTCATACTTCTTCCTGGTCTCCTACATGAACCTTTCATGCGAACCAATGGTGTAATCCACAATGGTGTGAATCCTCGTGATTGATTTCCTGGCGGATGAGTGAACCTTTTTTCACCTATCAAGATGTATCTTGAGGTTGTCAAGAGTGAGCCTTGTATCAAAAATATCATATATAGAGGCTTCTGAAAATTCCATACTCTCTACTTGATTCATGATGGCTTCTTTGAAGGTATTGGAAAGTTTTGTGGCCAAAAGTAAGATCTAGTTTTCTTCAAGAAGCTTTCCTGGCAACTTCTTGATTCCCTTTTTCTAGGATGGCACGATGTCTTCGAGATATTCCTCAACATATTTCTCCTTGTCGAGAATAACCCTGACTTGCACCAATTTGCTGAGCTTTGCCTATTTCATCTATGACCAAAATGATAGGATTTTTTCCATCTCTTTTGGATCTTGAATAAGAACGCGTTCCTCCTTATCAAGCCCTAATTTGAGCTGGGCTATTTGTGTAGCATTCTCATCTGCAGCAACTGGATCAAAGATGTCACCTTGAGGATCACTTGACAATATATGGAAAGAAACTGCAAGGGTGGTGAATCAACATGCGTTAGCAGAAAAAGAAACATTGGGAAGCGTGAAGTGAGAAAACGATGTTGCGAAAGCGTGAACATAGCAACTAGGCACAAAAAATGATGCGAGAGTGAAGAAACGGGGTTCAAAGCCAAAATGAAGCAAGTTTGAAGAGTTTAAGGCAAAATCTGTCAAAAGTGTAATGGCATTGAAAATCAGTGCCCTTGCACTTAGGAGAATGTTCTCAGGTGCAATGGCATTGAAAATTAGCGCCCTTGCACTTTATGTGTAATTTTGGCAAAAAATATGCCAGGGCGTTGAAAATTAGTGCCCTGACACATTGTCTCACACTTGTGAAAAACTGGGAAAAGTGCACTTGAGTCAAAAATCACCGCCCTGGTCATTTTTGACTAAGTCTAGAAAATGTGCACAAGCACTAAAAATCACCACTTGTGCACCAATTTGAAAAACTAGGAAAAGTGCACTTGAGTCAAAAATCACTGCCCTGGTCATTTTTTACTAAGTCTAAAAAAAGTGCACAAGCGCTAAAAATCACTGCTTGTGCACCAATTTGAAAAATTGGGAAAAGTGCAATGTAGACAAAAATCACCGCCCAAGACTTAAAATGGATAAGTATGGAACTTGGTGTAAGGGCGCTAAAAATCAGTGCCCTTGCACCAAGTCATCATTTCACTTAAGTGGAATGGCGCTAAAAAACCCCGCCCTTGCACTTTCAACACTTAGAAACTTTTGTATGGAGACTTGGTGTAAGGGTGCTAAAAATCATCGCTCTTGCACCAAGCTAACATTTCACTTAAGTGTAGTGGCACTAAAAAACCCTGCCCTTGCACTTTCAACACTTTGGATTTTTTTTTAAAATGTTAGAGCGCTTTTTTCTAGAGCTTCTACACTTTTCCCAATTTTGACTAAGTATAGAGAAAAAGTGCACAAGCACTGAAAATCAAAGCTTGTGCACCAAAAAATGACTTTTGGAAAAGAGGCAAAAGTGCTGATTTTTAGCGCTTGTGCACTTGACACTTAGTAAATTTTGCATCAAAGTGTAGAAGCGTTGTTTTTTGGTACTCCTGCACTTTTCACAATTTTGACTAAGCATTGACATCTAGACCTCGTGAAGGTACTCATTCCGAAGGTCTTTGATAGACGGACACAAAGGAACATTCAAATGGATAGTTTGAGGCTTTAGATCATACTTTGAGGTGGATTTAAATTCACCTTGTTTTGCATGCTTGAACATCATAAACCTATGAAATGAACAAGTTTCATAGGGGGTTATTCATGGATCGAGCATTGCTAGATTCCATGATAACAACTGGCTCCTATTGGGGATCTTCCTTCAACCGTTCTTTGAAACGAATGAAGGGAGAAGAAATCCAGAATTCAAGTGCCTTTATTTATCCATTGGGCAACAGAGTCGAGCATTATTGACACAAAGAAAATCTATGAAAACAAGACGTGAACTTATGCAAATGCACTTATTGAAAAGGTAAAAACCTACCTAATTAAAACTAGCCATTAATGAAATCTTCTCAAATGAAACTGTTCATAGGTTCAACAAAATAGTTGCCTTTCTTCAACAACTTGCAATGCCTTACATGATCATTAACAACTACATGCAGATGAAGTTGAGGCACTATTTCTTGAAAGAGATGAACATGTTCAGCTACCTCTGAAAATATATTAGATATACTACTGCTCCAAAATGAATCATTGAATTCAGACTGCTCCTACGCATCTAAAAATACATCTTTAGCTTTATTCTCAAGTTTATCTTCACATCAAGTACAAGTGGAACCTTTGTGTTCCCATTGGCCTCCAACCAAGAAATATGTCTTTTGGTAGATCTCCTCGATTGGTCAAAGATTGAATTCTCCTTACCAGTTGCTACTTGAACAACTGATTCATCAACCATGGCATACTCATGTTGATCAGAATGATCTCCTTCATGTGATTCAGATGAAGATATGACTGCAGTGCATACTTCAGTATGTTGTTCGCCATCTTCAGACTTGGGAAAATCTGAAATATTAATAAGAAGGTCCTCATTATGCCTTTGGGAAGTTCTTTTATGCAACACATGTTCAAGTTCATGACCTTGAAACACATATGCATTCTTTTCAACTTGACTGAGACCTTCGTGCATGTCCATATTTTTAGATCTCAAGACAATACTGTCTTCATTCACTTGAATTTCAGAAAAATGACTTTCATCTTTCCGCTTTTCATCAATGGCTATTTGAGATTGCATAAATTAGAATTGGGAGTCGCCAGCTATGTCTTCTTCCTTTTCTCAGAAGAGAATAGAGAGATCACTTGGATTGGAGTTAGGATGCTTTGCTACTACTTTTACCAATGGTGCCTCAAGAGAAAGCCTCTTTATAGGTGAAGATAACTTGTGTTGATTCCCAACAACAAAATTATGAGTAGCATTTGAAAGTGAACTCCCTGGTATGTCCTTGTGAGGCACATAAAAATTACCTTGAGCTAGGTGTTTTTTGACAACAAGTAGCTCATTTTCCAACCTTTGCACCATAGGATCTATCCTTGTGATGGAATAAAATAACTCCAAGGAAGGGCTTTCTTCAAATTCATTTGATTCAATTCTTATTTTCCCAACAAGAATGAGATCATCTTCAATTTCTGTCGCCAAGGTCTGCACAACTGCAAGAGTAGCTGGGGCTACTCTTCTCAATAGGAAACCAACCTTGGGTACTTGAGAATTTACAAAGAAACATTTCAAATTCTTAGCTATAGGCTGAGCAACAGTTGGAATTCTTCATGTCAACTTGTTGAAGTGAGCAATGAACTCATGCATAGGCATGTGAGATTTCTTCTTCAACTAGGTGAGTTGAGCCAACAAAGCATGAGTGTCTTCAGGAGGTTTGAACCTTTCTTCAAACTTGGCTATGAGAGTTGCCCAGTTTGTGATGGTATGTGGCACCAGATGATAAAACCGATCTACAACGACACCTTGGAGAGTCTCCACAAACAACCTTATAGATACATCTTCATGTTTAACACCATGAACTCCACAAGCGATGTAGAAAGTAGCAATGTACTCGTCAGGATATCATTGTCCATCACCAAAGAACTTGGGAAAGTTCTTCTGTGAGCCTTTAGGAAGAGCATGTAGGGGTAGAGCTAGACTCAACTGACCAAAATCATTTCCCCAAGGACCTTGAGCATGCATTTACATGTCCTTGGTGAAAGCTTGAAAAACTTACAAGAAAATAAATTACAATGAAAAAGGACATGGGTAAACTTAAAACAAAAGTGCGAGGCTTTCGAATGTGAATCATGCCCCCAATAGAGTCACCAAAAAACTATTGGGTGAAAATTATGTAATCAACTCTTCAAAAAATTACACAACCTAGATTTCAACCAAAGCTATGTGAGATAAAATCTCTCCTCTCGGAAAGGGGAGACACCCTTCTTACTACCAATAAAAGCTATGGTAAAACTAATAAAGTATTTACACAATGTACACTACACTTACAAAATGGGGGGGGTGTGTTACATTCATGCTTCCCTCTTTTTTCAGAGAAGATGTTTTACAATGCTTCACAGTTTGGAAGTTCTAAATATGATAACTTTAAACTTAACAAAAGGTAGTAATGCCAATAGCTCTATCTTGTCAAAGCAAAGCATAGAGATACCAAATGTGGTTGATAATAAAAAAGTAAAGGAAAAGGGAAAGCTCGCGAAGGCACAAAGTCATTCCGTAGATTTTTCAATGATGGATCTACGAAAGACGTATCGTTTGTCACATTAGAAGCACAAAGTATTCCTAGATGCAGCAATTCCTCGAAAAACATGAACGATTACAAGCACAAAGTCTTGTAGACCTTTCAACCAAAGTATCCAAACATAACGTAAATCCAAATAAGGAATGCAACACAAAGTTTATATAAATTACTTGAAGGCCTTCAAATATCATTCACTAATCACCACCAATCCCATTCAAATCAAAAGAGAATTAATTCCAACACAAAGTTTGGCATGAAACTTCTTTATTGATTAGATTCAGATTCACAAAATTGAACACAAAGTTTCAATGTTTGTTTCAAAAGGGCAGCACTTCGTTGCAAAATACTAAAAGGTCCAGAGTACAATAGAAGTCCCTCTTATTTATAGAAAAGAGGGAAGAGCTAATCTAGGAAATTAGTTGAGTAAAAATAGGAAACCCTAACATTAACTAAGTCAACATATAAACTATCTACGTGAAATTACACCTCATATTTTTGGTGTAATTACACTTTACAAAAAGACATTTAAGATGTCATAAACTATTTACAAGATGCATAAAAGGGAGCATAAAAATGTTCAACACTGGGAGATCAAGAATCTTCATGGTTTCTTGCTTGGGAGAAAAAGTCTTCATACTTCTTCCTAGTCTCCTGCATGACCTTTTCATCCAAACCAATGGTGTAATACACAATGGTGTGAATCCTCGTGATTGATTTCTTGGTAGATGAGTGAACCTTTTTGCACCTATCAAGATGCGTCTTGGGGTTGTCAAGAGTGAGCCTTGTATCACAAAGATCATGCATAGAGGCTTCTGAAAATTCCGCACTCTCTACTTGATTCATGATGGCTTCTTTGAAGGTCTCAGAAAGTTTTGTGATCGGAAGGAAGATCTAGTTTTCTTCAAGAAGCTCTCCTGGCAACTCCTTGATTCCCTTTTTCTAGGATGGAACAATGTCTTGCAAAATATTCTTCTACATATTTCTCCTTGTTGGGAATTACCTCGACTTGCACCAATTTTTTGAGCTTTGCTTGTTTCATCTGTGACCAAAATGATTGGAATTTTTCCATCTCTTTTGGCTCTTGAGTAAGAACATGTTCCTCCTTATCAAGCTCTAATTTGAGCTGGGCTATTTGTGTAGCCTTCTCATTTGCAACAACTGGATCAAAGATGTCACCTTGAGGATCACTTGACAATATTTGGAAAGAAACTGCAAGGGTGGTGAATCAACAGGTGTTAGCAGAAAAAGAAGCATTGGGAAGCATGAAGTGGGAAAATGATGTTGAGAAAGCATGAACAGAGCAACTAGGCACAAAAAATGATGCGGGAGCGAAGAAATGGGGTTCAAAGCGAAAATAGAGCAAGTTTGAAGAGTTTAAGGCAAAATCTATCAAAAGTGTAAGGGCGCTAAAAATTAACGCCCTTGCACCAAGCTAACATTTCACTTAAGTGCAGTGGCGCTAAAAAAACTCGCCCTTGCACTTTCAAAACTTAGAAAATTTTCTAAAAATGTTAGAGCGTTTTTTTCTGGAGCTTTTGCAGTTCTCCCAATTTTGACTAAGTATAGAGAAAAAGTGCACAAGCGCTAAAAATCAAAGCTTGTGCACCAAAATTTTTTTTTGGAAAAGATGCACAAGCGCTGATTTTTAGCGCTTGTTGACTTGACACTTAGTAAATTTTGCATCAAAGTGTAGGAGCGTTGTTTTTTGGCACTCCTGCACTTTTCACAATATTGACTAAGTATTGACATCTAGACCTCACGAAGGTACTCATTTCAAAGGTCTTTGATAGACGAACGCAGAGGAACATTCAAATAGATAGTTTGAGGCTTTTTACCATACTTTAAGATGGATTTAAATTCACCTCATTTTGTGTGCTTGAACATCACGAACCTTTGAAACATACAAGTTTTGTAGGGGGTTATTCATGGATCGAGCGGTGCTAGATTCCATGATAAAAAAATCATGTTGGTATCTCTCAATGATCAACCATATCAATATAAGGATCTCAAATCATGTTATTATCTCTCAAACTTATATAATTTTAGGTCATGGTATTAAAGTTCCCTAATCATTCCCACCTCATAATCGTTGAGGTTATGATATCTATGATCAACAAATGTCTATAATAGGGAATGATATGCTTAAGAATGTACCCATAATAAGGGATAAATGAATAAAATAGTAGAATTAGCATCCTTATACATAAATCACAAAATAATCAAGCCAAAATATCAATGCCTCATACATACCTTGCTTAGTATATTAAATGATGGTATACCAATTGTAAAGAAGAATGTGTGCCTTCTTGTCGCTAGTTAACCAGTGATATTTTGGCCTATAATAGCCTTCTACAATGGAATGATAATTTAATGTGGAATTGAGATTAACATGCTTTCAATATCTAGTTGGGCATATCTAAAGTATGAGTCTCATATTACAATCTTCTCATCTAAAATAGCCTTATTCAAAGTGAGGTTGTCACCTTGGATGAAGACACCAAGGATGAAATAAACATCATATAGTGTAACATCCCACTCTTTGGCTATGTGTGGAAACTAGAAATTGTTCCATTCTTATAACCTAATATATAATAATATCTTTGTAAACCCAACTAGACAAGTGAATCAATGAATCATAACTATCTATCTAAATAAGTAGACAGTATAATCCTTTGATCCATGATATCAAGGTTATTTAAAAAGTCTATAAGAAAACCCTACTCAGTGGCATCACTACATTGAACATAACGACCTTACAATGACAAGTTCTTAATATCTAAAAATCCCTAAAACTCATAAGAACCCTTTAAATCCCAAAAAATAAATTTTAGGAAAATCTATTATAAAAATATAAGACTCAATTATCTCTCATCATTCACCAACATATATTATAATTTTCCTAGGTGAATGAGTAACTACCAGAACCAAAAAATGCTCCCCATGATTATCAACTTGCCAACCAACCCTTTTACCTAAGTAGATTTAAAAATGTGTATAAAAGAACAAAATAATTTAGTGTCTATCCAATCCTACCCAATAATGATCATTTTAAATAAGCCATCCCAAATTTCATTAACTATAACTATTAGATCTGAGGTATACTAAAACCTAGGGCAATGAGATTATTTTTAAAATGTGCACTTCTTGTTCCATCTATACTAGTGCTTATGCCATAATCTTATAATCTTGCTAGCTCCTCCATCCATAGACTATTTTCATGTCCAAATTTTTGGTTATTTAATCATAGCTCAAAAATCCCTTGAGCTCACTCAAAAACAAGAATAAAAAGAAAACTGTGAAAGCCCTATTTTATATATATGGTAAGCTTGTTCTTTTATAGGATTTTTTTACATGCAAGTGATCCATGTAAGATGGAATAGTTATATTTTGGACTCCACAAAAGTTATGTCCTCTTATCTTTGATTTGATAATACTAGAAATTTTAGCCAATTATTGATAAAGAATGCATAATGTCTTATAAATGGGTTTTATTTTGTAGGCTCTTGGTCATCAAAAAAGAGTAAGAATGTGTTCCAAAGTATCCCTAAACCTACATAAATAGTCAGTAACCTTTTTCATGTTATCATTTCACGTTTTTATTTTGAAGAAACTTTATCACATGTGATTTTTTAACTTGTGTTTACAAATTTGGATGTAGGAAATCAATCATGGGTAAGTATAGGTAAGTTCAATGGTCCCCATGCCACATAAGATTACATTTGGAGGTGGAAATAACTAAGTAATATAAGATGTATTTCTTAATGTGACAACATTTATGTGCCTAAAAATAAATAGCCATACATGACTATCTAATTAAGATCCATAATCTAGCATATGATGCTACGTGACATGAAATCAATCAAAATCGTAATCAATTTTTTGTTTCATGGTGAAAATGCATTATTAGCCTCTTATAATTCCCTGTCACAAAAAAGTCAACCAAAGTCAATAAAAAAGTGTTGACAACCTCTTTTTGAGAAAAAAACCTTTATTTTTTTCAAAAATCATGAGTTTATCCTTCATCAATTTCACTAATATGTAATGTTCTTTTGTAATTAATGCATCTATATGGCCCTATTCATTTATTTTCTATGCGGTTGAAGAAATAAATTTTAATAATATGCTTTGTTTTGTGAAAAATAAGTCTAACACTAAATAAGATGTACTAATATTTCATTTTGGCATCCCTAGATATGGAGTGTGGGATTTCATGAAGGGAATCTATGATAACTTCAAACAAGTGACATTTTTAAGATGAATTTTTTTATGGCAAAGAATTATTATGAGGCACTAATTTTGAGCATAAATCTTACATTTTCTATTTTATGTTGAAAGAACAACTCATGCAGTGTTGGAATTTGGGTGCCCAAGATTTTTGTCAATATGTTATAAATTGAGGTACTTGGTTTTCCATGAGATGAATTACATCTCTCATGTTTTTAATATTGGTTTAGTTCCATGTTCATCTATTAAATCAAGGGTGAAAACCCTTAGGTCCAAAGATTGGAGGATGAAATTCCTTTAGCTTCCCATGGATGGTCTCATTAAAATATTATATGTGCATGTTGAAAGTTTTTTTATTTTATTTATCAACAAGTATATTTTGGATTGGAGAAACATGCATGCAATATAATTATATTGATTTATCTTCTCTAGCATAACTATATTTATGTATCTTTGATGTATTCCAAAAAATATAATAATAATATTTAGCATCGATATGATTGTGAAGGATTCATTTTGTTTGCACATGGTTTTATCTTTTTGCATTTATTATTTAAATACATATAATGAATATTATTCATTTTTATATGATCTTAGCTCACCCTTGCAAGATATTGGTTAAAAAAATGGTGAATAATCATATTTACATATCATATGCTCTCACCACACTTTCATGAGATCTTGGTTATTAGAAAGTGATAATATATTTTATATTAAAATTTGGTTGAAGTCATCACAATGGTATTAGAGCTAACTTCTTGCCTGCCTATGAATCATGGAAAGTAATGAAGGATGTATGAAATATGAGGAAATAACATATTTATTTCAAGTATTGTGATAAGTATTTACATGTAGCAAGATAGAACATCATATTTATTGATAATAGGCTAAGAGAGAATGACATAATTATTGACTTAATTATTATAGATCCAAAAACAATATCCACCACTATTCCTATATAGAATCAGGGTTATAATAGAATATCATAAAGAGGAGAAAACTCATTTTTAAATAACTAAATAGTAGTGAGCTCCACCCTAGAACTTATTAGTTCTATTTTTCTAGAGAAAGAAGAAAGACTTGGAACCTAAGATTACTTGTGTAGAGGATCTCGATAGGTTTCTTGAATAATATTAAGGAAATTTAAAGACTTCAAAGCCACTATATATTTTTTCAATTACTTGGAGAATCTAGGAGTTTCCAACAAAAAAGAGTCTCAATGATCAATTGGAATAATAATGGGAAATAGTTTAAGTAAAGGGTGAAAAAATAAATACACCCATCTCTATTGATAAAAACAATATATTTTGTTAGGCTTGGTTACAAAGTTTGTGGGCCTACTTCCTACTCAACCTTGTGATAGAAGAATATTCCATCTAGTTTTCCACATTACATTTGTAGGGTGTTGCCTATCATTGTTGGAACCATGGTCTAGTCACACAAGGGCATAAACTTATATGTAAACGTTTGATGATTTTAACCAAATTATATTGCATAGATTTGAGAAAGAGGCGATAAATATTATTTAAAATACATTTCTAAAATGAAAAAATAAACCTCAATAGATATAAATGTAGTTAAAATTTATTAAGTTATATTTATGGTAGCTAATGTATTAGAAAATAATATCACTATTCTATTTTTTGATGGTGTATATGAACCACTCAAGGATTTAGTTAAGGCCTTTGCATCATCATTGCTTCAAGAAGCTATTAAGAGGCTTTGAAACTTGAGTTGTCTATACCAAGGAGAAAAATTTCATCTCAACCAATACCACCTACTCATATATCATAGAAGGGAATCTTTCAAAAAGGAAGTTTCAACTCATAGCCTTATAAAACTATATTGTATCCTTTTATAGTGAATAAGTTGGATGGTTATACCATAAATTAATTTACAAGGAAAAAGTTATGCTTCTCTTTTAAGGAGCCTTCAAAACTTGATTTTAGATGCCTTAGAAAGGGCCAAGTCCATTATATTGAGGTGATATTTGATAAGGATATTTATCTTGACAAAGTGGAGCTAAAAAATCTACATATGAGAAAATCAACGAGCATGAACTTGAGAAATTGGTCGATGAATATGTAGACACTAGCAATAGTACACATATAGCATTTTTGGGGACACCTTGATATAATCCATTTAGTGGTTGCAGGGAGTTATTTGAGTAATATATTATAGCACGCTTATTGATAACGAGGCTACCTATAATTTCATTAATGAATGATTGGTTGCAAAGAAAGAATTAAAATAAAAGGACTTTATAGGATTCAATGTCATGGTCATCAATTCAACAACCCAATTTATCCTTTGGTGATTATAAGGTGTGATTATTTATATATTGTGGGACTAATTGAAACACATACAATGCTAGGAATATAATGGTTTTATTCCCTTGGGTAATTTTCACAAAATTATTAGTTTATGGAGCTAAAATTCAAATCTCAAGGGAAAGATATGGTGCTTAGGGATATTCTGGATAGGTTACTTCAAGTGATCACAATTGAAAGTATGGAGAGGACCTTCCATAAATAAAAAGTTTCATACACAACTAGTTTCTTTGTGATGAAAGGTGAGACTACTACTTCATCGTCAAGTAAACAAACCATTCATCATGTTGACATTAAAACTGTTTTGGATCTAAATAGTATCGTGTTTAGTGATATGTCTCCAATTTTTCCATCAGACAAGGAATTCCAATACATCATAGAGTTGGAATCGAGCTCTAAGCTAGTCATGCTCATCCCTCACCATCATTTATGGATATACAAAATAAATACAAAAGGACATAAATAATTATTGAAGGTGGTCCATATTAGACCTAGTTATATGCCATTTGCATCATCATCATGGACAAGAAGGAATTCCAATACATCATAGAGTTGGAATCGAGCTCTAAGCTAGTCAGGGTGACACTCATAAAAACTAACAAATCTTATTATTTTCAAAGTATGAAATTCCTACATGCAGAGGATCTCAAATCCTCCAGTTTTGCAATACATGCAAATTACAGAAAGAAACTACAGAAATTCCCCTATTCGCAGCAATCTTCTTTCCCCAAAAACTGCCAAAAGAAACAGTAACTCGCCCATAAATAGCCCGTTTCTTTGTTTGGAGCCAAAAACGGGATTCAAATTATGCACCAACTTTTGAAGCCCTAACTCAAGATCTAACCGTCAGATCTTCAATGATAATACCTTTTCGGAAAGCTCTCGCGAAGATCTCTTAGTGGGGCCTAAAGGCTAACCACTTTCGTATTCCGCCAATTTTTCAGGCCCATCCGGAGCCTCTAAGTACCTCAAAATTAGCTTGAAGATTTCATAAGGCAAAAAGCAGAAATTGAAACTTGAATAACTTTTGAACCGGAAATGCTCTTGATCTGATTCTTTCACCAAAGTGTTTATTATTATGTCCTGAAGCTTCCCTTAAATTTTTGTCTCCTCACGCCTTCAAATTCATACCTGCTAAAAATAGCAGTTGAGCAGAAAAAGCAGAAAAGCAGTTCTGAAAGTTGGGAATTCTTCTTCGACGAAAAGGGTATCCAGAAATGCAAAAACATCTACAAAAATCTAAATGAAAGTAAATATATTTTTGGGTGAGATTGTATCACATGCCTTGCATATACTTCCACATGTATAAAATGTTCTATAAAAGATAAAAATAATGAAAACAATAGGAATCATCAATCAAATTCTTCACATGCCTTTGTTTATGTTTCTACATTTTTCATATGTACACAAGAGGTATCAACGCCTTAAAAAAATAAATAATAAATTGCTTTCAAATCAGGGGTTTGCTTTTTCTTTTTTTTTCCTGAAGTTGAAACACCCGTTGCAGCCATTTTGAAAGGCTTTCAAGTATAAATTTGAAAGCTGAAGCATAGACAAGGCTGTCTATCTTGCAAATTTCAAAAGCAAATGTTTCCAACAAGTTGAGACGCTGAGGGGAATTGGAGAATTTAATTCGAACCTCTATCCTCTCCTACGCTGGTCGCATTATTTTCATTGCACTACATGTAAGTTTTGTGGTACAGACGAGAGTTTATATGCTGATTTCTCTTTGATTTCTTTTTGATATTCTTAAGTTAAAGACAATATTCTCTATAAATAGGAATTTGTGCAGATACAGAGTACGCTGCAAAAATGGTTGTTCTTTTTCCTCTTGAACGACTAAGCGCAATTGTGGTTCCTCAGTTGACAAAGACGATGTATTGCAGAGCGCAGGCAACAAAGATGCGTGTCAGGTAATTTTATATATCGATCCTTATGGCGTCTCTGGCTCATTGCAAGTCTTTCAAGAATATCTATTTGTGCCTTTTTTAGGTTGTGACCAAGAATACTAAATTTTCTATCCTAGAATTATGTCTTCTTGTGCTTTCACAATGCTCAAGCTTTTCTTATGTCTTCAAGAATTTTCTGTTTATGCTTTGTTGAGGTTGTGACTAAGACTTGAATATCCTCAAGAATACTAAAATTTTAATCCTGTTATGTTTTTGTTTCCTTTTGCTTTTACAGTGGTCATGCTTTTCTTGTCTTTTAGAGCTCACTGAATGGGGCTTGACCTGTATTTAATTGATGGTTTACATTCTCAAATATTTCAAGATTGGTTTAGTTATATTTGTGCAAATGTTATATATTCATACTGGAAGTAAGGGTTATAGGCCAGTATTTTGGTGGGATTCTTATATTTTGCGATATTCACAACCACATGCGTTTCTACCTTCTTTCAATGTGTTCTTTAAATTTTTTTCCAAACGGGACAAATGACTTCAAGGACCATATGAAATTTCTCTGGTGATTTGAAAAATGTTAAGGCTCCTTGTTATCACTGTAATGGTGGCTGCATCTGGTGCAGTCAAGGAATCGACCCTTTTTTTTTCTGGTGGATGAGAAATGTTAGAGTGACCCATATCTGCATAGGGAGAAAAATGTAGAAATGAAATCAGATGACTTTTAAGCCAATTTGGGCTAGTTCTATTTTTGGGCACTGATTTTAAGATTTATGTATATGGTATGGTCGTGAACACATTGTATAGTTGTTGCACTGGGTAATTTAAAGGATAGTTTGCTTTATCTTTCTTTTCTTTTAAGATAAGAGAGAATGGGAGATCAATCAATGAATTGGATGTATTTATGGCTTGCACTGGAAAAGACAACATCAAAGAAAGCAGCGTGGAGAGTGGTGGGAGAACAAGGAGGTGTGAAAATATTGACCTGTCTTCGTGCATCCAAGCCAACCTACTTGCACCTTCTGCTAATGAGTCCTTGTGCTCCTTCAATCAAATTCCACTTCCATGCTACACATGTGTGTCATGTATGGGCGCCATCCCTGGCAACAAGGTGTTTTACTACACACTTGCTTGGAGATATGTATTCACTTGTGCATACTTTTGTTGTTTTGACCTCTGATCTGTGCGAATATATTGAACCAGCTTGCATGTTTGTTCAGATTTAGCCTCAAGAAGGTCAAACACATTCAAACCAGATACTTGGGCTTCTTTAGATGCAAGAAAATAATGACATGTTACCTTACCAAAAGCTCCACATTAGAACTTCACCACCATCTTTATACAAGAGTGAATAGTTAAAAGTTAAAAAGTTTTGATAAATGGTTGCTGGTAATGAGGCCACTGAAAAGTTTATTCTAAGCAATAATTTTTATTTTTTAGCGTTGCCTCTCTGATTGATTCTTGAAGGGTGAAGCAATTTAATTGGATTTGTGTTTTTGGTTTGGATCTATTTAATAGAGTTCAATGTTTATAGTATCTTAACTCTTAAGTTTGACATTATTTATAATAAAAAGTGATAATTGACTGAAACTTGATATTATGTCAACTTTTTTTTTCAGCCAAACATTGTTGAAATGCCTCGATTCTGAACCAGTTGCAACCTGGAAGTTTGTGGTTCATTTAGTAACAATTTATGGAAAATGGTAAATGATAATTATTTAACCTTTATTTTCTTAGGATATTTAAGCTATATTCTAAATGATAAATCTAAAGCTTTATTATCTAACCCTGTTGAAACTAAAAGGTGAATAAGTATGAGATTTCTAGATACAAAAGTTAATGTTCTATTTATTTTAAAACTATTTAACATAATATTTGTTGATTTATAGTGATGATAATCATTGCTCATGCAAAATCAAGAAATGGTGAAGTGGCATGATGCTAGAATAGATGCAATGACTACTCTCCATCTGAAGTCAGAAAAGAGGTAAGTAAGAGCTTTAATTTCCAACAACTATTGAGCTAAATGGTCAAAATATTATAGGTTTTAATTTATAAAGAAATTGAATTAAATAAGAATAATAGTGAGGTTTCCTAATACATAGTTAAGATTAGAAGATTATTTATTTCATGACAATTTAAGTTTTAAAGGTAGTCTGAAGGCTTTATAGCCAAAAAAACAAATTTATTGTGATAATATTGGTGATATGGCACTGATAGATTAGTTAATATTGCAATCAAACTTTTGGTCAATGCAATTTAAGAAAGTTGTAATATTTTCCATAAAATGTCAAGAATTCTGGTGAAATCTGATCATATATTGCAATAATTTGAAGATATTTGCTTCTGTGAGATTCCTCCTTAGTCCTTAGTTTGTGATTGATTTTTTATGAATTAGGAATTTTTGTCCAAGAACAACATGTAGCTTCCATGTTTTGCAAAAACAAGATTATTGAAAACATACAGGATACTTATCGCATAAGCAGATCTTTTTACATCTTTCTTCAAGATTTTGCATGAAGTGGGCAGTTTACAGGATCCTGGAGCTAAATATCCAACTATTTTATTGAACATATTATAGGTCTTATCTCAAGCTTTTTGAACTTCCAGATTGCAAATTGGCATCTTACACTAAGTAAACAGAAACAACAACGTGAAGTGCTAGTAGCAGTAATACAATACCAAAACATACAAAAATAAATCCAACAAGCAGCCCTGATCTACAACTTCTAATATAATAACATGGATGAATGAAGATCAAACGTGCAATGAATTGGGTACCTTATAATGTGTTTTTCTACTCAGCTAATATGGAGGAGGGGCAGACTTATAATGATGAGCAGGTGATGGGTAGACTAGAGATCTGAAGTGGAATTGAGTACATAGGCACTGCTTTGGGAGGTGCAGGAGTTAACACTAGGGAAAGGCTGAGGCTTTATTTCTGCAGGTGGAAGTGCAGATTTGTATTAATATGGTGGGATTAATGGGGCTTTTGGTGGCTTAGATAAGGCCATAAATGTGAAATCAATTTCGATGCTAATGAGGGCTTGGGAGTTAAAAGTGCTATCCTTTTGATGTGAAAAATGCACCACTAGTTTTTTGGGAGCAGCAATAGCTTTCTAAAATCTTGAAAGATAAATGACAGTTTTAAGGCCACCATAGTCCGTAGTCCATAGTCCATAGTTAATAGATAATTGTTTTCTTGAAATGGCCTATGATTTTTGCCTATTAATTATCTAGTTCTTGGTAATTTGAAGCCTACACCTCCTTATACCATAACATTTTGATATTAAATACAACTAATCAATTTTTATGTTTGCACGGGAAACTGCATGTATTGAGTTCTATCTTATTAATATGATCAAATGCAAACTCTCTTTGAGGAAAAATGATAAAGTGCCTATTGATTTTGTTGGAATAGCCTGAGAATTGGAACACTTCGTTGCTCATTCAAAAAGTGTCATAGTTATTTGTTGTGTCATCGAAATTATGTTTGGTTTGTAAAGGTTAAATTCTTCTGGGTGGGTGGAGGAAGAGGAGAAATATTAGGAATAGGTAGAGGTGGAATTTGTAAATGTGACGAGGAGGAGATACAAGCTTTGGAGGAGTAGCATGTATAGGGGGTAGCTTTACTACAAAAGAAGGTTCAGGAATTGGTGATGGAAGGTGGGTTGGTGGATGTGGAGAGTTGTGGTAGAATGGCTTAGGAGTAGGAGGATTACTATGGTATGGGGCATTTTTCTTACCCACTTCTATTGATGCTCATTCAAATCCTTCCGCTCAAGGAAATATCTCAAATTGTTGTGGTCTTTTCTAACCATGGATTTCCTTCGGACAAGGTAATGCTTGATCTTTGCCAAGGTGTGCATGATGGTAAGAATTTCCTTATCATAAGTGGAGTATAGCCACTCTACATCTCTCAACTTCTGACTCTCGTAGGCCATGGGATGCCTACTTTGCATGAGCATCACACCTATCCCCTCACCTAATGTGTCACACTCCAAAACAAATGGTTGAGAGAAGTTTGGAAGAGCCAATACGAGACAAGAACTCATCACTTGCATAAGCTTATCAAATGTAACCTAAGCCTCATTCGACCATCTGAGAGCTCCCTTTTTGGTGAGATCTATAAGGGATGCAACCAACTGAGAAAACCCCCTAACAAACCTTCTGTAATAACTGCATAATCCAAGGAAACCCCGTAGATCAGAAATGTTCCTCGGTGGTGCCAATCTAGAATTGCCTGTATTTTTTCTTGATGGACCTTCACACCTCTTGCACCAATTATGTGCCCCAAATACAATATCTCTATCATTCCAAATTCACATTTGGACACTTTTGCAAACAATGATTGAGTCTCCACAATGCCCAACACCTTGTCGATATGACAAAGGTGTTCCTCTCAAGTCTTACTATATATTAGAATATCATCAAAAAATACTAATACTGATTTATGCAACTGCTTCTTGAAAACATGATTCATGCATGACTAAAAAGCCGCAGGTGCATTTGTAAGATCGAAGGGCATTACCAAAAAATTATAGTGTTTGTAGTGGCATCTAAATGCAGTTTTGTGAACATCCTCATCATGGACCTTAAACTGGTGGTATCCCAAATGCAAATCAATTTTAGAAAAATAAATTGCCCCATGTAGTTCGTCCAACAACTCATCTATTCTCAGTAAGGGAAACCTGTTCTTAATTGTTTTTTATTCAACACACGATGATCAATACACATTCTCACCGTGCCATCCTTTTTCTTCACAAGCACCATAGATGAAGCAAATGGACTGGAGTTGGGCCTAATGTGCCCCATATCTGACAATTCCTTAATTTTTTTCTTGATCTCATCTTTAAAGCGCTTCAAACACCGGTATGGAGTGGTAATCAGGAGCTTGGAGCCCTCTTCCAATTCTATCACATGCTCGAATCCATGATCTAGAGGTCTACCAAGAGGAATATCCCCAAACACCATGCTATGCTTAGCTGAAACTATCTTAGGAGAACCATCTGATAACACCCTCAACACAATATTCTTACCACTTGATGTATACTCTAGCTCCATCATTTGAAAATTTTGGCTATATTTTCCAAGAGAGTGTAGCCATTGAACTCCCAAAACTATATCAATGTCACCAATACCAACCACATAGAAATCATCTATGATTGTATAATCCCCCATCTGAATGCTCAATTGTGGGACCTTTGTAGTGCATCCTATCTTGAAACCATCTGCTACTGTGACACTGAAACTAGTAAATTCCTCCACCTGTAATCTCCTCTTAGCTATATAGCCCTCATCAATAAAATTGTGTGTGGCTCCACTATTAATCGAACAAGTCACTCGCTGCCCATTAATAACTCCCCTTACTTGAAAAGGGTGATACTTAGTCACACCCGATAATGTAGCAATAGCGCCATGGGTCTCATCTCCCGTGGGATTGTGATGCTCTATCTGGTGCTCATGTTCACTTTGTGAACTAGTATCAACTATCTCCTCCACATCAGGAGTGACCTCTATATAATGTGCCTTGCCTTTCCCAAGACATCGACGACCAGGCTTCCATGACTCCTTGCAAGAGAAACATAGTTTCTTCCTACACAATTCATTCCTGCTCTCAAAATCTATCTTAGGAGGATTTGGTTTGGGCTGATTAAAAGTTCTAGTGAATGGTTTGTTGTTCTTGAAACTCTTCTTCTTGAACCATGGACTAGAATGTGAAGTTTCGAGGTCTAGTGCCATCTATATTGCATCCTGCAAAGTCCTCGGCTTAAAAGCCTTCACCAACCATCTCAAATTGTGATGCAACCCTCCGGTGAATAACATTACCACTCTCCTCTTAGATAAATTAGGAACGATGACTGCCACCTTCTGAAATTCATTGATGTAACTATAAACATTTCCATGCTATCTAATTGTTGTAAAACATATTGCACCCGAATGCTTGAATGATGAAATCAGCAATCTATTGAAACATGGGAACTATCTTCAAGCTGTGGGTATTCCTATGGCGAAGATAGACCTCCAGATTCTAGGCTGGTTCCTATAAAAATTTTAGATTATGTACTTAAACTTTGATTGGAAAAAGGGAGAAAGACCTATTTTAATTAAAAACTGGTAAAACCGAACTATGGTGATGCACCTAAATGGAAAAAATGATAACACCTACAGACTGGTTCACAACTATTCTCAGGAAAACCGTTCACACAATTCATAAATGATCACAAAAATGTTTCCAAAGAAGGCCAAACAGCTTGTCTTTTTAGAAGGAAAATAAATTGTCACAACTTGAAGAATGAAATGATTATAGCACAACTTAAGACCTATGATATGATGTACAATTATGAACAAGACAAAAATAAAGGTTTTTCAATAGCTAAAACACAATAATCTCATCGAATCATTCATAAGGACAGATTATATAATTCTAAAAAGGAAAATTTGATGAATCCTGAAAGAAAATAGCAGGAAAATATTGCAAGATGACACCAAAATGAACCTGTAAACCTGCTACTGTATTAATCTGAAAAAAGACGAGTTACATGATAATTCACTTTAGAGAATGCAAAGGATGAAAAACAAGAACTAGAGGAAAAATGACTAAGTTTCCTCAATATATGTAAAAGGCATGCACAAAGCAGCCAATAATATAAGTGGAAAGAGAACTGAAGTGAAAAAGATAACTCCAAGGTGAAATCTGAGCAGAAGAGGAAACCTTGATAAAAATAGCTCCAAAAGGAAGCAAACTACACTCTCTACTTAGAAAACTTCACCACTCCATGCGCATGACCAAAATATCTGTGAACTGAAGAGAAACTGAAAGAAGAGCCCCATCTGCATGATCTGAGCAACTGAACTTGAACTCCACTTGTGCATGAATGAATTTTATTTTTAGTATTTTCAATATTCCATTCTCCATGCATAGTCTAGATTAATAGCAGTTCGCATGCATCTCCAACTTGAAGCTATAATCAAAAGTCCATCTTCATGTCTTGTTGATCAAGCATGATTAAGGATTAATTTTATGTTTATGTTTGCATTTGAAAGAGTCTAATTAATTAAATGATTTATAAGTTTATCATTTATCTAATTGACTTTACAAAAATATTATCATGCAAACATATTATTAGAGATTAAAAAAAATAATCCTCAATTCTATACTTTAGTGATCTCAAATTTTGTTCATTGGCCCTATTCGAATTACAAGGTCATTCGAATTAAAAGTCAAGACCAAAGCAATAATGAAATGATCATTATCTTTTTTTAAAAGAATTTAGCCAAAATTCATTTCATTTGAATTAGGGATTTAATCAAAAAGCACCGAAACCCTAATCTAATCTCCATTTTCACTTTGCAAAATTGAGGAAGACCCTATTGCGTCATCATGCTAGGTTTGAAGCTGGAGCTAGAGCTCGAATCTTATGATATTTTCTTGGATTTTCCTGTGAGATTTCTATGTGAACCATATGGTAAGATTTTCCTCCTCATAACTTAGACATTGCCCTCCATTCCAAAGTATTTCAGGCACCTATGGCACGGCATCCACGATTTTCTTTTGGATGGTTTTCTCCTTGGATATCTTCTATGTTGATTTTCTTAGCTTCTGAGATTACCAAGAGAGCATTGATTATGAGCTTCTGAGTAATGAAGACTGGGTAAAGCCCTTGGCATAGGAAAGTATCATCTTAGCAAAAACAGGAGGTAAGCTCTCCAATTTTTAATCTCTGTCATTTACTCTTACTTGTCTACAAAATTACTTGATTTTGAGCTCGAGATAGTTCTAAAATGACAGAACTCCATGCTTTCTCATTCTGTAGTTGCGTCTGTGTATTTTTGCATCTGGGTATTTGAAATATTAAAGATTGCGGACTTGGGGCTTCTAGGTGTCTCCAAAATTTTGTACATGCTTAGGGTTTCTCCATTTTTTCTTGAAGAGAGAAAGGCTTGAAATATTTGGCTGTAACTTTACTCCCCCCTTGAAAATCGAAGGGCAACCTCTTTGTTCTCAACACAGATTCATAATGCAGAAAACTCTTGATATTTTAACATATGAATCTGGGTTGATTTACCAGTGCTTTTACATGTTCTTGTAGCTTCTTTCTAAAGGAATTTGAATGTAATATAAGAGAAATAATATTGCTTATCTCTTTTCTAAAAGTAGCAACAAAACTTTTCCTTCATGGTCGTGGCTATGCATATTATAAAATTTTGTATTCTGAGTGAACACCAATAGCGCACAAGCTTGAAACATAGCTTTCTTTTTCTGTATTTGTGTTCTCCCTTCATACCTTCATGTGGGTATCTGCTATTTTGAAGAAAATGCATTTCTTTTGCTTTTTTGTTGAAAACCCCATGTAGGTAAACTATAAATTGTAAGAAAACCATGTTTGTTCCATCTAGAGCTCAACCCTATGAAGATACCTCACTTTCTTTTATAATTTCATTGTACAAGTCCCGCATTTAAATGAAACCCCATGTGGGTATTCCTAAAAATAGTAAAATCTGAAAATCTGCATTTGTATTTGACATACTCAAATGGGTATTTGAAATATTAAAGACTGTTGTGTTTAGCTTAAAACCCAAAATGGGTATTTGACATACTCAAAATTGTAAATTTGTAGCTCCATTTGTATTTTTTCAGTTTATTGTATTCCCTGTGACTGAAACCCTAGCTCGAGGGTATTTGACTGCCACCATTTGTTCATAGGGCTAAAACCCTAGCAATGGCATACTAAATAAAATATTGTACTGTATCTTCAAAACAGTGTACTCTGGAGCTACTTCCCTCCACTCTCAGCCAAAATGAAACTGGTTGTCTTCATTGTATCATCTGCATATTGGTCACCATACTGATGCTTGTCATCTTCCATTCTAATGAGAATCTGAAGCTCTTTCACATGCTTGACTGTCCTTACATTTTCATGCCTCCTATACCTGGCACTCTTCATGCATTTTTATGCTCCATTATGAAAAACTACCCTCTGCATTTGTTTTCCTTAAAACATTCCAGACTGATACATTGCATCCAAACATTAGTGAGTACTTGAATCACCTGATGCTTGTAATTTCTGAGTAAAACAACATAGAACGTATTGGTAATACATGAATTTTCCAGCTTCTTTTATTGTTAATTTGCTTTGCGACATTCTTATCTTGAATATTCAAGGAAATACCCTCTTTTTCTGTAACTAGATATTGATGAAGAAGCTTTGAAAGATTTATACTGTTCAATCAACTATCTCTCTGTTGTTCAATTAACTGCATTTGATAAAATTCTTGTCCTGCTGATTATCCTTGTAGCTTCTGTCTTTAAGACTGTCATTATGCCTTTTTATTGTTCCATTACATTCAGCATCCTGAGTTGTCGCTTACTTGACATGGCAGACTTGTAGGTATTTGTCTCTGTCTTCTATGAAGTCTATTCCTTAGCTTGACTGTACAATGTCCTTTATGACTAAGTCTAGTGTCTTAAGCTCTTCCCATATTTTATTCTTGTTGATGGCAATTTATCCTTTACATCTATTTATGAAAGATTAACATTTTTTTGACAGCATTATGTAGATGATAACTGCAATCTGAATACTTAAAATTTGTACTTCTCATTCTTTAGAATGCTTTCCCTGATGTAAGACAATGGGTTATACTTATGATAAACTCTTTGCACATTTAATAGTCCTATGACTATCCAATAGGCTGTCACCATTCAGATTGTAGTGTGTCTATATTTTCTTCAATATACAATGGATATTTCCTCTATATCTTTTCAATATAAATCAGAAAAATTTTGCATTCATAATTCATCTTGTTCTACTGTGTCCGATAGAAGCAATAGGTGTATTTGTCTTGGTTCTTGTCTTCTATATATTTGTCTCTATTCCTCATCACATGATCAGTGGATCTATCTATATCATAGACAGTGTATATTCTTTTTTAAGCTTATAAAAACATTGCAATGCTTGAATTCTTTGTTTCTCTTCAGTGTAAAGAGGTTCAATACTTCATTTAAATGTAATGTGAAAAATGTAAAGCAGAGTTGAAACAAGATATTAATGAAACTTGGTGAGTTCTTTACATGTTTTGATCATTCCTTAACATGAAGAGCAATATTATGCTTGCTCAAACTATTTTTCTAAATCTCTTTGAAATAAGGCTGCTTGTATGATTATATTCTTAGTTTCAACAGCTCTCTTAATGACTGTTCCAACATTGTAAATGACTCTCGTGTGTAACTTAAGAGTGTCTTTCCTGATATGTTGGGCTCAACCCTTGTGGGAGCCCGTTTTACCCCACATATCTGATAAAATGATCACGAACATAATAAACCTATTCTTGCACAGTGAACAAATGTGTTAGCAAAAAAGAAGCTGAAAGATTTCCTCTTGAGTTTTATGCCTTTGAACAATGAAATCATCTGATGGATGCCTGATCAATTGTACTTTATATTTCTATTGATAACATAGGCATATGGTAGGATTTGATTCACATTGCTCTAACCACACTTCTATCATACTTTCAGGTGCATCGGAGCTTGGAGTTGGATCGATCCAGAGTCACAATTGAAGGCTTCAACTTGTCAACGATTCGTCATTCCAAGCAATGACGAATCACTTTCTACCCTATACCTTCTTTATTTTCAGTTGTATAGTTTACTTTACTTCATGCACCCCTTATTTGATTATGAAAATCAAATGAAGTTACTCCCACGGCTTGTGTTGGACTTTGGTTTGTACATTATGAATAAAGCAACAAAAATTATGCAATCCTATGATATCATTTTGAAATGTTTTTGCATAATATCATTGAAATTCACACTGTAATGAAACATTGCACAATAATGAGTACTTAGCAGAGAATTTAGAACATTTTGTGTACCTTTTGGTGTGAATTTGCAATTCAGCTCTACCTGTTTGAGCTGGTAGTGAAAAATAGGTAACACTAATCAAAGCCAACTCCCTAAAATAAACCTCCTCATCTTTCCTGTCAAAATGAGCAAGTAATTTGCTGCTAAATTATCCATAAGACTAGATTAGAGCATGATTGTGCGTCACCAATCCATGATGCCACTAGTCATATGCTACACCTTCTAGATGTAATGTTGCAAATTTAGTTTCTTCCAATTTTGGCATTGGTTTTAAATTTAGGAAAGTGTACTAATTCATGAACAGGCTATAGTTTTCCCCCTCCCATCAAAGTTAGGTAGTGAAAGTTTTCTCAAAGCATGTTGAAAGTCTTTATGAGGGCCATGGGGTCTCTATTCCTATTGTGCTTTCCTCCTATCCTTATGCTGGTTCATATATTGATTCAACGTAATCTCTTGTCTAATACCATGAGGAAGAGTATGATATTACTCGTAAACTTCCATCACCTCATTGTTCAAAGGTTGCTCTGCCTCCGGTTGTGCCACTTCCTCCTCATTCCTAGGAGTGAATGTAGGATGGAAAGGTTTGCTTGTTCCCCTGGGTATGTGGTTTCCAACATTACTCCCATCTCCCAAATTTTGATAACTCTCAATGTGTTCATCTCCTGAGACATCTGTCCAATAGCAGTAATCAATTATTGTTGGGACTGCATAAATTGTTGCATCATTTATTGTTGTCCATGTGCTGGATTTTTTAGAATATTTGAACATTGTCATTCTCTCTCTTGTTGCCCCTATTTTGAAAGCCTTGATTTTTTGAGTCTCCCATTGCTTCAATTTTCGATGAGACTTCAGGAAATTGTCGGGCTGCTAAAACAGCAGAAAATGTATCCTCTTCAGGATAAGGATCAGCAATTTGGAAATGCCTCTGTCTCTGCTCTCTTTCAAAATACCTTCTGGCTCTATCACTAGTGTTCATGAACCCTCAGGCTGGTAGGATAATGGCTTCAATGCCATTGTGATGGTAATGGCTTTGATGCCACACAGAATGTTCAAATGCAAAGGAATTGTTGAAAATGTTTATAATATTCCTTGTAACATTGACTTCTTCATTATTTATCACATTATTGACAATTAGGGACTATAATAGGAAGTTTTGTACACATACTTGGGTTTAGATATAATGCACGTTATCACACCAATAGCCAGTAGTGCTCCGGTCAGTAAAAATAAGTCCAACACCAATAATATTCCTAATCAACATAAATAAGAGGTGTAAATCCATAGCTAGAAAGTCACGCACAGTGTTCTTGGATAATGACTACCAGCAATGCTAGTCATGATGGTGTTGCACACACACATAAGCTTGAACCTTCAAAATAACTCTGCTTCTTCATAACATCATCTCAGGATGATTGTGTATCCTCTACTCCAATTGCTTTGATGAATTGTGCATATGTGAATGTCCACAACAAGTGCACAAAAAAACTATATAGAGTAAATCCTTATGCCCGATATCGGGCCTCAATAACCAATGCTCAACAATAGGAAATAATATTGTGGAAGAATATATCCAATTTCGTGTGAAACCTTTTAATGATGCAGAGGCACCGACACTTCAAAGGTCCACACCATCGATACGATAGAGAAATGATCATGAAACTTTATGATTTGCAACACTGGGTTTCTGTTGAGTCAATGACATTCAACCTATAAGAATTTTCATTCTCAAGTTTTCCATATCAAACCAGAGAAAATGCAATGTTCATGATGATCTAGATATCTGCCTCAAACACCATTTATTTCCGCCACCTTTCGGTTGGCAAAACTAATTTATTTAAATGCAATGGCTTTATAAAAGCTTAGTATTATTATTATAATATTTAATAGCCATATATATTAATTAATTAATTAAATAATTAAAATGTCTTTTAAAACAAATAAAGACAATTTTTATTTTTATTTAATTAATCAAATTCTTCTTCATATGTGTGTCAAAAATGTGGGGGCATCACATAGATCAAGGAAAAGCATGTAGTCCCTTGAGGAAAGAACAAAAAGAAACAAGGGAGTAGGAGGTAGAGTTATAGGATTCAACACAACATGATACAAAACAAGTACAAAGAGAAGATTACCAAATGACTACTACACCTATTTTGCTAGAAGTGGAAATGCAAAGAAAGAAATCCTAGGTAAGTGTAGTCCCCGTTGATTTCAAAAGAATTTTGGACCACTTTGATTCTTCTATATATACAAGGAAAGCTAAGGTAATATCATCTATCACAAGGGATGCAACTAAATTGAGAATTGCTACTCCCATGGCAGATAAAGATCGTGAGGAAATGGACTTAGCAGATTATCCAGTATCCACATTTAATCTAAGACATGCCACTATAGAGCAAGAAATATTGGAACTGCAATCCACAGTTACTGTTGCAAGCACTAGGATGCAAAAGGATAATCATAAAGAGTAGAAATTGAAGAAGCAAATTGGAGAATTGCAAGAGTACATAAGTCAGCTTGTGGGACCACTGCAACAAGGGCTACACCTCTTTGGTACTAATAATGCAAGCAAAAACCTCTTCCTTGGATACGATGAAGAATATATCTAATTTTATAGAAGAGTGGATCGACAAGCTGGTACATGAAGGAGAAGATAAGCTCAATGTCGCAATGTCTTCTTTAGTATATTTTTTATGTTACTTTATTATTTTAAAATATATGCATTTTTTAATTATTGGTAAAGATTAATCAATAACAATTATTAACTTAAATTAGTAAAATAAATAGTAACCAATTAATAATAACACATGTAAATAGTAAAATTAAGTATTAAGTAATTAATAATAAATAATAATAATACATGTTAAATTATTTTAATTTCAGTTTTACCTACTGTTCCCTAGTCTAGGATAAAACACTTGAGTCATAGTAGTTAGAACAAAATCAGGAATGTAACTCCTATTCCAATGAAGCGCCAAGGAGAATACAAAAGTTTGCATAGTCTAACTCCGACATCACACAGTTGATTCTCAGTCAATCTGCACTTACTCATTCTTCTTGGGTGTAGCATAAAGCAGTTTGCATGGATTACATAGGATAGAACTATGACTCAACTCCACCATACTCTCCTTAAGTGCAATTTTTGAGGATAACATGGGCATAAGAAAGAGAACTATAAAAAGAGAGGAAGGGATGGGGCGATGCATCTTTTGGGATAAACTTTATTATCTCTAGGATTGATATTCAATTCTTGTAAAAAAACTAAAGGTATCGAGGGATGTTGCCACTAGAAGGCAGCAACTTTAGATTGGGTAGTTATTGCTGGAATTGATACTGCCTTTGTTCAAGAAATGAGGAGAAGATTTCAGTGTAGGTGATCTAGATAATTTTCTTCTTTGTCTTTCCAAACTCAAGTAAGGATTAATGATACCAAGTATGTAGACCAATCCAATAGTTCACATTCAACATTACTCTTAGGAAGAATAAAACACTGTGGGAGCGTTGTAGTATTTGGTGTTGTTTAAATATGGTGTCAAAATCGTGTAGTTTTAATCTACTAGTTTATGTATTGTTGTGTTCTTGTAATTATATTCACTCCCAAACCAACAAACCTTACTATGAAATATAAATCTAACTTGAGCTTAAATTGTGAACAAAGAATTAAGCATTTTGGCATATGGACTGATGATACACTTGTGCCAAATCATTGTCATCGTTGAGCTAAAATCCTTGCCATATTACCCTTGTCATTTGTCATAAACACATCACTTTGATCACATACAATATAACCCATAGCAACCATGCCGGAAAAACACAAAGAGAAATGGTTCCAACTCTCTTGAATTTGAAAAACTGTCTTTAGTGTAGAAGTTGGGAAAAGAGCTTTCAATGGTTTCAGAGTTTCTTCCCCTCTATATACTTCTCTAAATGTTACATAAATATATAAATTATTTCCCAAAACTTGATGCCATCAACATCAAGTCCACTTTCTTTGGTGTAAGAGGAATTTTCCATGGCTACACTCTCTGGATTTGTCTCAGGCAACATTTTCCATCACTTATGGATCATGATTGTGACTAATTTTGTATTCTTGTGCATCCATCCTTTTCATTGTTATATATATTGTGAAGGTGCAGCTTAACAATAGAGATTATATTATGATAAAATGAATATGTCAACTATGCTTAAATGAAGCTCATGCTACTTATTATTTTCATTCAAGAATTGTTTAAAGAACTAATTTATAAGAAAAATAAACAACACAATATTTAGAGCCATTTAAATGCATTACAAATATAATAAATCATTTCTTTCAGATTGCTTAAATGATACTCACACCAATTAATTTCTGAGTGCAAAACTGTGACATTGGACATAACTAGGTAGGTTGTCATTGTTGTTCATTGTTTCACACAAATTACATTATGTGCCACTTTATTTTAGACTGTTTTAAAAATTAAATAGATATGTTTGCTACATTCTAGCTTTGTTGCTCTTGTATATTGATCTAGGTTTAGAAGAGTAGTTACAACATTTCCTTGAGTTTTGTGAGAAAAGCTTTGAAATATCTATTTCAAGTGCTATGCAATGCCCCGAGAATTTTCAACCCTTCCATAGGTCAATGGCCAGTAGAGTGGTCATAACCAAAATATGGTATATAAGCATATCCTTCCCATGAAATCCCAACTATATGCAGTATTATTATGCCCCAATATCACATACACAGTGATATCTTATGTATCAATATTCTAGAATAGAAGAAACATAGACATTAATGCACAAGATAGTGTGATAATACATTTATTGCTTTTCACTCAAAATTATTGTGAGAGATCATGTACAATGGAATCATACTAATTGCAGTTTAGCCTGCAGAGATAGCTGTGTAACAAAAATACTTATTATTAACCCTTGTACTGTGGTTATCTATGCCTTACTGCAATCGATTAAATACCACTTTTCTAAACCTATAGATCTATACATGTTACGAAAACCAAGACTCCATGATAACCTAGTATCATTGTACAATGTACCTTGGGATCATAGGTACTACGATATATTGACCAGTGATAACCCTATTCATCACAATCCAAGGAACATATTCTTCAATCTACAAAGTAGCTATTATTTAATTAAACTACTCGACAAAAAAATTGGGTTGTATTTGATGATTGAAATTGTGAATCAAAATCCACCCCAAATAGCACACACTTGTAGTAGTGCATAAAGCAATCAAGACATTTATAAGAGACTCATTTTTGTCCTCATCCTAGGAATTTATAAAGATATACATGCATTTCTTGAATGGTGTTTCCATATTCGATAAAGTTTTTCCTTATTTTCTTCCTTTTGTTCTATGTGAAATATACTCAACTATTTGTAACTTTTGATAATCAAGATATTGAATCAAGTTTTTTTTTTACAAGTATGGGGTCTTGTAGAAAGAGAAAAAAGTAGCCATAAGTGGCGTTCACAAACATGTTGCTCCTCAAGGCTACTTTAAGTATATGTTACCTTTATTGTTACTTATCTTGGGTTCATTCAACAATCATTTGATGTCATTAAGAAATTTAGTTAAAGATTTTATATCAAACAAGTTGTGAATGAACACCAAAGTTAAAACTAGGAAATTAGAACTTAAGTTAGTATGTTGGAATCTTATTGTTGAGTAGTTAGAAGGTAAATTCAACTTCTTACTAGCAGTCACACCTATGTGTGCAATGGGTACGCCGAACAACTCTAATTTGAAAAGAGAAAAGGAAATAGAAATTGGAGGGAAAAATTGTATTATGATGGTGTTTTCTATCGAGAATAAGAATTAGTTGGGTCTCTCTAAAAATAGAATCATAGGTATTACAATAAATTTTTATGTTGATTAATGTGAAGTGTGATATAACTACTCATTGGAAGGAACAAAGATGATTCCACATATAATATAAAAGGAACAATTCTCATAACCTAACTTTGATATCTTACATCAAGAAGGAAAAGGTTTTGAATATGGCTAACAAACTAAAAACTAAAAACCCCAAACAGATTCTGCACTCAGAAAATTGTTGGGTGAAAATTATGTAATCAACTTTTCAATAGATTACACAACCTAGACTTCAGCCACAACTATGTGAGATAGAATCTCTCCTCTCAGAAAGGGGAGGTGCCCTTTTTACTGCTAACAAAAGTTATAGTAAAACTAATGAAGTATTTACAAAATGTACACTACACTTACGAAATGGGGGGTTGTGTTACATTCATGCTTCTCTCTTTTTTCAGAGAAGCTATTTACAATGCTTCACGATTTCAAAGTTCTAGATCTAATAACTGAAATGTAACAAAAAGCAATAATACCAATATCTCTATCTTGTCAAAGAAAAGCTTAGAGATACCAAATGTGATTTATCAAAACAAAGTAAAGGAAAAAGGAAAGCTCACGAATGCACAAAGTCGTTCCATAGATTTTTCACTATTGGATCTAGAAAAGTATCATTTGTCGCATTAGAAGCACAAAGTCTTCTTAGATGCAACAATTCCCCAAACCGCATGAACGATTACAAACACAAAGTCTTGTAGATCTTTCAACAAAAATATCCACACATAAAAGTAAATCCAAATAATAGATGCAACACAAAGTTTACATAAACTACTTGAAGGCCTTCAAATACCATTCACTAATCACCACCAATCTTACTCAAATCCAAAGAGAATTGATTCCAACACAAAGTTTGGCATGCAACTTCCTTCTTTATTGATTAAATTCAGTTTCACAAAATTGAACACAAAGTTTCAATGCTTGTTTCAAAAGGGCATCACTTTGTTGAAAAATATCAAAAGGTAAATATATAATAGAGATCCCTCATCTATATAGAAAAAAGAGATGAGCTAATCTAGGAAATTAGGTGAGCAAAAATAGGAAACTCTAACTTTGACTAAGTGTAATTTTTCTCTAAGAAGTTATATCTCATATTTTCGATGTAATTACACTTTACAAAATGACATTTAAGATGTCAAAAACTATTTATAGAATGCATATGGGAATGCATCAAAATATTCAACATTGGGAGATCAGGAATCTTCATGGTTCCTTGCTTGGGCATGGAAGTCTTCGTATTTCTTCCTGGTCTCCTGCATGAATTTTCCATCCAGACCAACAGTGTAATCCACAATGGTGTGAATCCTCGTGACTGATCTCCTGGTGGATGAAAGAACCTTTTTACACGTATCAAGATGCGTATTAAGGTTATCAAGGGTGAGCTTGATATCACAAAGATAATTTATAGAGGCATCTGTAAAGTCTGCACTCTCTACTTGATTCATGATGGCTTCTTTGAAGGTCTTTGATAGTTTTGCGACCGGAAGGAAGATACGATTTTCTTTGAGAAGCTTGCCTAGCAATTCTTTCTCTTTTTTCAAGAATAATCTGATGTTCTTCTACATCTTCTTGAACTTGGTGGAGATCTTCTATAAGAGATTTGAGCATCTAAATACGATGCTTTAATGATTCTCTTACCTTAACATATTTTTCCTTGTCGGGAATAATCTCGGCTTCCACCAGTTTACTAAGCTTTACCTGTTTCATTTGCGACCAAAATGACATGCATTTCTCCATTTCTTTGAGCTCCTGGGAAAGGACAACCTCTTCTTCATCCAACTCCAATTTGAGCTGAGCTATCTGCATAGCCTTCTCATATGTGGCAATTATAATTTGAGAACCGTGTTCTACAACTTTGTTGATGAAGTCATAGAATGCTTTACCTTTGGAGAGAAATCTCTTAGCCTTTCTGATAGCTGGGTCCTCTGGGCTTACCATTGCCAATGGTTGTGCATTATTTGAAGATCCTGCAAGCTTTCTAACAATAGTAGCATAATTCTCTACCCTTTGTTTGTATAAGTCACGAGCTTGCTCCATTTTGTCCAGTCTCCTTGCCAATATATTTAAAGTCACTTGCGCATTTGCCTTGGCACTTTCATTAATAACCTTACCAAGTTGGACTCTTGTGACTTTATAGACCTCCATATTCATATCTCCTTCCTCTTGAGGAGGAATGCCAATCTCTACATATTTCTGACCTACTTTGTCAACCTGAAGCCATGAATATACTTTCACCTTCTTCTTACCCTTGGCTTTTGGAAGGGCTATCTCTTCAAGATCGAGCTCTTCTAGAGAAATCATTTGCTTCTTTTGCTTCGATACTTGGGATACCAACCATGGGGGAAGAGAGGAGGTAAAAGCTTCTTGATTGACTGTCAATTCTTTTGTTATCGCCACTTCTGAAGGAAGGATGGGTATGGAAAAAATTGGCAAAGTGTCTGTCATCACTATTCCAAAAACTTGCACATTGACCCAATTCTACAAAGAGTCACTCATAAATCTATTAAACTCAACTTATGAATTAAGATCATATGATGGCAAAGACAAGCTGGGAATAGATGATGGAGAACCTGATAAAATGTCAACCATTTGAATACTCGTTATTGAAGGAGTATCTAATATAGTTGATGCTTCAGGGAGTGGTGTTGTATCCACTGTGGATACGACAGATGTGAGAATAGGCAATCTAGAAAGAGGTGGCAGAGGAGTGTTTGGAATAGGGAATGTATGAGGAACACTTGAAATTACAGGTGATGATGATTGGGGAAAATCTTCAACTACATGCTCGGGTGGATACATAGCTCGTTCCTCATCATGCCTGAGTTCCTACTGATCACTCTCTTGATCCTCTTTCTCTTTCTCACCTTCTTGATCACTTTCAGATTGATGTTCATCTTCAGAATCTTCTTCCTCATCAAAGTTTGTTTCTTCTGAATCTTCATCTTCAGGAGATTGATCACTTGTACTTTCCTCTTCATCAAAATCCATCTCTTTAGAAATAGCTTCCTTGCCTTTTGTTCGAGATGGTTCAGATTCTGTAGTTTCCTCCTCATGGATGGCTCGAGCATTCTTCTTGTTGATAGTGAATTTTATCCTAGGACCCTTTCTGGAGGAAGTGGGAATAGCCGTAGATTTATCTTTGGTGCGGGATTCTTGTTGTAGATTGTCCTGTGCTCCAGACTCTTCTCCTTCTGACTCTATTCTGAAAGTCTTCATCTGAAAACCATGCTTGTGTAACCATTCAGTAGTGTTAAGCCAAAATTGGGGCCAACCTTTCTTTGATGGAAACGCTATCCTTCTTTGACCATTGAATTGCAGGTAAGGGTTTCTTGAAGATCTGTTGTTCATCGTAAGCAACATTCAGGATGTTGCCAGGATTTGAGAAATCCTCTGGTAGGTTAGCAACACCAAGATCCCTGATCTGCTGAACATTCAACCTACAATAATCCATCTTGCAGACAACCTCTTCATCTCTATAGTCAACCCAAATGTCCTCAAAGTGATATCCATTTTTATGCCCCTTTTTCAGTTTCTTCTTGACATCTCGGTAATCAAAATCAAATCTATATTTGTAGGTCCTGATCATCATGATCTGCATCTCAGCATAGACTGATTTTTCCTTTTGCACACTCTTGATGGTATATCTACCGATTGTCATTGGGAACTTAAAAATAGGTTTATGAATCCTTCAACGTTCGTTGTGGACTAAAATCAGTTGTCTGCATAACTCCATCAAAATCCACTTGTCTGAAGGATATCTGGGCAACATGTAAGGGTAACCAGTGTAGCATCCCACCCTTATATAAGTAAAAGTCAAGAATTTAAGATATATACATCTGACCTTACTTACCACTTTGTAGGCCTCATCAGATACTCTCTTTTTCTCAAGGGTTGGGTCAAAATTGAAAAGCAAAGGTGCAAAGAAGGCATCAGTGACCCTCCTGAAATGATGATGGATTTCCCTCAATTCTAGCTGGTAGAAGTAATTATATATAGGTGTGGAAAGTTGGTTCCCTTTTTTAGTTAAGCCTAGGAATTGTCTCATCACGGATGCAGCGTACACCAAGTATGAAGTCATATAGAACTTCAAGGTGGTTGGCACATTAATCAACTGCTCATGAATTGCATCATTGATTTGTTTACCCCAGTCAATATGATCCTTCTGCCTTCTTATGATTCGAATGTACTCGTACATCCAATCATGAAAATGAGATGTCTCTGGCAGTCCTTTCACTCTGCTCAAAAGTATGATCATATCTTTGATATCTTCCTTTAAGTCAGCTCGAGGAAGTCCCTTCGACCATTTGGAAATAGTATGCTTGGGTTCTTTCAACCATTGACTGTTTATCAGATACTTAGCTTTGTTCGGATCTGAGTCATAAACCTCCTGTGTTGATTGTATAATGTCAACGTACTTCTCCATTTGTGGAACTTTGAAGATAATATCAAAGAAGTCTAGATCTAGTCTCAAAACCTCATGTCCAAAAGAATCAATGATACTTCTGCTCTCCCGAATATAGTGAGATGCAACTTGGAGGACAAACTTTGTGTGATGTGCAAGATTTGGGAATGTAGAGACAAGATGTAAATTACTATGCACGATAGCTTTAAGAGAGTCTTCGAAAGGCTTTTGTTCAATCCCTTTCAGGAAATCAACAAGGTCTTGATGGCCTACCTCGATGTCCTTTATCTCATCAACTTTAGAAATCACTATTGTCAGCGGATAAATACCTTGATATTTGTATTTCATCTTGCCTTCAGCTTTTGAAGATGAGGGAGGCTTCTTAGCTGTCATATGAGATTACTACAACTTTAATTAGGAAAGGATCCCTTGATAAGATCAATCAGTGAACTGCAAATAAGAATCAATAACTTGTTAGCTAAAAAGAAACATTGGGATGCGCAAAGCGAGGAGAGATGTTGAGCAAGCATGGTGTAAGTGATGATGTAATGTCCCCCATTTAGCTAGTCATGGATATATGTGTCATTAGCCTATTTTATCATGGTCCCATAGGCTAACCAGGACACAAAAGGGATCTGAGGGATGTTTGGCCTAGGCAATTTACTTATAATCCAAGATATTTATTATTTAACGATAAGTTTAAGTTATAAAGGTAAATTAAAATATTTAACTTTATCGTTATTTAGTAACTTCAGTGGGACTATAAAGTTAAGTGTTAAAAGTATTAAATGTCCCCTTTCTTTAAAAAGGTACATGGGCAACTTAATGAGGAGTTTATAATATTAGAATAAAAGTGATTTGTATTATCCCACATTGCCTGTGAGTTGGATTAGCTTCTTGGAGAAATGGATAAATAGAGGCTGTGAGAGCTTTTTTTGAGTGGCTTGGATATGATCAATATTATGCTGTTGGATTTCTTGGAAATCTGATTTATTGGGCTATGAGGACGAAATCCCTCTTTTCCAGCATTCTCTTCGCTGTTGGAAGATACAGTCAGGAGGATTATGGGGTGTTTTCATCTAGGAAACACAGTGGGCTTCATTGGTGAGTTTGCATAGAGTTTTTTACAAGGGTTTGAAGTGTAGATTAGAAGTTGGTACATTTTGCTACAGTAGTCGTGAATAGTGATTTTGCTATAGTACCCATGAATAGTGATTTTGCTATAGTTGTCATGAATAGTGATTTGGCTACAGTACCCGTGCATAGTGATTTTGCTACAGTACCCATGAATAGTGAAATTGATACAATACCACCGAGATTTAGATATATATGAGGTTGGGGATCGAAGGGAATTAAGAGTCACACTTCTTGTTGTGCGTGGGCTTTGTGGAGTTTGATAGGTTGTTGTTATGCCTCAATTCCCAGGTCTGAAATCACTTTAAAAATCTGCTATATATGTCTGTAATCTGCTCTTGAAATATCAATAATTTATTGAAGTATTGAATGCTGCTATTAAATGAGTTATTTGTATGCTTTCTTGCAAAATGTTATATTTCACATTATTGTATCATGAATGGCATGTGGGAAGTTCAAACAAACAAATCAAGATAAAACACAAACAGTGAACCTTCATACATCAGTTGGGTAAAAAATATATATTCGGGGGAACCATTACAGATGAAGTGTTACATCCCAAAATGTGAGGTTACTATTTAATATTGCTAGATGCGGTAAAATTGAATGTGATTTGAATTCTCAAGATGAATTAATGATGAATGTACCTTGTTATCAATATGAATGTTATATCACTCAATGTTGTTTCATTTAATGTTGTCTCAATTGATGTTATTCATGGTGAAATACTGCATATATGAATAGTTGGTTATTGAAGTATAGTTATTCTAACGTTAAAGATGTTTATATATGTGATGTTGCTAAAGGTATGTGCTAGTGGTTGTAGGAAAAGGTTCATTCTCTAGGGGGAGGGGAAGTATCACTCGGGAGAGGGGCTTGGTTAACTAACCAGTAATGTGAACTATCTGAGCATAAACACACTTCACTATAGAGTGAGTAACTATGTCGATTGAGTTAGATAAGTCATCCATGGTCATAGATTGGCATTAGGAGTCGTGTCTTCTTCTGTACCTTTAATAAGTGATGTTTATCTATTAACTGTCTCATGGTATTAAGTTCATTACTTTGGATCGTATTTGAATACAAGTAATTAGGTAGGGTATATATACATATATATTATATACACATATGTGTATATCAAAATATATATAGACAAATGTATATGTATGAATATGTATATACACCACCTATTATATATAGGATATTAATAATATTATATTATTATTGCATGTCGATATATATACATATTAATATTATATAATAAATATATAAATATTAAAGTTAAAAATAATTAACATAAATATATATATTACTTAAAGTAATAACATATATATGTATTTATATAATTATTATAACTTTAATATTATATAAATATATAATATTAATAAATTTATATATATTATTATTTTTTAAATGGAAAACATTGTTTTCTCATTTCTCATCACATATTTGGAAATCGAATGTTTCCTAAGTATAATCAAATCAACTTCTCCTATTTTCATCACTGAATAAATTGAAAATGAGTAAGGACTTCTCTAAAGTTTAAAAAAAGAAATATTTGATTCATAACTATTGACTTAATAAAGTCATATTTGAAATATTTTGAGTTTCTCCCGTGAAATGGAAAATGGCAAAAGGAAGAGAAATACACGTAACTGTATTGAGTGCCTCACCTAGGAGAATGAATCATGAGGGTGTTGTTGTTGTAAACTAAACCAAGACTTTTTCTCAGCAAGATGAATCACCTTCTTGTTGGCACCATATTTGGGAATTACCTGTAAGTGGCGATTTCTGATAAACAGTTTAACAATTCTAGTTTTTTTGGCTTAAAGGTATGTCAAATCACTTCCAAAAGTGCTGAGTGAGGGCTTGGAAACCCACCAAGTGCCTTTGAATAAGTCTGGTTGTGTGTGCTGACAGTTTTCATACATTCCCGTAAGGAAATGCATTGCACTTCATGACTCTATATAAAGGCTTTCAACTACTGTGAATTATTATGAATTCACACTCATTCATATTCATTGATATTCGTTATCACACATTCTTATTCATTATGATTCTTGAGCAACTCCTTTGTCATTCTGTGCATTCTTATACATATCCTCTAGTTGTGAGAAGTGAATTTCTGTAGGAAGCCATTGCTGTGAGAAGTGAAATTCTATAGAAAGCCATTGTTGCGAGGAGTGAAATTCTGTAGAAATCCATTGCTGTAGAAAGCCATTGCTATGAGGAGTGAAAATTTGTAGAAAGCCATTACTGTGAGAAGTGAAACTTTGTAGGAAGCCATTATCTGTGAGAGACCATTGTTTGTGAAGGGAAAGCAGGCATGGATCTACAGACCCAACAGTGCGGAATACATTCCCTTAACACTAATACAACAGAGGAGAAGAGCATATACAGGTTTTAATATCTTCTAAAACTACTTGGGATGAATACATGCAAGTAAAATAAATAAATTACACAAAATTGAGCATTCACAGTTTGACACAAGATATACGTGGGAAAACCTTTTTAGGTAAAAAACCCACCAAACAAAGTCTAGACTATTTGTATTACAGTAACAAAATGGTTACATACAAATTACAGTCTTCTCTGATTAGATCACAACATCAATTCTTGAATCATCTTCTCACACACCACACTCCACTATTCTTACTGTTACAATGTTCATATATCAAAAATATATAGTTTGAACTATCACAGTCAACAGCCGATCTCAGGTACAATCATGTCAGATTCAATTCACACCACAAATCTGCCCATGCCGATTTCATTGCATCGAGCCACCCAGGCATTAAAGCCGTTACCCAAATCGGGTCTTGTTCGCTACCCTGAATCGACCTACAATAACTACTGCCAAGACTTTTGGCCTGTAGCCAATAATCGACTGACACTGAGCCACATGTCCTTCTCTTATTCGCTGTCGCTCTCTGAATCCGAGTCCAACTCGATCAAACTTGGTTGTCGAGCTCACCGAGCTCTTCACAGCCTTTATCGCGCTACCACGGTCCACCCAAGCTCACCCTGTGGTATGGCGGTAAACATACTGAGCTCATCATTCATTTTACCACACTACCATGTTTGGCAAAAAGACCCACCGCGGTATGGTGGTAGCAAGTCAGAGGGACCGTTGATGGTCTTACCGCGACCACCACAGTCAAACACTTGACTGGTCGTGGTACTGCGGTAACCATCGGCCTGACCATTGGCGGCTTTACCGCGGCTAGGGCTGGCCACGGTATGGCGGTAACCACCAGCCAGGCCACTAGCAGCTTTACCGCGGCCACCGTGGTCATCCCTTTGGCTGGCCACAGTATGGCGATAACTGCCAGCCAGACCACTGGCGGCTTTACCGCGGTCAGCCCTTTGGCTGGCCACGGTATGGCGGTAACCACCAGCCAGGCCACTGTCGGTTTTACCGCGGCCACCGCGGTTAGCCCTTTGGCTGGCTGTGGTATGGTGGTAACCGCTAGGCCTGTCACCGCCAGTGCATTCCAAAGCCACTATGGTAAAGCGGTAAGGGCCGAAAAGATAACAAAGGGAATGCCAAGGGGGAAAGAAGGGGCAACAAGACTAGAAATTGAGATAAAGATTCTCAACAAGCTCCCACTTGGCAAACATTTCCAACAACCCCATTGCAGCAAAAATCACTGTTTGTCATAGGCCCCAAGGCCCATCGATTATGCGCACCATCTGAACTTGTCTGTACTCACAGGCTTTGTCAAAGCGTCTGCAACATTCTTCAAGGTGTCCACCTTTTCCAGACTGACCCTACCATCTTCAACCATGTCCCTCACGAAGTGATACTACACATCAATGTGCTTGGTTCTGGCATGAAAGGTCGGATTCTTTGCCAAACAAATGGCACTCTGAATGTCACAACAGATTGTAATATGTCCAACATCAAATCCAATGTTTGAACACAAACGCCTCAGCCAAACAACTTCTTTGCAGGCATGAGTTGCAGCCATGTACTCTGCCTCTATCATGGATAAAGCAACTATAGCCTGTTGCTTGCTCATCCAACTGATAGCTCCACCATTAAGCATGAAAGTGTATCCACTGGTGGATCATCTGCTGTCAATGTCCCCTGCCCAATCAAAATCAACATAACCTTGGATGCTGAGAGATCTCTGTGAAGCAACCATATTGCCATGGTAACACAGTGCATAATCTGAAGTCCCCTTCAAATACCTGAAAACTCTCTTCACAGCATCCCAATGTGATCTTCATGGATTTGCCATAAATTGGCTTAGAACTCCCACTGCTTGGGCAATGTCTGGTCTTGTACAGACCATAGCATACATCAAACTACCAACAACATTTGCATAAGGCACACTGGTCATGTCCTCCATCTTTGTAGCAGACTTTGGACAGTCTTCAACTGACAGCTTAGTTCCATGCATAATAGGAACAACAAGCTGCTTGCAGTCATCCATGCTAAACCTCTCCAAAACCGTCTTCACATACTTACTCTGACTGACCCAAAATTTTTTGCTTGTTCTGTCCCTGGTAATCTTCATTCCAAGAATGTATCTAGCTGCACCAAGATCTTTCATCTCGAACTTTGCAGACAACTGAGATTTAAGGTCAGAAATCATAGTCTTGCTATTTCCAATAAATAACATATCATCCACATATAGGGTGATAACAAGCACACGATCATTTTCAGATTTATAGTAAATATAATGATCAGATTCTGATCTCACAAACCCAATTGACAACATAAATGTGTCAAATTTTTGGTACCACATTCTAGGAGATTGCTTTAAACCATATAGAGATTTATTTAATTTGCAAACCAAATTTTGTCTACCTCTTTCAACATAATGCTCAGGCTGGGCATGCAAATTTCTTCTTCCAGCTCACCATGGAAAAATGTTGTCTTCACATCCATCTGGTCAATTTCAAAGTCATACATAATTGCCAATGACAATAAAAATCTGATGGATGTCAGCTTTGCTACAGGGAAAACAATATCTCCATAATCAATTCCCTCAATTTGAGAAAAACCTTTTGCAACCAGTCTAGCCTTGTACTTCTCAACACTGCCATCAAGTCCTGTCTTCTTTTTGAATATCCACTTACAGCCAACAGGCTTTCGCCCTTTAGGCAGTGGTACCAAATTCCAAGTATCATTCTTTTTCAAAGAATCCATTTCTTCATTCATGGCTCCTAGCCAATACGTTGAATTAGCCATGTTGATTGCTTCTTTAATAGTCCTAGGCTCATCAGTGTTGGTAATTAAAGCATAAGCACAATTTGAATCTAACATAGAGAAACCATACCTATTAGGTTACCTTTTTTCTCGAGTAGATCTTCTTACAGACTGAGGTTGATGTTCATCATCAAAACTTCTAGAGCTGCTTGAGCTCTCCTCAGTCTCAGGAACACCATGCAACTCTTCCATTTTAGGAGTTTAGGGAATCATAATTGCATCCTTCTTCTTGTCACTCTGATTTATCCCAAGCTACTGATCACTAACTGAAGGTTTTAGCTCACGAAATATCACGCTTCTGTTGTACAAAACCTTCTCAGTAATAGGGTTCTAAAGCTTGTATCCTTTCACACCAACTCCATAGCCGATGAGGATACACTTGACAGCCTTGTTATCCAATTTAGATCTCTTTTTCATTTGGCACATAAACATATGCCTCATAGCCAAACACACAGACATGCCTTAGAGAGGGCTTCTTACCAAAACATGCTTCCAAAGGTGTCTTGTCAACAAGAGTTGAACAAGGGGATCTATTTATCAAATAACATGCTGTAGCCACAACCTCAGCCCAAAACTTATGCTCTAGACCAGCACCACTCAGCATACTCCTTGGCTTTTCCATCAGTGTCATTTTCAACCTCTCAGCAACTCCATTTTGTTGTGGAGTATAAGGTGTTGTCTTGTGCCTTTTAATTCCATGATCAATGCAATACCTTTCAAAATCTATAGAACATAATGCACCACCATTGTCTATCCTCAAACACTTAATTTTCCTTCCAGTCTGATTTTCAACCAAAGATTTAAATTTTTTAAACCAACTGAACACTTCTGATTTACTTTTAATGAAGTATACAAATGCCCTTCTCGAACAGTTATCAATAAAAGAAACATAATATCTAGAATTTGATAACAAAGGAACATTAACTAGACCAAACACATCAAAATGAACATAATCCAGTATACCAGAAGATTTGTGAGGACTAGAATAAAAAGAAACACAATGTTGTTTTCCATAGATGCAATGTTCGCAAAAATCAAACTCAAGGTTACAATCATCAAGCCCTTCTACAAGGTTTTTCTTTTTCAAAGTTTTTAAACCTTTCTTACCAATGTGACCAAGTCAGTGATGCTACAACATAGTCTTCTCAGCTGGGAGTTTTACCTCCATAGCATTTACAGCCAGAGAAGAGTCATCATCCTTCTCTACAGGTGTAGCATTACATGACTTTATAGAGGCACTGTTACAAAGAACAAGACACACATCCAGCTTGTACAGAGTGCCAGTACGAACACCCTTAGCCAACACTATTGCGCCTCTAGCCATCTTACACCCCTTACTAGAAAAAGAAACTTCTACACCAGCATCATTTAACTTACTGACAGAGAGAAGATTTTGAGCCAGACCTGGTATGTGAAGTACGCCACCAATACCTTTGACTCTCTCGTCAAGAAACTAAATTCTGACTCTTCCTCTGCCAACTATCTCTAGTGTTGAATCACTTGCCAAGTACACCTTTCCACCGTCATACTTCTCGTATGTAGAGAACCATTCTCTATTGGACACCATGTGAAAATATGCACCTGAGTCAACCAACCAGACATCATCTAATGCCTGAGTTGTCAAGGCTACTGCAATGAAGGCTTCTGCATCACTTTGAGAAGATTCATTGTTAGAAGCATTCTTCTTCTTCTTCTCCTTGCAGTCCTTCCTGATATGACCAGGTTGCCCACAGTTCCAACATCTCACCTTGAAATTTTTACCAGGAGACTTTGATCTCCCTACAGATTTGGATTTTGACTTCTTGCCTTTCTTCTTGCCTTTCTCCTTTGGTCTACCATGAATAGCAAGAGCCTCTTTGGCCATCTCTAAAAACTTCCTCCGCATCTCTTCAGATAGCAATGAGGCAACAACGTCTTCCATATTGAAAGCAGAAGTAGTGCTTCCAATGGCCATCACAAGATGATCCCAATTGTCAAGTAATGAACACAACAAGAGCATGCAATGATCCTCCTCCTCAATCTTTACACCTACAGATGCCAGCTGAGTGACACTCATATTAAAAGAGTTCAGATGGTCTACAATAGATGCACCTTCGTCCATCTTCAAGGAGTACAACTTCTTCCTCAGGAATAACTTATTTACCAGAGACTTTCCCTAATAAATATCACCAAGCTTCTTCCATAATGAAGTTGCAGACTGCTCCTCATGAACGTTCAGGAGAACAGAATCGGCCAGACTCAGTCCTATCAAACCTCTTGCTTTTCTATCAACAAGATCCCAAGCTTCTTGTGTTGTACTTTGTGGCTTAGTTCCAGAGACAACAATCTAGAGGTCTCTATCCACAAGCAAGTCTTCTATCTTGAATTTTCATAACTCAAAGTTACTACCGTTGAATTTTTCAATATCAATTCTACCAAATGTACTCGCCATCTCAAACAAAAAAAAGTATCAACAATGCAAGACTCCCACTGAAACAATATTAGCACAAAAAACTAATCTTTCCTACAAGGATAACACAACTGGCCAAGCTCTGATACCACTTGAAGGGAAAATAGGCATGGATCTACAGACCCAACAATGCAGAATACATTCCCTTAACACTAATACAATAGAGGAGAAGAGCATATACAGGTTTTAATATCTTCTAAAACTACTTGGGATGAATACATGCAAATAAAATAAATAAATTACACAAAATTGAGCATTCACAGTTTGACACAAGATATACGTGGGAAAACCTTTTCAGGTAAAAAACCCAGCACACAAAGTCCAGACTATTTGTATTACAGTAACAAAATGGTTACATACAAATTACAGTCTTCTATGATCAGCTCACAACAACAATTCTTGAATCATCTTCTCACACACCACACTCCACTATTCTTACTGTTATAATGTTCATATATCAAAAACATACAGTTCGAACTATCACAGTCAACCACCGATCTCATGTACAATCATGTCAAATTCAATTCACACCACAAATCTGCCCATGCCGATTTCATTACATCGAGCTACCCAGGCATTAAAGCCATTACCCAAATCGGGTCCTGTTCGCCACCCTGAATCGACCTACAATAACTGCTGCCAAGAATTTTGGCCTCTAGCCAATAATCGACAGACACTGAGCCACATGTCCTTATCTTATTCATTGTCACTCTCTGAATCCGAGTCCAACTCAGTCAAACCCAGTCGCCGAGCTCACCGAGCTCTTCATAGCCTTTACAGCGCTACCGCGGTCCACCCGAGCTCACCCTGCGGTATGGCGGTAAGCATACTGAGCTCGCCGTTCATTTTACCGCGCTAGCGCAGTTGGAAAAAAGACCCACCGCGGTATGGCGGTAGCAGGTCAGAGGGACCACTTACGATCTTATTACGGCCACCGCGGTAACCATCGGCCTGACCGTTGGCGGCTTTACCGTGGCCACCACGATCAGCCATTTGGCTGGCTGTGGTATGGCGGTAACCGCCAGCCAGGCCGCTAGCGGATTTATCGCGGCCACCATGGTCAGCCCTTTGGCTGGCTGCAGTATGGCGGTAACTGCCAGCTAGGCTACTGGCAGCTTTACCGCGGCCAAAGGGCTGACCGCGGTATGGCGGTAACCTCCAGGCCTGTCACCGCCAGTGCATTCCAAAGCCGCTGCGGTAAAGCGGTAAGGGCCGAAAAGATAACAAAGGGAACACCAAGGGGGAAAGAAGGGGCAACAAGACTGGAAATTGAAACAAAGATTCTCAATAGTTTGTGTGAGAACAATTTCTAAGAAGAGTATTTTTCTGTGTGAAAGAACAAAGAAGCTCTGAAATCTGGATTACTGCAAGAAGAGTCCATCATCACTTGTGGAAATCTTAATCCAGGCATGAATACTTTATTCTCATTTCATCTTTGATTTTTATGGAGTCATGCTAGATCAATGAAGTACTATTATACTCTTTAAAAATTCAAACTTGTGAAGACATGTTAGGCAAACGTAATATAATGCTATTGTATGATGCTTGCATTCTAAATGTCCAAAAGTTGCATGAAGTAAATAAGGTATAGTTAATGCATGATTGTATTAAAAAATAGTCCATCTCAAAGGTAGACAATGCATTTCATTTTTATTTGCTTTACTTTTATGATCTCTGTATAAAGGAGAGTATTCATTATCTTAGATATTACTACTAGGACTATGATGAGAGCTTGATTCAAGTACATTATAGCCAACTAAGTTATTAGATTAACTCAAGAAAGCAAGCTAAAAACTCCTAGGAAATATTCATTCCCATATAGGAGAGAATAGGAGAGGTACTTGCAATGCTGATTCGTTCCAGTAGGAAGTACTTGATTGAGGAATTCAACAATATCATACAAGGCACAACATAAGTGTTTAATTATACTAGTGATATTGGAATGTAGGATGTTCCGTTGGTACATAAGAAGTGAATGGTTTCCTTCTAAGTTGTATTTTGCATTAAATTGTATGATCTCCATATATGGAGAGTATTGTTTTCATTAGCTACTATATATTAGGATTGAGATGAGGACATGAGTCAAGTAAATTCTTCAACTTTAGTTATTGGGTTAACTTAGATAAGTTGAGCACTCCTAGGATAAAGATTTCTCGTATAGGAGGGGATATGCAAATTACTTGATTATGCAGACTCATTTCTAGTAGTACAATATGATGTAGGATGTTTGAGGTACAGATTACCCATTAGAAGAAAAAGACCTACACGTAGTGTAAGATAGCCCTAAGTCAAATCGACTGTGAATAATGTATGTGACAATTGACCCTTAGTAGAAATGTTGTATGAAACACTTTGATCAAAGTAGTGCAATGTACCTACATCCTCTTAGATTGGGCAATGATTACACTGTCAATTCACCATGATCCTGTATTACATGCTAGAGCGAGAGTCTGCCGGATGTACAGGTTCTAGTTATGTAGGACACACCACTACGCTCAGTTGGTTAACAGTTTCGGTTATTCTACCAATCTCTTCGTTGAAGGAGGGCCATCTATCGAATGATAGATGTGTGGGGGACCGCATTATAAGTCCGTGGTTGGTGGAAAAGCACCTGAGTGATGCTTCTCCTCCTCTAAAGGCTACTAAAATACCAATATTTGAAAGGCGGATTCCTGGACCTTCTTACTACTATTTGTTCTAAAGATCATTGGAGCTAAGCTAGATAAGGTATGTTTTACCATTACTTGTATTTGTGCAGTTATTGTAATACCATGGAATCTTTATTGTAATTCTATTATGATATCTTCTTCATATTTTATCAATAAAGGAAAGAAAAATTATATTGCAATAACATGTTAGCATGTTTATTTACTCTTTGGATGTAAATTGGATTTTTTTTTTCCTGAAGGATCAACTTGTTACATGAAGCACACAAAACGAGGTAAGGAACGAATGAGAAGTGGTTTGGAGCGAAACTGGACAATTTGGAAGTGTTTTTGGTTAAGTGGAAGAAAAAGTGCAAGGGCGTTGATTTTCCAACACCCTTGCACTTTGAGGAATTTTGTCAAGTGCAATGGCACTGAAAAAGTGTGCCCTTACACTTAGCCTTAGTGAAATTTTGTGTTTTCAGGGAAAAGTGTCAAGGCGCTAAAAAAGTGCGCCCTAACACTTGGACTTAGATTTTTTTTTAAATGGAAGTGTATGAACGTGTTTTTTCTATGCTTAAGCATTTGAGCAAAAATGAAAATGATGTAATGGCGTTGATCTTTGGTATCTTGGCATTATGAGTTTGTTCGTGTGAAACTGATAACTTGCACAATTGGAAATTCATTCATCTTGAGGAATCGAGATTCAAAACTCAGACTTCCATTTTACATGAACACAGAACAAAGAAGAACCAAAATTGGCGTAATGAGAAAAGAAAGAAATGTCCGTGTCTTGAAAACATAGGATACATTTCATTGAAGAATGAGAACCCAAGAGAGAGGAGAAAGCATGTGCGCAAAGGGAGAGGGAAAAACGTGAACAACACGTGAAGGTTCAAGATAAAACAAAGAACCCTAAGCTAAAAAATGAGTTTTCAAGAACCAGATGTATTTACAAACGCAATCTCAGTGAAAGAAAGGAGCAAATGAATAAAAGAACTTGGTGAAGAGACGATGACATACCTAGAGTTAAAAACCTAGAACAAAAACTTATAAGATCTCCAAAAACTTGAATTTGCAAGTATATTTAATGGTCGCCCAACAAAGAGTGGTGAATAACCAAAATAAAAATGAATAAAGAGTAATCCAAAATCACTTTTTAGTGATTACGAGTAAAGTGGAGAACTTAAGTTATGCATTCAATCAAGGCACAAAAGGTGGAGTGAAAAAATAAAAAGAAATGTTATTGATTGACAAAAAGATGCCAAAGTTTAAGAAAAATTAAGTCAAAGTCATTTTAGGTGTAAGGGCACACTTTTTCAGCGCCCTTGCACCTAAGTCAAAATCACTTAAGGGCAAGGGCACTAAAAAATTGCGCCCTTACACTTCCAACACTTAGTCACTTTTGGTGTAAAGAGTTAGAGCACTGTTTTTGAACTCAACTTCACTACTCAACTGCACTTTTCACTATTCTGCTAAGTGTTAACAGTGAAGACTTGCGAAGATACCCATTTTGAAGGCATTTGCGAGGCAAACCTGGGGAGATGCTTAGATTGACTACCTGAGGCTTTGGAACACATTTCGAGGTGGATTGAAAATTGCCTCGTTTTGCATGCTTGAACATCACAAACCTAGGAAATAGACAAGTTTCGTAGGGGGATTATTTGTGGAACAAGCGCTGCTAGTTTTCGCGATAACAAAAATTAGCCTAACAACATGGTAGGTTAAAATGAAAAAAATCCAAATAGAACAATAGATTTGTGTAATGCTGATCTACAATCATATAATGTAAAATATGTTGAGTTGAACATGATATACTCACAAATCTTCAATACTCTATCTATCTCCCATTAAATTATATGCATTTGTTAAAAATAAAGGTTTAATATTAGATCCTTTTGCATAATTCTAATTAATACGAAGCACTGAAGAGCAAAGTGGAGCTTGAAACCTATCGAAAAGAAAATGACAAAGTAAAACTATGTTTTTTATTAAGGGTAATGGATGGTTTTTGAAAGGGCCCAACCCCTTATAAAAAGATGAATAAAGATAGAGTGATGAAGGCTGATAACAACAATGAAACAACTACAAACTTGTGAGCTTGATAGATCAAAATTCGGCTTCAATCTCCATAATAATTGATTTTTTGCATATAAGAAATTACATTGGTATACAAATCTACTTGTAGAGTGTATACACCTTAAACCATGCATGCTAGATATTGTCTAACAAATATTCAAAAAATAACCTTAGCTTGAAAATCGTTTCATGATGTTGGCAGCCCCACCTTCACATGCTTGAAAAGCTTGAAAATAAGTCATTTCAAAAAATGACTGCTTATATGAGGTTAGTTAAGTAGAACTAAATGTTTGGATGCATGATTTAGCCTTTAATACATGGATCATTTGAGGAATTGCATTTAATTGTTACCAAATGTGTTTTCGAAAGACTTACATGTGCAAACGAGAATACCTACACCCATGAAGCATTTTTTATACATGGACTTCAATAGAAAATTAGCCCATAAATAAAATAACAATGTACATGTACACAACTGCTTTTACAAACAAACAATCTACCATGCAATCCAAAATCATGGAATTATGATCATGAACTTTTATACTGCAATGGCACTTGGGCCCCTCTATAAAGAAGACTCGATATGAGCATTAGAATAATGTATCACAAAAGTATTATTGATTGCAAAAAGTCATTTCAAGAATGGATAGATTTGCAAAACTTATGGAACACTTATTAGATAGCAACCTATGAGGAGATTGGAAAGATTTTTTGGAAGAAGATAATTATAGCATCTTAACTTAAAACTTAGGTAAGAATTTGTTTCAAGTTATAAATCTTTGAGATGACCGGGATACAAGTTATAGGAAAAGGCATTTGGATCAAGGAGTTACAAGGTGCATCGGTGCCTCATGGACAACCAAGTCTGCTCTCAAAAGTTGCTGACCAAACAGAAACTGTTGTAGTTCAGTTAGAAGCACTATTTGATAATATAATATTTTTTCGTTGCGGATGCAAGAAAGAAAGGAAAATGGTTATATTCATGGACAACCAATTTTTCTCTCAAAAGTTGCTCACCAAAAAGAAAATTGTTGCATCGATCAGAAGCATTGTTGATAACATGATATATTCTGGTTAAGGATGCATAACAAAAGGTTGCATGCATTATGTCATGCCCAAAATTTTATGCTAGAAAAATCCAACAATTTTTTTTTTTGTTAATGTCGATGTTGGCACTAACCTCTCCCCAATGTTATTACCACTATTATTAGCAGTACTGTAATGGTGATAATATTAGGTTAACATTTCCTACCAAAAGTATTGCCACTTAAACTAACTAGTTGCTATACTAAAACTAGTGTGACTCATTTAATATTACTATTCCAAGACAGTCTCCAATTGCGATACTATTTCCAGAAAAATGTGGTTACAATTAATTTATCCCTTATTATTATTTACCACTACTATTGTTAAATAGATCGACAAACATGATTATGGATGACATCGCTACCACTAATTCTGATATTGTTAATGTGTTATTGAATCTATTGTATTATTATTGACAAGATAGTCCATATCCATACTATGCCCATTATTATTATATACTCATATTGTCAAGTCCCAAATCTACACATAGGACAAAACACAACTAACAATTCTTTTAACTCGTTGTTTCATGAAATACTTTTAATTACCAACGTACCATTGTTATTATCTAACTCCAATAACCGAAGTAATTAATTTTGAATTCATTAAAAACAATACTACATTCTCAAATTCACTCACTATTGTCCATATATTTAATATTATATATAATTTTATTCATGATTAACTATTATTTACTTAATTTGTTTTCTATTATTTAAATGCAATAAAAAAATAAAAATTTATTACATTAATCCATAAGATTTAAATTAATTTTATCCTTTAAAAAGTACATACCTCTAAAAAGAGACTGACATAAATAATAAAATTAGCGTTAAAAGTGTACCTTAAATTATCTTTGTAAGAATATAAATACTTTTAAAATAGAAAAAGAATACGTAGCTGCAATAGTTTTAAGGTATAAATTAATTATGATTATCTTTCTAAATAGAAGCATGATACTTATGTCATATTTTCCAATAAAAATAAACACATGTCTTTTGATATTTGTCTTGTGCAAGTCATAAAATTTTCTTGCAAAAAGTCCACGTGAGGGTTGTAAAAGCATTCCATTGCTCCTTATTATATTGTATTTCACTGTCAATATTTAAAAAAAAAAACCCTAAGCAAACTATACACATATCTCATAGATCAGTGGAAACGTGGGTGCTAACCGATGCCTTAAAAACAAGAGACGCATTTGCGTCAAGTTCTGCCCATTGTAGAGTGTGTTTGGTTGTTTTAAACATTTAGTTAATAAAAGTAAGTTGGGGTGTAATTTGATTGTTTGTTGTTGTATAATGTTATTATTATAGTTGATTAATGTTATAAATTTTTTTTAAAAATATTCATGTGGGGTGTGCTTGTTGTTTTAAACATTTAGTTAATAGAAGCAACTAGGGGTGTAATGTGATTGTTTGTTGTTGTATAATGTTATTATTATATTTGATTAATGCTGCAAAAATAAAAAATAAAAAATCATATCAGTGTGCTCGGTTGTTTTAAACATTTAGTTAATAGAAGTAGGTAGGAGTGTAATATGATTGTTTGTTGTTGTATAATGTTATTATTATAGTTAATTAATATTGCAAAAAAATTTAAAAATGTTCAATTATAAAAATATATTATTATAATAACTCCATATTTATATTTATATGATAATGTGATATTTATATAATTTTTGTCTTGCTAAATTATATTATTACTTGTATATTTTTTTAAATATTTACACTAGCGCTTGCGCCTCAACAAGGTGCAATGGTTATGCCAATAGTAGGACATACTTTGGGAGTATATTGAAGGGCACGGGGAAAAATCGCAAGAAAATTTAAATTGTTTTTCTGAAGAGTAATTATTTATAGCAAAAGTCAATTGATAATGGGGTGCGAGAAGATTTGAATATGAATAAATGGAACTTTATTAAATCGGTATGCTATGCTAAATGGTGTCACAAAAATAATTTTATAATACAAAAATTATTTTATGACTCATGAAAATCACTAGCTCAAGATATTGGTTATGTATAATACAATTGTTGGTGGTTGACCATGAGGTTCTATGATATATGCCATTTGTCTTCAAGACCTCCAGAACAAAAGCAATGGAATGGTATGTAGCAAATATTTGCAAAAGAGAAATTTGTAAAAGTGGAACTGATGCTCTGACAATAATTGAGAAAGATGTGAGGGAAGTTGAATTTATATGGTGCATAAATAGTCATTTGAAAATGGGTTGGTCTCAAAAATTAAAATAGAATTTCAATAGGATATGTGTTTTCTGAGTGGGCGCTAGGTGACCACTGATTCCTCCTGTAACTAATAAATAGATTTTAAAAAAGTGGGGGTTCTTTGAGGAAAATTACGTGTCTTGCTCAAAACATTAAACCAAATACAAAAGGCAGAAGATTAAGAAAAATTCATTGGACCTAAGCCTTGTTTATAAAATAATAAAAAAGTATTCAATTAGCATTTAAAGAGGTAGAAACATGCACCTCACAGAAGTCTACTCTACCTGTACAATAGAAAAGAATGTTCAATGTCTTAAAAATACTAATCACTTTAAGACATAATATGGTATACCATGCAACTCACAAATTATATTTGGAGTTCTAAGATTATATCAGTACTTGTAGGAAAAAATCCTAGAGCAAGTACGTTCTGAGGTATTACGTGAGTTATCATTTGGAAGAGATTTACAATTTAAAAACCCCATAGGGATTTACAATCTAATCCGAACAATGTGACTCAAAGGAAAACATCCAAATGACGAAACTTTAAATATTTCAACAAAGATCTATGAAAGACCAACGCAAAACAAAGATATGGTAAAAGGCACCATGTATATTCGTTATAGATGTGTGAGTCCAAATATAAAGGGTACATATGCCATTATGCCATAAAACCCTAGAGCAAGTATGTTATGAAGTATTGCATGATATAACATTCAAAAGATGAATTTACAAACCCTAAACATAGAGATTTAAAATTTACAAAATCCCCTATATAGGTAGTCCAAAAACTAAACCAAAAAGAAGTGCTTATCTATCATTCACAAGTGATCTTCGGTCGATGCTGCCACATGCTCGGTGTCCATTGAAGCCTTAAAACTAGAACAAGGTAATAAGCAAACTCTAATCCTCATCGTAGGAAATAAAGTCAGTGACCCACTGTAAATCTTGCACCGACATAAGATGAAGGAATTTTTTCAAAAAACCATAACCAACCCATGCTTTGAAGCGATGCATCCAATACTCCTTCTCACCCATGCCAATGAGAAATGGATAAAATTCCATCTGAGGGTCCATATGCAGATGAAGCTCTTCTGGGTGTGGAACCCCCTCTCCCAAACATGCGGTGAGCAGTACCTCGTCCAACCCAAAAAGTAAATCTGGGTCAAATAGAGCTCTTTCCAGGGAAGCAAAAACCTGTTTGGGAATGCTCAAATCCAACAAAGATGCAATAAACTGGGAAATTATGTTGGTATTAACTCGATACCGCCCCCGCGAGTTAAGAAACCCCTTTCCCAGAATTAATCTCAGGGCTTTAAAGGTCAAGAAATTCCCATCTAGCAGTAACCCTTGGAGATGTTGATCTGTCACTACGTAAAAAAATGCTAACTAGCTCCTACGGTGGGTGAGAAGCATTAGGGTTTCCATTTTTAGGAGAACATTGGGGCCTACGCATTATGAGAAAAACTCAAACTACTGCTTTTGGGCACCGCAAAACAACTAAGCATGAGTCTTCGAAACAACACATATAATGACCTGGCACTTTTCACACACGCATTCCAGAGGATGGTTTAGCTGAAAGCTGCAATAAAATTCTATCCTAGACAAAAATAGTGAATGCAAGCTTCGTCTAAGATGTTCGGTACGAACAAAACCCTAAACATGATCAATTTAGTTCGTCATTCAATGGAAAGAAAAAATTTAGCTGGCGGACTTCACAACGTATTCAATATAGTGAAATTAGTCACCCATCGAACACTACACCCAGCAGTATTTCTGTCAATTTTTCATTAACCCGTCAACTCGAAGGTCTTGGGATTGTGTGTGAATTGAATGCGCTGGGAAAACGTATGAGGACATCGGAGTACCCAAAAACTAGCAGATTATCTCAGCATCTGACAACAATCTAGGTGGATTCCCCACCCAGAATAGCCTATCGGCTAATTAATATTTAATGGACAGATTTTATTAAAATATTAATTGTAGATAGATAAATTTTACTTTGATATTTATTACAGATAAATAAATTATATTGTGATATTTAATACACATTATAAACAAATATAAAATATGCATTGAGTGTACTCACATTTACTTAATAAGCTTTGAAAATCTTGCCAATTATTAAATAAAATATGTAAAATATTACCTCTAAGTCAACAATGCAATTATATTATGATGTATGCAATAGTGCTCATGTCATTCAAGTCATTAATAGGTTTGAATTTTGATTGAATGAATTAAATGCATTGTATTGCACATAATTTAGAAAAAAGAAAAAGAAAAATCCTAATTTTTGCACTGACCATTCACAACATGAACCAATAAAAAGAAAGATAAAAGATATTTTAGCAATTCTAAAAATAGATTATATAAAAGTTTTGGCCAAGTTTTTAATTCCAAATGCTCATTGGTTGAATTGTCACTATCAATTAAAAAAATTGGATTGAATGAATGCATTAGTATTCTGCCTTGGGCAGAACTAATAAAAAGTGGTAATTAAAGTTGGTTTTTAAGAACTATTCTCACTTTCAAGATGAAAGCTCTAAACCTGTCAGGGATTGGCTTTAAAATATACCCATGACTAAAGTATCAAACCTAAATCTTTATTCAAAAACAGTAGCATCTGAAACCTCTAATTTTTTTAAAGGGACTTCGTCGACAAATATAACCTATTGTGTATTTGGTGCAGCATTGGAGATTTTTAATGAAAAAGAGAGATTTATTAAGGGTTTCAATAGATTATTTGGGGGACCTACAAAATATAATTTTGTATATGTTATATATTTTATATTTATTTATTAACGCTATTACCTCATTTCCACTAAATCAATGTTATATATTTTGTTTTTGGCATTGTTCTACATTGCGTAGCACGTCCATTATTAATATCTCTGTCATTATTAACATTATTAGTAATCAGTATGATAACCACCATTACCATAAAATCCTTCGAGGGAGACCTGCTAATAGCTATTATTAGATACTATTCTCAGCATTTTGCGTAACCAAGATAAATATTCACGTTATTTATGAGGGTGATATTAAAGGAGGAGGTATTAATACCCGTGGATGCTATTCAAATTACTATTTTTGGACAATTATATTTACAGCCAATTGGCATTACTCACATTGAATTAAACCAAATAAATAATATTGTCAATGAATTTAACCCTACTAATATCAATGAATCCTAGATTGACCCTAATATTATCACTATCAATAAATAAATCAAGTGATGTATTAATATTTGATCTCAACTTAATATTAAGCAATGTCTGTAAATCCACATGCATAAAATTAAATCATTAGTAAACAGTTGGGAATATTAATGTTCTTACTAGTAATTCTATTTATCACGTACACAAGCCATGGGATTTACTGCACAAAAAAAACAGGAAAGAATATCTGAAATACAACTTTTTGTGTATTGGTAATGGTGCATAAAGGTACATAGAAGCATCGCCTTTCAGAGTTATTTGATTTGTGATTGAGCCATGACTACCAATGTCCACTAGGCTAGGTTTTTAAGGGGTGAAAGTTTGAGGAAGACATAGATTTAACATAAATGACTTGCTCTAGAGATGCGACATTGTTCTTTTCACCTGTCATCTCAGTTTTCTAAGAGGCTGAAAACTACAGTGATTTACCTTAGATTTATGACAATACTTACAAACATGTATTTATGATGTGATAGACTAGGGAGGGGAGTGGAATTAGGCATGATCAAATAGCAAGATTGCTCCCAATCTTTTGAGAGGAGGCACCAACAACATTTGAGAGTAACTCAACCTCCCAACACTTCTTGCCAGAATGATATTAATTTCAATAAGTAACTTTTCCAATGCAACTATTCACGCCTAATTCTCAAATCTATTTCTTCCATCTTTTATTTTATTTTATTTATCTTTATTTCATTTTAGCGTTGATTAGTTGGGCGATGGAATGTTATACTCAAATTTTTATTTTTTTTGGAGGTAGGGGTAAATGTGAACGAAGGATCACGTATTTAATTTACTTAGAATTCAAGTCTGATATAAATGTGAATGTCTACTTAGCATCAAGAAAACTAGGACCCAACAACTGGCTACGTTGTTCTTGATTTATGTCCTTGAGTAGCTATTGCCTATTTAATGCACTCAAGTTACCCTCACTTTACTTTGGATATTTCTCTCTTCCTTATTGCACCCACTATCTTCAGATCACTTCTATGAGGTTGGTAGCGATGAGGTCTAGGAGTGATGGATATGACTCATGCCTCGCTCCCCTAGTTTTAGCTTGTCGAGACTCCCACCATTTTGAGTAATATATTTTTATCTTCGGATTTGTTTATTGTAAGTATTATTGTCTTTAAATTTCCCTTTTGTAGATCTTTTAACTGACGACACATCCTATGATGGAGGGTGCATGATAGAATAGGGTAGTAGCAAGGACTATCCTTCAATGGCTCAGTGCTGGAATGAATAGCTATTTCTAAGATATGAAAATATAGATTTATTTTTTTTAACAGAGGATAGGGTGGTTCATAAATTAGTCAATCACATCATCTTATTCACCAAGAAAAGCAGTGTAATTTTTATTTAACGATAATAGGTGAAATTTCTTGTGGAGCTTCCAACATATATGAGGATCACGGTTAAAGTAATTTACTTGTTTCTTATCTGAATAAATAAACACTTGCATGACTGGCTAATTTTTAGATGCAAAATGTAATTAACTGAATGTTCATGCATATTTACATGTTCCATAGATTATATTTAATCAAGGGAGGTGTGGGGGATACGAGATCGATTTTGTCATCATAGATAAGCATCTAAGACAACAGTGCCTTAGTGATTTTCATTCAAATCACAACATAGACACAAACAATTATGCCATAAAGCGGAAGCAGGCACAATTGATCCCCCATTGATCCTCTAAGAAAAATAAATGCTTAACAAGATAGCAGATTCAACACAAGCATAGATTCAAGAACATGAATTAGACAACCATGAAAGAAAAAACTATGAACACACAGATTTACATGGGGAAACCCTTTCGGATAAAAAACCCCACCTTCCAAAACACTCAACTCACATGTATTATTCAGTAACCAAAATGGTTACAATACAAAACCAGAGGTATGCTCTTCAAGAGAATACATCCTATCCATCTAGAGAAATATACAAGCAACACAAAATACAAAACCTCACACAGTTACAATGTCTTCTATAGACATACTATGTAGATTCCCTTCAGCTCCTCAGTTGACTCTCTCAGCCATCCTCACGACCATCCCAGCCTCAAGGCACCGTAGGTTCACATCGATCTGAAACGAGAAACTAAATGTTCATAGTCAAGATTGTTCGAACACTCTTTTCCTCTCTCTAATCGCTCATCTCTTCCATCTAACTGCACACAAGATTACTTTATAATCTCACACCGTGTGCATACCTATTCAGCCCATCCCTGTCAGCAATGGTCATCAGGATAATAAATTATCCACCTACAAGCATTCCATTTCTAATAACG
>CM021107.1:459312132-459335840 GCA_007115665.2 Sequoiadendron giganteum
TTCAAATTAGGAGGGGAAGTTCCCTCTTTTTCTGATATGCGTTTCTAAAGTAAAGTAATCTAAAACCTATCTTTTTCGACTCAACTGGAAGAGGCACAAGGTTAAGGAAACCAAGAATGTTGCAGCTAAGGGTTTTCTCTAGTTTTGTAGATCATTAACTACAACTTAAACTAAAAGCTTTAAACTATCCAATCTCCTCAAGAAAATAGAGCATGAGGAAAAGGAGTTGGAATGTGTTACACGATAAACTTCAAGTACAGATTCACAACGTGAAGGCAAGGTGGGTTCAACTATTTGCTTGGTTGGGAAGAAGTTTATAAAAACAAAAAATTATATGGTAAACCGGGTATAGCTTCACAACATGAAGGAAAGGTAGGCTCAACTATCTGCTTGGATGAATAGGTTTGCTACTACACACATCGAACGATAAGCTTTGATTACAGATTTGTAACGTGAAGGCAAGGTGGGCTCAACTATTTACTTTTTTGAATAGGCTTATTATAAACAAACAAAAAGGTAAGCAACTAGGACAACAAATTGTATTAGCGAAACATGCATACAACAACCTATCAAACTAGCAACCCCATTTAACTACAATTCAAAGAAACACCATAATAATAACATGAAGGAAGGTGGGCTCATCTATTTATTAATATAGTAATCACTCATGAACAGATACAAAATAACAATATTGCAGGCAAGGTAGGCTCAACATATATTGCTATCATGTGCAAAATTTATTTACAAATGAGCTAAAATCTCTTATTTATAGACATCAAAAGTGTAGCCAACCCTAAAATCACATTTATTCAACGACAGTCTTGCGAGCATGCAAGATTTTATTCTCTAAGTCTAAATAAAAGAAATTATACAGTTAACTGGAAAGCTACCATTAGTTAATTGATACAAACAAGACTAATTGGACAATGTGCAAAATACACGTCCTTATTGAAAGAAAATCTAACTGATAACTAACATCAGTCAACTAACACTACCTAAAATTCCATCCTCCTATGAAGATATCTCCAAGAATGAGATAGGTGTGCCTGATATCAACAAGGAAAACTCAATAAATGACGTTGAGTTAACTACCACTTCTGACTCATCCTCGTAAATAACTACAGGATCCAAATGGGTGTCTACTCTAAGCCCTCTCTATTTATTATCTCATCCAGGAATTTATTGATTATCTCATCATTTGGCACTCTAACGTTGTCCACGATGACCAACTTCCTGTCTAAATCCTTATCTCCATCCTGGATCACCCTCTAATTGTCTCTGAACCTCTATAGTCACCTTCTTGAAAATGATAGTCAACATTGACAACTCCTCCAACTTAGACGCCTCAGGATCTCCACCTAGGTTATCATGAATCAGCTCTTCGAACTTAGTCTGAACTACCTCCAACTTGGCGTATGTACCATCTTCATGCTAATAATGGCATGGGATCTCGGTGATGAACTCATTGATAAATCTAAGAGTTGAAACAACCTTCTCCTAAATTATGCCCATCTTAGCAGAAACTCAATGATACATTTCCACTTTGCAAAGATACAATTATCTCCAAGTGAAAACCTTATTTTTGTCTTCTACTGCTTCAATGGCGTCATAGGCAACTATAAGCTATGATATGAGAATCAGATCCTTTGGCCTATGCTCTGCTATGAATATCTCGAGCTCCTGAATCCTCCATCGAAGACTATGTGCATCAACCCTCAACTGATATAACTCTATAAGGAGATGTCGACCAACAACGATGAAGTCCTCAATCCAGGTATCTAAAAGATTTCCTCAATTAATCAAGTAGCAAATCCTCTGCTGATCTACGACTATCTCTCGAAGTTGCGGGAGTAATGATGCCTGCCTTGCATTCCCATGAAGCAAACTTGAGATATACTATTAGAGTTGCCTGACTTTAGCCTTGAGGGATGCCTTATCTTCACCATCCTTCATGACACGCTCCTCCAGATTACTCGTGACAACCTTGAATAGGCTCATGTCAGTGTGTCGAGTACTCTTTCCTAGATTTGCCTTGATGAAGGTAAAGTCACCAACATCAACCTCATCTAGGTTCTTGCCTTCTAGAGGTGTAGCAACTTCTATGATGAGCTCTGCTTCAGGATTCTTCTCAATGATGACTTGCTTCTTGGCCCTCTTATTCAACCTATCCTGATAAGGATCACCGAACTTGGACTAGTCAAGATCATATGAAGGCATACACCTTTCTCTACCTAATGACCTCTCGAGCCAAGATGAAAGATTCATGCCATTCTCCTGAGGAGGAGTTGCTCCTATTGTGTCAACCATTGGCGGATCAATTGGCATGAAGGTCTCATGTATTGGAGATTCGGGCTCTGAATCGATGTCAATAGGAGATGATGAAGCCGAAAAAGGTGGACTTGGAGATGATGAATCAGCCTCAGTCTGTACTACTAGTTTTGTTGGAACTACTGGCTCTATCGAAACTACTGTCTCTCTCTCAACCTATTTCCATTTAGTGATGCTCTTCCTTTTTGAATTCACCCCAATCCTGACTCCTTCACGTACCTTAAAGATAACTTTGACTCGAGGCTTCGCCCTAGAAGTAGAAGACAATGAAGAAATCACTATTGGCGGCTCTGTGGCTAGAATTACCCTTTGCTTCCACTTGCTCTCAAGGAAGTACATGCTTTTTTTAATAACTGATATGGAAAAATCCTTTACTGAAGTATTCACTGGAACATACCAATCAGGTTGGCGAAGTGGTTGGCGAGCGACTTGGTTTTTAATGAATGAATTGAGGAGCACTTCTCCATCATCATCAGACAAACCCTCCACATCTTCTGACATGAAATCAGGAATATGTGGGAGAGTAAGCCTATAGTAATGATGTAGACGCATCTCAAAATCATCCTTGCAATTGACCCATATGTCCTCAAGCGCTATCGAATGTGAATTGCTTCACTCCAACCTTGTTGAATAATGACCCAACGGATCATAGGTACGCCTCTGAGGAAAAAACTCAAGCTGGAGTTTCTCTAACTCGTTCGCCATTAGCTTGCAATCAATAGGTGTCTTACATTTGTAAATACCCAATCCGAAAGGAAAGGTGAAAGTTGGCTTGTGTCGATTGTGAACGAAAGTGTGAACCTTGTGTGCTTGTTTCATAAACTCCATGAAAAGAACTTTGTTCGACAGGTACCTCAGTAGCATCAGAGGCTCTCCTGTATAACTATACACATAGATATATGTGAAAGTAGGGAATTGGATGAACCAATCTACCCAACTCTCCATTGCTGACTTGGCCTCTGAAGAAATTCTAACATGCATCGCATTGTCTAAATCCCTGACTATTCTCATAAGAAAGTGATCATTCACCACCTTAAAGTCCTATTCAACTTTCAAAAACTCTAACTAAGAGTAGTATTTGTGCACTTGATGAATGCCAAGAACTCCATGGGTCTTTAATAGTCTAAAGCCATCTTGAAACGCAACCGAGTAAACTAGAAAAGTCACCATATGAAATTCGTACTTTCTCAAGAACTCTGTAATCTGTCGGTGAAGACATTCACTGATAAACATTGCCCAGTCAAAGGTTTCTTTCTTGTCAATAGCTTGAGAGATGAGGTAGAACATCCATGGTCAAAAAACACTTGCATCTTCTTGACCTAATACTCGGTTGAGTAAAGTTATTAAAATGGCAATCTCGTCCTTGAACTCACCATGCCTAATTTTCTTTGGCATGTTGGTTTTCTGAACTTTCAACCACCATTGAGCTACTTTCTTTTGTGATATATCCTTTTCTTCTTCCCATATCCTGTCACAATCTAGAATGGATACTATAAAGTGAACTAAATGCGGAGGGGAAGAAAAGCATTTCTCAATGTCCCTTGGTTTGAGGCTACAAACGACCCTTCCATCGGTTGACCTGATTTTTCTGGTAGACGAGTCATAATGCTTGATGCAAGCGATTACAAACTCTAGATCAAAGATTGAGATGGGAATGGATGTCGCTACAAGCAAAACTGAATGCTCTAGATTCCTGACTAAAGTGTTGTCGGTACCCTCCAGTGTACTCAAATTGATGACGGGGTAAACATGACCTAAGTCAGTATCAGTAGTTTTCAGAAAATCATGAACAAAGACTTGTTTGGCCTTATAATCTATGGGATTGTATTGCATTCTGAAAAACTAGATTATAGACTGTAAAGTTGGGTATGTTCGGACAACTTTTAGAAAAGGCTAAAAAAGCTCGGGGATAGGCTAAAAATAGCAAGTGGAAATGAATTTTTTTAGAAAAATTCTGAGATATGGGTTTTGTGCAAAATCGAATTCTAAGACAACCTAGATCAACATAATTGTGAAAAAATGAGATTTAGGCCTGCATGCAAAAGGTTTTCAGTTGATATTTGAACTGGCAGTTAGGGGCACTAGGGACAATTTTTCCCACGAAAATTTGGACATGGGTTTTGTGTAGAACTAAATACTAAGGCAACGCAGATCGACAGATTTGCGAAAAAATGTGTTTTAGGCCCATATAAAAAGAAAATTCTTGGAAAAAATCATAGTGCTCTAGAATAGAGGTAGCAAGGCAATTTTCACAAAATAATCTAAGACATGGGTATTGTTGTTGATGCTGAAATACACAAACCCAGATGATGCGTTTCTGAAGATTTTACCATTTTCTTTGACATGCGAAGAATACCTAAGACGAGAATAGAGGAAATAAGATAGAAGATAGAAGTTTTGTGTTTTGTTTTAATCTTCTTCTATAGAAATTCGCCTATGCTTGAAAATGATCTGATGAAACCTGCATGCAAATAGAAAACAAAGTCTAAAATATTCTTCCTCTGAACATTTTGAATCTATAGCCATGAAGAACACTGAATTTTGATACCTGTAGCACCTTCAGATCATTTTTATGCTCAAGAAAAGATGTTTTTAATCAACTCATAATAAGAAATAACGGGCGCCATATGCAAAACATATAAAAATTTATCCTCAAAGGCATGTCAAATGCATGCACAGCCTTGGAAAGTGTGCTTGAACTCTACCTGGACCTTCAAAACCCACGCATGGGCTATAATTGGTTTTAAAATTAGTTAACTGAATGAAGAACATGCCCTAATTAGGGTGCCACCTTTAGAAGTTCAATCAACTGGAGCATGCAAGCTGATCTCGGTCAATTATAGACTAAAAATAGGCCAAGAAGAAGTCGACTTGAAAAGAGTTGAACTAAAGAGCTAATTTCAGTTAACTGAATACATCTCTCATGCGCACCACTTCTCTTGAGCTCAAAAAGTCAACCTTTGACTTTAGGCACCTCTTCCAAACTTAGTCATTTTCTTGAAAATTTGGATTTGAAAACCTCACTGGAGCTCATGTTTGAACACTAATTCTGATTGACTGACATGTCAGATTGACTAGCTGACAGTTTCATTGAAGAGAAGGATCAAATTTGACAAAAGACTCCTTGAGGTGACAAACCCTAATTCATCCATCGGAGGCCTCAAAAAATAGGGCGTGCCTGGCCTTGAGGGGCACTTTTGACCTTAGACTTAGAAATTTTTTAATGCATTTTCCATCATTTTCATAGTGATTCTGACCCTACTTCAGTTTGTGTTTCCCGGTTTTCGGAAAAACCTTAGAACTAGCTGACTGGCTCACTGCAAAGCTAGTTGGATTTTGAACAAGAACTCTTGGAGAGCACTTCTCGTAAAAACATTGTTTGAGAGCTTAAAAACATGGGTGCCCCTAGCCTCAAGGGGCGCTTTTCCTCCCAGACAACCATTTTTTAAACTGGCTAAAATCCACTAAACCTCTGGTTGTAGGTTGCTGAGAAGTCATCTAACCCAACTAAGACATGCAACGGAAAGTTGGAACCAACACAAACAGGATGAGCACTTGAAATAATCAAACATACTGAATTGAAGGCACCAAAACCTTGGGCACCCCTAGCCTCCAAGGGCGCTTTTGCCATTTCTGGACATTTTTGATCATGACTGAAACCCCAAGTTTGACTCCTGATCATGACAACTCAACAACTCGGATTCACCCTCTGATGGATGCTTTGTGAAGCCGAATCAAGTTTGAGACAAACAACCTACACGACACTTGATCAGAAAACCTCATCTGGAGCCTCAAAAAGATGGGCACACCCGGCTGAGAGGTGCGCTTTTCACTCCAAGCTTAAGTCATTTTCAATTTCCCTCGTTTTGCATGCAATCTCCAATTTCAGGTGATAGATAGATCCGTTGAACTAGCTAGTTGGCTCATCATGAAGCTAACATGATTTCAAAGAATTCCTTGTGGAAAAGACAAGTCATAAAAAGTTGATCTAGGCCTCCAAAATTAAGGGTGCCCTTGGCTCACAGGTGCGCTTTTGCTCCAAATAGCCATTTTTTAGCATTTTCACCTGGTCGAAAATCCCCTCTGAGACAAAGCATCTTTTCAGACAAAACTCATCATAGAAACATCACCGAAGCGTTTTGAGCTTAGCTTTCGACACCTGGCACTTGGCCATCTACCATTAAAGAGCTCAAAAAACTTAACTTTTCACTTGAAAAAATGAAAACTACCCACCAGGCTTAACCTAATTTTTAACTAAATTTGACTTCACCACTGTGATCGTGAAGCAAAATAAGCTAATCAAAACAATTTTCAGCCAATTCTGACAAGTTTCAATTTTTTAGGGTTTTTGACCTAAAATTAGGGGTCCAGAAACCCTAATTTTCAAATTTTCAAATTTTGCTCGTATCTTCATGGCATCACACTGACTCAAAGCCCATACTTGATTTTCCCAAAAACTATGTTTTGACATCATTTTGACAAGGTTTAGACCATTTTAAGCAAAATGCCTTAATGAAGCAAAAAAATTGGTTTGGGTACAACATTATTCTTGTGGCCTATGATGGAAAGGGTGTGAAGAGAAATTAATGTGGGAGCAGCCCACACAAATGCAATTGAAAGAAAGCAAGAAAAGAAGAAAGACGCAAGGAAAGAATGGAGAAAGAAAAAGGTAGTAGCATATGTGCATTTTGTTGAGGACATGAAAGAAAATAAAAATGAAATTGCATGCATATGAAAAGAGGTGGCAACAACAAAAATAGAGGTATTATCTCATTTTTATGAGTTTTGCAAAGAAAATATTGATTTGCATATAGAAAAGATAAAGGAATATGTTGAAGAAGGTGATTGTGAAGTTGGGGAAGTGATTGGTCCTAAAAAAGATATAGATATAATGAATAAAATGTCACCTTTGAGTGCAAGGGAGGAGGTAGAAGAAGAGAACAAAAATATTGTAGTAGAAATTCAAGAAGAAAAAGTTGGGGCAGTAGTAGAGAAACAAGAAAACACATAGGTAAATAGTCATTTTTATGATATTTTGAAAGAAAATTTAATGTTAAAGAGATATATGAATTTTTGCATGTAAAAATGAATGAAAATGATAGTATTGTTGTAGTGAGTAACAATGAAGTTATAGAGGTAAAACAAGTGAAGTTCTAGCAAAGCTTGGTGCAATGAAGGACATTGAAACATTGAAAAGTTTGGGGCATAAGTTTGAAGAAGAAAACATAGAAAGGAAGACACATGAAAAAACTGAACAATCAAAAATAAATGAAGAAGAAGATAACTTACTAGTCCAAATTGCAGCAGTTGAAAAGGAGTGGATAACTTTGATAGCAAATGAAACAAGAGTTGTGGTTGACAAAGAGGTAAAGTTTCAATTTTCAAAGTTCTTTGATGATAAAAATGAAGTTGATTCACATGAAAATGACATGGTTTACAATAATGAATATGAGAATACTGAAATTGATGATACACTAGCAGGGGAAGAGAAGAAATTAAGATATTTGAAGACTTTTCAAAATTTGTTGAAGTTGATGTTAAAGCTGATTTGCACTTTGAAGAAATGGTGAAAGAAAGTGAAATGGGAGAGATGGTTAGGGGAAGAAATAATATGTTACAAAATGAAAAACAACAAAGTGTTGAGAATGATAAATTGAAATGGAAATATGAAACATGGTGCAACAAGATGAATTACATGAGAGGAAGAAAGAGAGGAAAGATGAAGGAAGGGAGAGACATGAAGATTCAGAGCAGGGTAAAGACAAAGAAACAAATTGATAAGGAAGGAAAATGGTTGAAGAAAAAACATATAATCTTTAAATGTTCATGAGCTCCAACTCATGGAAAATTTCTTCTTACCTCGGGTGTTTGATGTAAGAGCATCCAGGGGTACCAAGCAATCCTGCACATCCAAAAGGATTTATTTTATTTTCCTAAATTTTGGTGTGATGTTGGTCTTGCAGGCATGATATATTTCTTGATTTTTCTTCCTTTGACAACCTTGAAAGGTACCTCTTTCCATACAATTTTTTTTGGCATGAATATTAATTGTAAAATCATTTCATTTGGCTGGGGGTATTATATTGTATTCATTTGTAACTCCCAATAATTTGAAATTGTTGGCCATTAGTGTTCGGATCTTCTTGGTGCAATTGCTTGACATAGTCGAGGTGTAGGAATGAGATAATTGATGTCAATTTAGGAGAAGATTTGGAATTTTTATAGAAAATAACAATTAAGAGGCCAATGGCATGAATCACCATGCCTTGAATGGAGGAGGCAAAGTTTTGACTAGCATTTTTGGGGAGAGAAAGATTTCCTAGGTTGTGACTGTGAGACCCAGTTTCAGTAAAAATGGCATAACTTTCTCATACAATAACAAAATTGAAAAATTCAAAATGATCTGGAAAGATGGGAAGGAGACGCACAAAACCCATGTTGGCATTTTAAAAGATTCATGATAATTAGGGAGAAATGGTGGACAGAAGTAATTGGTTTGTGGAATTGTAGTGATTCTTTCCTGTAGAATTGATCTCAGTTTAGCTTATGGAATGCCAACAACATATGTTGTTCTTGTGGCTGCTTATTGTATGCAAAAATTAAATTATTCAATTTAAATGAAGTTTTGATTATATTTTCCATTAGAAATTTGTTGCAAAAATTTTTCAATTTTTGAAGTAAGGTTGTTGATGGTGTTATGGCTACTTGGATGGGTTGTTTGACAAAACCCCCATCCTTGTACTGTATCACCACTAGTATCATGTAGGTGAAATATGTTAGGATTAATTGTCATACCTTAGAGTTTAACTAATTATCACTTATGGAATGCAAATAGTGGATGATAAGATTCACCCATGGTATGACATGTCTTAACTAGATTTCACTAGTACCATATAGGTGATAGATGGCAAGAGCTACCTCATACTGAGTGGGACTAACTTTCACTAGTGGTGTTGAGGTAATATCTATTAACATCCATTAATTCAGATGGTTTAACAAGCTATGAATATATTATTGATGACCAAATGTGTTGTTTGTTGTTACAGTGTACCTTTTTTGGTGATTACCAAAATTAGTAAGGATGCTTGCTTCTCTTCATAGTTGGTAGTGAAGAGGTATAAATGATTGGACCCAAAGTGTAGTAGAGGATGAACTAATACTATTATTTTGTGTTGGGATGTATTCAAGGGATTATGCATTAGAGAACAAGGTAAAGGGGAAGTTGCTTGTAGTAAGGTTCTAACCACATCTTTTTGTTGGTTGGTCACTATGTGTACATATAGTGATATTGTGTTATTCACAATGTGTATGTGTGTTGTATGCATACGAAAGCCACATAAAATGCATATGTGATAATGCATGAGTTATTCATATTGTGTATGTGTATCTATGAATGAGATACTCATTATGTATATGTGATGTGCACATAAGCTAAATGCATCATGGGGTACATGCGTTGTGTTCATGAGCTAGTCACACTATGTTTATGTGATGCATGCATGATCAATTTACAATATGTATATTTGATGCATCCATGAGTTATCACATTTAATGTATATAATGTGTGCATGATTTAGTCACATTGAGTACATATTTTGTATGTATGAGATAATCACAATGTGTAAATGTTATGCATGTATCAACTAATCATTGTATAGACTTGTGTGTCCATACATTGATATTGGTATAAAGGTAATACTTGATTGGAAATTATTTGTTAGAGTATTATTATGTTTGGATTGATTTGAAGTATTATTTTAATTATTAGCTTAAATTTAATGAAAGGTTAGAGACTTAATCCCAAATATGAGGACGACGAATTTATGTTATTGGTGTGTGATTTGTAAAGTCTAATTCTTGGGAAGTGATATGTACGAAGGGCCATTATTCAAATGAGTGTATGTTTAGGCTTGGGTCTAGGGATGATCATAACATTATGAGAATACCATATTTTAGTGCAAGTATAAATCATGATATAGAGTTGTTGCCATGACTATGGATAGTAAGGCTTTGAAGTTGGCACTTCCAAATTGGATAGAATAAGTCTGGTTGATTAAGATAGTACAAAAGATGCAATGTTATTAGAAAAACCAATTTTTTAGTAAACAGGGTGAATTATCTATGTACAGTGAATACCTCATGAGCCTAGTGGACTCAAATGCACTAGCCCAAACATCCTAGCAATATTGGATAGAGGATATCAACAAATTGATGTAAGAGGAGTGGTGAGTACAACTACACCTTGGAGTCACAAGGAGAAAGGTTGATCGGAGAATTCATCTAATGCTATCACAAGGTAAGCATTGAATCTAGTGCCATGGAAAAGTTCGAAGATACGATTGATGAAGAGATCATTTCACTAAAGGATTGCCTACCTATGTTGTGAAGGATGACTAGAGTACCATTTATTGTTCTCCTATGGGACAATATGAACTTTTTTATGGTAACCCAAACTTGCACTTAAAGTAGATCAAAGCCACCAAGTAGAAAAAAAAACATTATTGTGTAAGAAATTTAGGTTCTCAAAAAATATACTAAAAATAAGTTTTATTCCACTACAATTTACTTAGAGTAAATAATGAAATAAAGGATTTAAGAGATATTAATGGAATTATAAATATGAAATTTAAATGAACAAAATACAACTCTTAGTTAAATTTGAAGACGGAAAAGCAATATTAAAGATGTTAGGGAATTCATTAACCATTAAATGCTAGAATTTTAAGGTATTGGTTAAAAATATATTTTAATATTTATAAATTGATTCTATATTTTTCTAGTTTAGATCCATGCCTACAAAAGTGAATTGGCACGTAGAGTTAAACCTATATCAACAAGAATGAACTGACATAAATGTGGTTGATCGAAAACACTTCATCTTGATCTTTTGATGTGTAAATTAATAATGAAAGGTGGTGTTTACACACATTTGGGTAATCTACTTAATAATGAGGGTTGTGTTTTCCTAAGTCAAAATCCTAGATGAAGTGATTAGAACAAGAATAATGGTCGAGAACAATATTCAAGCATTCAATTGACCTAGGATGATGTATCTTTAATAATGTTGCATGGTGCTCCTAATATTCTTTGTTATTCCTTTATTGTTAGATCCCTAAGATGTCTCCAATGATTTGAAATGAAAAAATGAATGGTAAATACAACAACCTAGCACACTTTAATAAAAAAAGAAGCTACACTAGATTGAACATCAATGGCTGGTAAGATGTAAATATTAATTTTAAAAGTTAAAAAAATTATGATTTAAATCTATAATTACAAAAATACTATGGATCAGTTTTACAACCAAAAATTTAATGTACAATGATAAATAAAAAATCTAAAAATTGAATCCAATTTCTAAAAAATGAATAATAATAAGATTATTCAAATGATATGTAAACAAAATTTGTACAACAATTTATTACTAATAAATTTTTTATTATATTAAAAACACACTAATAGAAGGGTGCCAAATCGTAAGGGAAATGGACATGGGTACATGCAATTTTCCCCATTAGGTGTAAAAACTAGAAATTAAATAGTCATTACACTGCTGAAGGCTCTTCAAATACGAGTACTTTTTCATTTATTTCATGCTCTTAAATTCTATAAATTAAGCTTTCAAAGTTCTATATTTCTTTATTCTATCATTTTTTGGTTAAAGCGCCAAGAGCTTCATTTGCATCAACATTTTGCTTGTTTTACGATCTTATTTTTGTAGATGGATTGAGATGGTGATCATCATATTGTGAAGATCCCTACATTTCTTCTTCGCAACACCCACTAGAAGAAATTGCATATCATAATATTGTGAAATCCCTACATTTAATGGTGATCAACAACATACTCTGTAATTGCAAGAGTTCTCCTTGTGAAGATCCCTGCATTTATATGATGATCATTTTTTCTGAAGGAGAAGAGAAAGAGAAGTATTTGAACATGTAAAAAATTTAAACTATGATAATTAAATATATTAAAGGTATTAACATTTAAAATTATTAAAAAATAGATTAATTAGAACTAATAATGAATTTGCACAGTACACAAGATTTACATGGGGAAAACCGTTAATGGTAAAAAAATCCACTAAAATATCGTATTTTATTATAAGAACACCTACAAAATAGTCTAGTAAAAAATAGACATAACCTAGGAATACTCCTCTTCAAGCTTCTACAGGCCTAATGCAATTTTCTCCAAAATGTAACATATTTTTTCATTCACTCAAATGGCAAGGAATCCTCCCTTAAATATAGGGAAAAAGGTTGGAAAACTACCTGAAAGGGTAGTTACCGTACCTTTTCAATAACAACCTTGTTCATAATTAATAAATTAAGAACTATTTAATAGTTCATTAATTATGTACAAAAAAAATATAAATGTTTTTAAGGCATTATAATAAGAACATTATATATTATAAGGGTTTTACCCCTAATAATATTATGTTCTAACACCCCCCTTAATATTAATAGGGGTTAAATCCTATCAATTTATTTTAAAAGAAAATATGAAGTACCCCAATGATGTAGGTCTTCTTGACAAGGATAAATAGGGATAAAACTATATGTCAAAATGAAAACCATGTATTTCGGACTACATGAAGAACATTTTATCATAATTTATAATCTTGATGTTCTTAAGAGATGCTATATATGAGGTCTTATAAATAATTTTATTGGAGCTTGGGTTTCCTCGAATCAATCTCACCCCAAGTTTATAATGCCCGTAGGACTTAAAATAATTCTTTTATAAGTAAAAGATTTATAGAGAGGAGAATTTTACAAGATGCCCATAGGACTTATTTTGAGGAACTATCCATTAGGAGGTGCCATTGTCATGTACACCCCCCCTCAATGGCAGCTCCTTGAGGCCAAACATTGATTTGAATTTGGATAATTTTACACTACTTAATGGCTTTGTAAAAATGTCTGCAACTTGATCTTCAGTTTGGTAATATTGAAGACAAATATCTCTATTTAATACTTTCTCACATATGAAGTGAGCTTGAATTTCAATATGTTTTGATCTCTGATGATAAATAGGATTCTTAGCAAGTGCAATGAAACTTTGATTATCACATAGGAGAGTAGTATTAATATGTTCTTCCATTTGAATTTCTTTTACAATTTGGTTAATCCAAATAGCTTCTTTAGTTGCTTCAGAGGCACTTCGATATTCAACTTCTGTAGAGGAGAGAGCTACAGTTGATCATTTTTTAGAACTCCATGTGATTTCACCTTTTCCAAGTTTAAACACATCCAAAAGTGGATTTTCAATCTATGGAATCCCCTACAAAATTAGCATCACAATATCCATATATGTGCATTTTTAGTATGAGTATAGTAAAGACCAAAGTTAATGGTGCCCTTAATATATCTTAAAATACATTTTTCCATTTTCCAATGTTGGACATAAGGTTCTTGCATGAATCGAGATGCAATGCCAAGTGCATAAGAAATATTAGAGCAAGAGATAGTTAGATAAATTAGACTCTCAACTAATTGTCAATAAAGCATAGAGTCAATTTTTTCACAAGGGGGATGAGATTCAAGTTTAATACCAGTTTCAATAGGGGTAATGGATGATTTACAATAAGATATATTAAATTTTGAAATTAAGTTTTGGTCATATTTTTCTTGAGATATAATAATTGAATGGTGATCTTGAAAAAATGGACGTTCCTAAGAAATAATGAAGATCTAAATCGCTCATTTCAAAGGTAAGGTTTTTTTTTCTTATATTTGAGTATTAAGGATGAAAGATTTCTTATTATGAGTAAGTCATCTACATATACTATAATGATAACTACATGATTATTTTCAAATTTAAAAAATAAATTATTATCAGATTTATAATTTGAGAAACCTAGGTTGAGAAAGAAGTTCTTTAGCTTGGAATGTCATGCTCAAGGGGCTTGTTTAAGTCCATAAAGAGATTTTTTTAGTTTACATACATATTTTTCTTTATCTTTTTCAATAAATCATTGAGGTTGATGCATATATATTTCTTCATGTAAATTTTCATTTAGAAAGCATTTTTAACATCCATTTGGTGGATTTCCCAACCATTTTGGGTAGAAAGTGCAAGAATTAAATGAATAGTTCCCATTTTTGCCATAGGTGTAAATTTTTCATCATAGTCTATGCCTTGTCGTTGAGAAAATCCCTTGGCCACTAATCTAGCTTTATATTTATCAATGTTTCCTTGAGGATCATATTTAATTTTATAAATCCAACAATAGTTAATAATGTTACGATTATTGGGTGGGGGACCAAGTTCCCATGTTTTATTTTTAATTAATGCATTGTATTCGATTTGCATGGAATGTCTCCAATTTTGGTTTTTATTTGCTTCTTCAACGGTTTGGGGTTCAATTTCATATAATGTCATTAACGCAAAATATGTATGTTGAATTCTAGTCATCTTAGGGAGAGAAGGTTCCACATTTGTATCTTGAATTAAGGATTGAACCCACTTAGGTCTCTTAGAGGGTGGATTAGGATAAGTGTCAAAGGATAATTGATAATTTTCTTCATCTATTGAAGTTTCAACAATATTGTTAATAGAGTTAGAGAATGGAGTTTCAAAAAAGTGAACATTTCAACTTATAATAATATCTCTCTTTGAGGGATCATAAAGTCTAAATCCTTTTGTATTTATCCCATACCCAAAAAAATATATTGAGTAGATGTTGAATCAAGTTTTTGTATTTTTCATTTAGGGATAAAGATAGAGGTAGGACTCCCAAATACTTGAAGATGAGAGATATCAGGTTTTTGCTTTGACCACTCTTCTAAGGGAGTTGAAAGATGTAAGAATTTTGTAGGAACTCTATTTAAAATATATATAGTTGTATTCATAGCTTCAACCCAAAGGAATTTAGGTGTGTTAGAAGAGATTATCATAGATCTAACCATTTCTAAGAGGGTTATGTTTTTCCTTTCAGCTACCCCATTTTGTTGGGGAGAATATGGACATGTAAGTTGTCTATGTATCCCACATATTATACAAAAGTTGTCAAAATATTTATTAATGTATTTAGTATCATTATTTGTTCTTAGAATTTTAATTTTATGATTAGATTGATTTTCAACTAGGATTTTAAATTCTTTAAATTTAGAGAGAACTTCATTTTTTGTTTTTAAGGTAATATCTCAAAATCATTCTAGAATAATCATCAATAATTGTAAGAGCATATAAAGATCCATTAAGAGAAGGAACCTGAAATGGCCCCATTAAATCACTATGGATTAATTATATGATTTTAAAAGAAATTAAATTATGATTTTTGTTAAAGGGCAGTATATGTTGCTTACCTAGAAGACACTCTTTACAAGTTTCTAATTTATTTTCCATTTTTGGTAATCCGATTACTAGATTATGATGAGACATTTCATTTAAACTCTTAATATTTAGGTGTCCTAATATTTCATGCCATAATTGTGTTTCATTTTTTATTTTATTGGATAAACAATTTTCTTTTGAAGTATTTTTAAAAATAAAGAGACCATCCTTTTGAATACCTTCTACAATAATAGTTTCATTTTGATCTTTAATGGACCATTTATCTTTCGTAAAAAAAATTAAATTATCTTTAGTAAGTTGAGAACATGATAGTAATTTGTTCCTTAAATTTGGAACATATAATGCATCTCCAATAGTTTCATTAAAAATTCTAAATCTACCTATTCCCACAACTTTTATTACTAAATTATCTCCTAAATATAGTTTTTCACTACGAGGATTAAGATTTGTTAAAATATCATGCATGTATGTCATGTGTAGCTACTCCACTATCAAGGATCCATTCATCACCAATTGATGTACATAAGGCAATATTAAGGGCAACATTGTTGTTTTGATTTTGATTTGAATTTAACTTATAATTTCTATTTTTATGAAACATATTTTTATAAAAAATAAAATAAAAAAATTGTGTGACCTTTTCCACCACAATTTAAACATTTTGACTAATTGGTTTTGTTAATTTTGTAGGAGATTTTAGAATGGTTAAATGATTTGGAGAGGTTTTGATTATCGCTATCTATCGCTATCACTATCGCTATTGTTATTGTTATTGTTATTGTTATTGTTATTGTTATTGTTATTGTTATTGTTATTGTTGTTATTATTATTATTATTATTATTATTATGTTTCGTAAGATAGATTGTATTGATTTGAGAAAATTTACAAACGTCTGCCTAGCAGGAGAATGACCAAATGCAAAAAACTAACCCCACTTTCTACTGGCCCCTGACCATGCCTTATCATTTGATAAAATTGCTAACCACTATTATGCATCCCTGGCCCTAACCAACCACCACCATTGATTACAAAATTATCTATATAACTTTTACAAAAAATGACACGATGTCGAGCCAACAAACCCCTGAGAACCATACAAAAACCTTACCAGAGATTAACATAGTGCTATTTTACCAAACCTAGACTAGACAACCATACAAGAGGTGACAAGGGACACCCATCCCTTACAGAAAGCCATTCGATTTTGAAAAAGCATTGAATTCCTAGACCCATGCGAAATCGTTGACTACCTCCATCCAAAACACCTTCTTTAGAAAATTCAATGCGACCGAAACTATCATCCTGTGCTTCACTAATTGATGCAGACCAGGAGGCTCAATTATGCTGATTAGGCCTATTTTCCAAAGCAACATGCCTTTAAACCTATCATAGGACCATGAAACCTTGGGGCAGCAATTCATATGCCTTCAAACCTCCAAAATCACAAAAATATTCCATTGGTACGGACAAACACATGCCAAACTTGAAAAACCTTGTTTTAGGCACAATTCATGAGGGTTTATTGAAAATATGGGTTCCAAGACTTATCATAACATTCCAATACATTAGACCTTCATAAAATGACCTGCAAAACTCAAAACACTATCACATATAGAGTTCCAATCATATTTTTCCAAAACCTTACTTTAGTTCCTCAATTTCACTTGGAAAACTCATGAAAACACCCTAAGGCATCCCCCTAAAACCATACAACTTGTATTTTATGCCTCCCAAACCATTGGTACATCTAAAATTCCATGAAATAAGTCATTCCACCGAGTTACAGGGCTGGACAGCAAGTGGAATGACTAGAACATCATTTTTTACACCAATCAAACCCTCAAATTAGTTAGAAACAGGCAGTCCCAGAAAAATGAAGAGATCTCTCTCAAAACTCAATATTAGAACCTCTAATTGGATTCAGATGAAAGCTATTTCATTCCCCTACAAGATGATATAAGTCTCAGATCATATGGTGGTGGTACAGATCCGTACAATGCTTGCAAAGTTCAGGAAAACAGGAAAAACATGGGATTTGAGACCACCCGGTAGTAAAACGGGGATATCTCACTCAATTCTCAATGAAATCACACCATTCCAATGCCAAAAGAAAGGTTATTCAATTATCTATCCAACCATAATAGGCTTGTAGTGTAAAACAATACGTACAGGTCGTACAATGCACGGGATCAGCAATTTCTTAATGGAAAACACAAAAAAACAGCAAACTTCTTATTAGAAACTCATTCCAAACTTCTCCAACAGCCTCCCTTCGAGATCTTACAACAATATATCATGTAATCACATCCAAACCACCCCTTGAACCGACCAACTACCATAACCACCTTTTGTTAGAGTCTAAGATGACAATTTTTGCCAATTTTGCTCTTAATCACTACCCCATTACAACTTGATCAACTTGATTTTGCAAATACCACCTAACTGACCTATTAAGCCCTCCAATACATTTAAAATGCTCATTGAGACCTTATTTAACATGGAATAAGACCCTACTCCCCATATCCCTTAAAACTCATGATTTCACATGGCCTTGGCATTATGAATCAAACTGACAAATTCAACTAAATGATTCAAAACCTTTTCAAATTACATTATGACTGGTCCTTTAGACCTTATTAAGCATAAATGAACACAAGACACACCTAGCTATCAACTTAGACTTCACAAGGTGTAGGTGCTCTTGCACCACTAATGCCAACCCCTTTAAATCCAGAAGGAATGTATAAAATTTAATGACCTCAGCATAAACTTTTAACAGATCCAAATCTCGTGGATGCGAGATGCCTTTGCTAGGTAGTGCAGCTTTAAGGGTCTCCTCCAAACCACCCAACAATTCTTTCTTGAAGATATTGCAAACCAATGCCCTCGCCTTCGTCTTGGGTGTATGGTTGTATAGAACAGATGCCAAAAACCTCGAGGCAATTTGTGGGTTTGTCCTGAAATTATCTTTATACTCCAAATGCCCTTTACCAAGGACCATTTTCATGGCCACCAAAGTAAGAGGGTCAATATTTAGCAGGATGCACTTAAGGCACTCATCTGTGACCACACAGAAGACATTTTTTTGATCCTTGCAATCAAGAGATATCAAAATTTTTGCTCCAAAACACACCAATGAATCCACAAACATTTCCACAATGAATTTGGAATGCTCTGCCATCGTTGCCTCCACTACAAAGCATTATGAAAACAAGAGAAAATGAAAATTGAATGAATTTCTTTGGCCTTTCCAACTTCTCAAATAGAAAGAAAAGGCACCACCTACTTTATTACGTTGTACATCATATACGTGCCAAACTAAAATCTGCTAGAGAACCCAATACTACCGCCATTTAGACGAATGTGTTTACGGAGAAATGATGTGAATCAATCATGACAAGTCCACTAAAGCCCACACAAACCATCATGGGCACTAACACAATTAGTTTCATAATTACTCCCAATTCACTGTTGTACAATCTATTGTAATACAGGAAAGCTAAACCTTTCCACTGACATGGCTGCCAATTCACCTACCTAACACACTGCCACCTCAACCACACCCCTCAAGATGAACTTGCCACCATCAATGTGGCAAGTCACCCACCTATCCGCCCACTATTGCTATTATTATTTTTATGTTTTACGTGTGGTTTGTTATTTTTTTGTTGACTTAATAGAGCTTTTGATGCTTTCTCTTTAGAGTGAAATTTTGACATTACCTATTCTTCTTGAATAAGAAGAGCATAGCGTGTTGATAAATCAGGGAGGTCATCTTCATTTTGATACTTAGAATGCAAAATAGAAATACAATTCCTAAACTTTTCATGGATGTTTATTTGAATTATGAAATATAGAAGTTTATCTTTTATAAGATCACATTTACATTCATCTAATTGAGATTTGATATTTTTTATTTTGGCAAGATAATTAATTACTTTTTCATCCCCTTTCATTAGAGTTGTAAATAATTCTAATATTAATTTTATTATTTTTGAAAGCCTAGATCCCTCATGCATAGATTATAATATATTCCAAGCTTCACAAGGTGATTCTATGTTTCCAATATGCAAAAGAAATTCATCCCCAATTATTTCTTAATAAAATTGGCAATGCTTCTTGTGATCTAGTTTTGAAAGAATTTATAAGATTAGGGTTAATGTTTCTACCTATAGGTTGTTTTTCCTAAATTTCTAGCCATAAATTATTCTTTTATCCTAATCTTCCATGCAAAATAATTCCCACATGAATGTGACCCCACTTTAAAATTTGTAGAATTTAACCTAGTGATGGAGTTTTTATGAATAAAAATATATATTAGTACATTTAAAAATTTAAAAAAAAAAAAAGAAAAAAAGAAGAAAGAGAATACAAAAGTTAGTCCTAACATTTATCACATATTAAAAAAATATAACATAAATCATTAAAAAATTGAAATATTATAAAAAATAAAAAATATATATATAATATCATATGTATGTATTATGATAAAAGGGATATATAAAAATAATTAATATCATACATATGTAATATGTATAACTTAAGTGTTTTATTTTATAAGAGGAGAAAATAAAGTATTATATACCTTATAATTAAAATTAAAAAAATATATTCTACATATAAAATGAAAGTGATATTTAATTTTTAGTAAAAAGAAATTAACTTTATTGTGAAAAATAATATTAAATGCAAAAGTAATAATAAATATTTAAATTTAGTGAAAAAGTAAACAATAAGAGAAAACAATATTTAACTTTATAATGATTTCCAAGTTATTAACTTATATAACTAACTTTAAAAAAATATATATCATATTTCCTCATAAATTTATCAATATTATTTTATCCCGGTATCTTTTCTTTTTTCTCCCTTTCTTCCAATAATCTTTATATCTTTTCTTGCAATAATTACAAATATTAAATTACCATAATTTATATATTTTCTTGCAACAATCTACAAATATTAATTATCACATTTAAATTGGCTCTAATACCATGTTTGAACATGTAAAAAATTTAAACTATGATAATTAAATATATTAAAGGTACAAACATTTAAATTATTAAAAAAATAGATTAATAAGAACTAATAATGAATTTGCAGATTTACGTGAGGAAAACCATTAATGGTAAAAACCCCACTAAAATATCATCTTTTATTACAAGAACACTTACAAAATAATCTATTAAAAAATAGACATAACCTGGGAATACTCCTCTTCACGTGCAATTTTCTCCAAAATTTAACATATTTTTTTTCATTCACTCAAATGGTGAGGAATCATCCCTTAAATATAGGGAGAAAGGTTGGTAAACTACCTGAATTATCGTACCTTTTCAATAACAACTTGGTTCATAATTAATAAATTAAGAACTATTTAATAATTAATTAGTCAGTTACAAGAAATATAAATGCTTTTAAGGCATTATAATAAGAACATTATATATTATAAGAGTTTTTCCCCTAATAATATTATGTTCTAATAAGGATTTTTTCATTACCATTGCCACCAGGTCCTCCTAGATGGCCCTTTGTTGGAAACCTCGCTCAGCTTGGGGACAAATCCCACAAATTTCTTTTTCTCCTTGCACAGAATTATGGGCCTCTCACGACTATCGAATTGGGAAAACAAACAAGTATGGTTGTGTTGTCTCCATCCATGGCAAGAGAAGTACTAAAGAATAATGACCAGAACTTCTCAAGCAAGACAAGCAATACAACTAGAAGGATATTTGTGCTTGCTTAGAAAGATCTACACCACAGATTTTTAGTGTCAAAAAGTTGGGTGCTCTGTAGCATTTGAGAAGAGACAAGGTATTTACAACTATTGATTACATATTGAAGGATTCTAAATTGGGAATATTGTAAATATTGGTGAAGGAGATTTTATGATTTCTCTTGCCCTTGTGGTTAAGATGGTTTGCAGCAAAAAAGGGTCTAAGATAGGGTTTGTACAAGCTGTAGAGTTTAAGGACATGGTATAGGAAGTCTTCAAATCGGTGAGGGTTCCAAATTCATTTGAGATGATGACTTAGAAGAGTCGAGGATGAGAGAATCATCCCAAGGATCTTCCAACTTTCTTGCTTCTTTTTTGCTCAAACTATGACAAAGGGAGGAGGATAATCAGCCTAGGGATCTTCCAACTTCCTTTCTTTTTGTTTGCTTTTCATAGATGTTTTTTGAACTCTTCTTTTTACTATTTTCATTCAAGAAAATGCTAAGAACTGTACAAGATGGTGGAGCCAGGCTATTCTATTGTTTGTGACCACTTTGGTTCTTACATGTATTATTCTGCACAAGTTAATTGTTTAAAGGAATGTTGTGAAGATGTTGTAGAGGGACATGACTAATTTGATGGCTTTGAGCAGATGCATTTAATAGTTGAGAATGAAGGGTTTGATCTTTTTTTATCTATCAAAAGAGCCTTAGCCTACTAAGAGGTAGAAGAGATCGAGTTAAAATGTTAAATTGGGCCCTCTCATAAGGTGCTCTCAATTTTGTCCTTCGATTACCTTGAATTCTATCTCAGACCTCATCCTATTGTCATGTTCTTTATTTTCTTGCAGCTAGCTAGTTGGTAAGATCATTGCATGTAGGGTGATTAATACTTAGCAACAAAATAATTTATAACACATTTTGCATAAGGCTTACTTTACTTGGAATTTTGGTGCAGTGACAAAGTACAAGTGAGATGTTTGTTTTTCTTTCCTGGACAACTTGTTGCTCTGGTGTCAATTATTAAATATATTCAAGCCTTAAGGTATGTCTTCAACATATGACTACAAATCAGTGTGTTTCTAGTCAAATGCATTTGCTTTTGATAATAGGGATAGCTTAACTTTTGGCTTGAACAAAACTACATTGCACAACATCCTCAAACAAATTGATGCATAAGGCACACCCATTATAGGGAGTTTTTCATTTCTTTGAAACTAATTGGGAGTGCCAGAGATCATTTTAAAATTTACATTTCCCCTATTCTGAAACTAGTACCCACTGATAATATCCATTAGCTATGTTGTCAAATTGAGATTTACATTATTTCCTGGCAATATGTCCAACAAAAGGTTTTATTAGTCCTTTGTTGATGATTATGCCTTCAACGCATAATTAGCTTGTTGATGTTCTTATAACTAGGTAGCCTCTTAAATGGACTGTTATTTTGTCTTCCTCTCCTTTTTAGTTTTAAACTACAATGGAAAAATGAGCAAGCAAAAGATTGTTGTCTCTATGCACATTCTTAGTGTGAAATCATTGCATACTATTATTTTTATGTTGTTCGGTTATTTGTGAGTCTAATTTATTCTGCTATTATTTTGTTTTAATTATATCAAATATTAAGGATCTATAATAAATTATTTTTAATTTGATCCTACAATAAAGTATCTCATTATGGACATTAGCTAATCCATAGTGAGAAAGCATTGCATGTTGAAAGTTAGCATGTTTAAAAGAGCATAGAGCTTGCAAGATCAAAGCAACATGTTGCCTTGAGCAAATTTTTGTTTACAACATAGGTCATAATTTTACTTTCTAACTAAAAAATGTCAATCATGAACTTTCAACAAATTAAATTATTTGTGTTTTAATTATTGTTGCTATAAAAAAAATTCATCGTTCTTTTTTCTTGCCAAAGACATTCCCCAATTCCTATCATTATTCTTACATGCCCTTAGGTGGGATCTTAAGAAAAATAAAATTTAAATCACATCAAATAAACCTAGTTAATGATTGTTGAACCCTAGTAAATGGTAATAAAAAACTATAGAAATAAAATCTATGCTATTAGATTTGTCAAGATTATGCTCATTCATTACACTCAAGTTTAAGAAATCAAGTCACACTCAGCTCCAAGGAAACCCAGACTTGTAGAAAAGAAATGAAAAAGATTTGATGAGTTTTTCTACATTACTCCCGTTGAGCTGAATTTTCTCTTCAATCTCATATCCAAAAAGAGTTTGATCTTAGGTGAAGGCCCTAGCCTACAAAGAATTTGATTTATTGAGGTACATATGGAGGAATATATCATGTATTATCTCTCGCAGCCCAAAAAGTAGTTTGAACTATTTTGACT
>CM021107.1:459335940-459363138 GCA_007115665.2 Sequoiadendron giganteum
CTCCCTCACCCTCTCCTATGCCCTTGCCCTCTCCCACTCCCTCTTTCTCTCCCCACTCTCTCCCTCCCCCTCTAAATCCCACACACCCACTCCAACTCCCTCTCCCTTTCTCTCTCCCCCACTCTCTCCCTCTCCCTCCCAATCTCCCCTTCCAACTCCCTCTCCCTCTTTCCCTCCCCCTTCACCTCCCTCTCCCCTCTCCCCCTCTCACACCTCCCAATCCTCCCTTCCAACTCCCTCCTCCAACTCTCTCTCCCTCACCCATCCCAATCTCCTCGTCCCTCTCCCCCCCTCTCTCCCACACCCTCCATCATCTCCTTTCTCTACCCCTCTCCCTCTCCCTCCCAATCTCCGCCCCCGCCATCTCCGCTCCAACCTCTCCCTCTCCCTACCCTCCTCTCTCCACTTACACTTCCTCTTCCACTACCTCCCTCTCCTCCTCTCCCCACCCTCTCCCTTTCTCTCCCTCTCCCCTCCTCCCACTCCTCTCTTGCCTCTCCTCCTCTCAGTCCCCCTCCCAATCTCCCTTTCTCCATCTCCTTCCCCATCTCCTTCCCCATCTCTCTCCCTCACCCTACCCCTCCCTCTCCCTCTCCCCCTCTCCCTCCCTCTCTCACTCCATCTCCATCTCTCTCTCCCTCTCCCTCAAATTATAATATATATAATAAAAATATATAAATATACATACAAATATATATATATATACATATACATACATATACATACACATATACATATATATAATCCAGACCAAAGCATCACTAATCATTTTCAAAAGAAGAAAATAGATAATTTTCTTCAATAAATATACAACTCAACTTTTCTAAGAAGTTAAAAAAACTTAAGAATATCATCATTTGATTACATATTATTAGTGTTTTTTCTTATCATAAATTTTTTGAAGCTGTAGGTTCCTTCTATCCTGCTCTGCCACATTATTGAAACTTAAGAACAAATAATCTGGTTATCAGTGATAAACATGTTGCAAAGAATAATCTGTCAAATGCAGAACATCAAAATGAACAAGACTATCAAGATGCAGAATAATCTTATTCTAGATGTCTGTATTAAAGCCTACTTTCTAGTATACATCCACTAAAATTGGGCCTAATATTTGTTTATCATCATGCCTTCAGTTGGTACCAAATCAGGCAAACATACAAGCATAAACCAATAGCAGAATGCAGACCACAAATGTGCGAAGAAAGAAAGGAAAAATATCCATTGAAGTGACCCAGCACATTGAATTTCGTTATCCCGAATGGAGGAAATTTTTGTTTTGTTATGTGGGAATGATCAGTCATAATAATGAGAGTAATAATTTAGCCGGCTCAAATTTCTTCCTGTTTGACCACCGACGGTTAATTTGAAAGATTGTTCCATTCCCTCCAAAAGTTCAAACATATAAAAAAGTTGTCCTTAATTCAAGTAAACTAAGGTCAAATGAACATAGTTACATCCAAATATTTTTTCAAGTAAGAATTCCTATGTCTATAATCTCAAAAATCTAGACTCAGGAAAACCTAGTTACTATGTTCCAATGATGTAAATTGTTTTCATATATGCACTCCAACCATATGATGCATCAAACTGTATAAAGGACCAATTTGTACATGTTTTAATTTTTTTGTACATGTTTTAACATTTTGTAGATTAGATTCCACACAACGCAAAATCCTGGTGATTCAAGAACAATTGTTTTCCCTTTATGCAACAACCATACAATTCTACAAGATTGGGATGTTGCTTTGCAGATATTGTACCTAGTTTATTAAGAAACTCCTGAATGTGTTGTCTTGACTTGTGAAACATCTGATTAACTACAACCATTTTTTCATCTGGTAATATTCCCTGATAAGAAAAGAAGCATTAAAGAAATTGCATCTATGTCTGAGGCTCATCTAAATTAACTGAAGTAATGTCAATGTGTTTTTGATATACCTTAAGAACTATACCAAACCCGCCCTCTCTTATCTTATTCTCAGGGTTAAAGTCACAAGTGGAAATTTTAATCATCTATTTTAGGTTTCATGCAAACAATTGTCATTTTGCAACCAAACTGGCCTTCACTTTATTGCATTCAATTTTATTTTCTGTTTTTTCACTCCTCTCTTCGCTCACATGCATGCATGCTGTAAAAAAGAGCAATAGAGCGAAAAGAATGAATCTCTTTCTATCTTGCCATGCACAAACAAAAATGTTTATAACTTTATTATAAAATGGGGAATATTGTAGACAAATGTATTTGATATGTTTCAAGGAAATTCTTTGCAGGGAAGCACAAGACAAATCTCATAAAATATAGAAGTAGAAACAATTTCAAAATTGGATCTCAGATCCCTAGACGTAGATCCAATAATCTGTCTGGTGTTCGGTATTTCCAGAGTAAGCGAATTTTTAAAAGAAACACAAATAAATCAGAGTTTGGTTTAGATGGAATGCTGCAAAATAGGAATAGTGGTAAGCTCAAATCCTCGTTCGTGGGAATCAAAGTGATATGGTAGTAGCCATTAAGAAGTGGGGTTGACCTTCTCATGATGCAAGGGAATATAGATTAAGATTGGCGTTCAGCTGAGATCTAATTTTTAGAATAAGGGTAGATGATAGGAATGACAAAAAAACCTGTAATTATGATGGTGTTTGTTTCTAGATAACTAGTTTTATGTAAGGATGCTAAGAGGATGACATGATTATGGTGCTAGACCTGATTTGGGTACATGGATTGATGTAAAATCAGAATAGTGGTAAGCTCGAATCCTTTGTCACAAGGAACTAGCTATTGTTAGTTGTGGTTGAGGATCTCATTTGTGAAACCATTGCCATGCAGGTTAATATAAATTTAGATTAGTGTCAATTTCAGATTTATTTTTTTCAAAATAAGATTAAAGGTTAGGAATGAGAGTAAAACTTCAACTTATAGTGGTGTTTAATTTTAGGAAAATGATTTTATAAAAGGATCCTAGAATGACGAGATGATAAGACTATCAGATCTTGATTTGTGTTCATAGATTGGTGTGGAATAAGAATAGTAGTAAGCCTGAAATGGGTTTTTCTGGGTTTGCTTAACCAATATTCTTATTGGAACTTTGAGGGCTTCTATGACATATTTTGTATTTTTCAACATTGTCAAGGCGTTTGACCTAATACTAGAGATTTTTGTTTATGTGATGTGCCTATAGACCATAGGTGATGACAAAAGGAGAGTGCATTGTGATAGAAGGGAATAGAAAGAATTGGAATGTGATCATTAATGTCTTTTCAATTTTTCCAAGTGGATACATCATAAATTTTACTAACAATGAAAGAACGCCTCAGATACAATCATGAATGGAAGTTCACAAATGGTCAACATTCATACAACCTGGACAGTTATCATGCAAAGTTTGCATTTGATCTAATTACAATTAAGACATACCTGACAAGAGCAATGATTGTTAGTGTCCAGAAAAACATGGCAATAAATCCCAACAAATCTAGTAGAAGCTATACCTGCTTCATGTTGTGTAGCACCTAAGTCAGAACCTGTAATATATTACACTGTTAAAATATAAATGATCTATTTATAAGATAAAAATGCATGTTTAGAGTCTGAATTGCAAATACCTATGGATGTAAGACAATTCATATTGTCTGTTGCAGTAAGCAATTGTAAAGATAATGTTCCTAGACATATGATTAGTAAAAACTGTACCTGCTTCATGTTGTGCAACACCTCATCAGACCCTCTAACTCGATACAAAACATTAGTCTCAAGCATGCTCATTCAAATGATAAAAATACAATGGTCCAAAAGTTTCTAAAGTCATTTCAACAAATTCTTGGCATTGTTTATGCAAAAAGCCTGCATATTTATTGATTCAAATACAAAAGTTGAATCTAAAATTTGGGGATCCAAGAGCCTTCAAATTTTACTCTCAACAACTTGTTAGAAAGCAAATTGTTAGAAAGACTTAAGTAATGAATCTTTGTGAAGTTTTTTGGTTGAGAGAGTGAGAATGTTCCACTCAAAGAATTATTTGATAGCTCAAGTACAACCAAAGATGAGAGATTACCAAAAGTAGATGGCAAGCTTCCATTTAATTGGTTTGATCGGAGGTCAAGATATGAAAGCTTTGGTAGTCCTGCTAAAGAGCTCCATGGAATGCAGCCCCAGAAAGACCCAACCTTTCAAGTCATGAGAGATTTCCTATAAAATTTGGAGGACTGCTTTGAATATTGTTACCAGAAAGAATTAAGTCAATGAGGACATATTTGTAATAGAATTTGGAATCACTCCTTGCACATTTGAGTATGCAATAGAAAGGACGTTGAGCTGGGAAGAATGTTGGACAATGAGTAGGGATGTGAGTTCCTTTCTATAATGGTTAAAACTTAAAAGTGTGCCCAATCTTCAAGAAAACATATTTATTCATGGATTTGGTACCTTATTGTTTTAATATCCATTTTTGCATGATTCATGTATGGCTTGTTGCATTTCAAAATTTATAAAAAGAAAACAAGCGTGTCAAGCAAAATTATAATGTAACGAATAGCTCCCACTCTCAACAATGAGAATAACGTGGTCAAGAATTAACGAGGACACTTATTCATTTTTTGACTAGGATATGTGTTTTTTTGACTGGCATATGTGTGTTTCAGTAAACAATGTGGTTGTGTATGTAGCCCACAAATAGTGTAAGGAAGGATAATGGGAAGTTGGCTACCAAACAGAGCATAATGAACTGCACTAGACACAATAAATTCTCCAATCCTATTCCACATCAATGGAGCAAGGGATATAGCTACAAAATGAAATTTACCCAACCAAAAGAAACAACTTTGTGATACATGTTACACCAAAAAGGGAATTTTAGTATTGTACCCAATCAAAAGAGACAATCGTGTTTGGAGAATCAAAAAATCCATGGCAGATCAAGAGACCTAAAATAGGGGCATTGTAGGTTCTTTTTGAATGATGAATCTTCTGCTACCAATTTTATTTTATTTTTAAAAAATTATCATAAAACAACAACAATTCAAGAAAAAGAGGGTAGTGATGTAATTACCTTATTGTGGTTAGGCCAGATTTGGAGTAATGGGGGCACTCAAAAGGAGCAGGGGTGTCCCTGGAAACAGTCTCCCACAATGGAATCCTTTCTGAATAGCCAAAGATTGCATTGGGCGGTGTTATACCTACCTGATATGGCTTCGTATAGTAAAACTGCTGAGGAGGAGGCATCATCACCATCTACATTGGCTTTGCTGGATATGCATACAGAATTCCCACTGTCGGTTCCTCCATTGTTTTCACTTGCTTATTTTCCTCTTTGTCGATAGGTTACTGCACACAATTAACATATTTTATAGTGTGAAGGTAGAAACATCTATGAAATAAATTCTCAGAAAAAGAAAAGCAAATTCTATTTAGGAAACTATCAAAAGAAACTTAAATTGCCCCATTTACAAAACCCTAGCTAGCATGATGGCTCTACATTTTAGTTAACTGGGGAAAAGCACCACCCCTAACAGCATATAAAGCAGTCGTTGATCTTGAACGAGAGGCATATGAAGCAACAAAGGCATGGGCAAGAGTTGCAATAGGGGAGAGGTAGTTACTCATATCTTTGGTTATAGAGAAACAAGAAGTCCTTCGACTTAATCAACTGCACAACATATTATTAAACATTTGAATTGTTATAAAGCCTAGATTTTGGATTTGAAGTTAAATACCTAGGCAAGGATGCGTTCTCTTTCAAGTTTTTCTATAAAATCTTGGCCAACTTCATGTTGGAGAATGTCACTGAGAAGACTGTCGAGCAAACAGAAGTCATCCTTGAATGCCTGGAATGATATCTCCTCTGCAATTTCATCCATGGTGTCTATCATGGTGTGTCGAGAAAGCAAATTGCTCTAAATACTACACTACTACAAATTAATCTAAACCCATCTTAACAAAATATTTGAAGAGAATTGCATCCTACGGTTGCTTTCTTGTATCCTTTTTCTGCTTTTTCTTGCATCCTATCGTTGCTTTCTTGTATCCTTTTTTTGCGTTTTTTCTTGCATTCTAATTTGAATTTTAAATTTTCTTGGGGAGTGCATGGTAGCCGGGGAATTTCATGTACCAGTTTGTTTTAACTTAATTATGCAATTGTGAAATTTGTATACAAAAGTTAATTTTATTTAGTTTTGGATTATTTTAGGGGAGTATAATTATATATCAACAAATATTATATTTTTGAAAAAATAGATTCATTTTATTTATTTATTATTATTTTTATTTATGTATTCTTTTATATATTTCATCATGTCTTATTTGTATCTATCTATGTTTTTAGACATTTGTTATTTATTATGTTTGGTATTGTCTACTATGTTCAAATATTCATGCTCCACATTAGCATGGCTATTCTCTTATTTCAAGAAATCCAACAATGTGAGATTAATCTTGTATCACACCAATTCAACCTCTAAGAATTTAAATTTAAAATCAATGGACTTTCATCTATTAGAAAACCTTTCCTCCAAAAGCATTCATACACTCAATGTATTATCTCATAAAATTGAGATTACTATAAACTTGTAGAATCTCTATGCAAGGCTTTTGAAATATCAAGCTCCCAAATTCCACTCTATGTAACGATGCATTTTAATCCATGCTTCATCTCCATACATATCAAACTTACAAGAGATACTCAACTTTAACAAGCAAAACAAAGGTAATGATAGCCAATGTCAACAATTCCTTATGTGCTTGATTTTATAGAAATAAAGTTACAAAAAACTACCATGTTGTTATCATATCCCATGAAGTCAAACAATATCAAATGTTTATAGGGGAAGTAATTGAATGAGTATGGGTGTCATACTAGTAAAATTAAGATAATGTTATTACACAATAAAAGTTGTTAATGACAAATTAAATGAGAAGCATGGACACTGTGAAAAAAATGAACAAAAAGGAACACAAAATTATCATCCATCAATGCATTCAATCACATATAGGAATGATGGTGTTGAGTCTAGATAGTTCCTAAAATTCCATTAAAGTGATATGACATTCTAGTCCCTTGATTTCCCAAAATTTTAAGTCACATGAAAAAAAGAAGATGGTGCTAGGAGTCTATAAACCCTTGCGACCCCTTTGCCTCTAGGAAAAAGTGTGAAAGAAGGAAAGAGAAAGTACGTGGGATAGGAAAGGAAGATATTGGTGTGAGGAAAAGAGAATTGAGAGGGAAAACGTGATCTCATGGAATGCATAGATTGTAGGATATAAATTAAGTGAATTAGTTGAAAAGGCTTTAAAAGCCTTTTTATAAGAAAACATGGAAATAATGGTTCATGAAGGTGAATGACTTGCGACCCACCATAAAGGCATGATTTTAGGTAGTTTAAGTTACGCGCTACCATGAGGGTATGAGAAACAAAGATTAATAGGAGGAGAATAGATTAAGAGGGCATCTAAAATTTGGGTGAGATATATTTGGGGCACCATTGGGAACATCGTGTGATAGATAGAGGTGATTTAAGGGGGGGATGACATGTAGAGAAAATATAAGAATGATATTAACACAAAAGGAATATATAAAGGAACTTGACATAGGAATAAGACATGAAGGGTTGGAAGTAAAAGGGTTTGATGAAGGATATACGCATGATCTCAAAATTGATTTGTTGAAAAAGGTTTTAGAATATCTCAAGCAAATGAAATTGGTAGGAAAATTCCCCAAACATAGCCCACATCCTCCATGCGTAGGATAAAATAGGAGATTTAGGAGAAGAAATAGACGTGTACTAAAGCATAAAGGAGGGAAATTTTGTTAGATATTAGAGTTGCAACTACCTTGGTAGATGTGAAAGATGAAACAGGAATATGGATTTCATGGAGCATAGTGAACAATGAAACAGGTACTTATTTTTTTTATTAATTATATATTTTGTTTTGCATAAGGATGTTTTTCTTAGAGTCAAAATATTTTTGAGATTAAACCTATCCCAATGTCTATGGGAAAAACACTACAAACTTTCTTATAGGCTATCTTGCCTTTTTTATTCAACCCATCTAGAATTTTAGGTATTACATAAGGTTACACTTAGTGGAATCGACAAAGAATATGATTATGTTGCCTACTAAGACATGAAAACAAGTTTCCAATTGAAGACTAATGTCATTACGTACTATGAAGATGATTATGAATATAGTACTATTGATATTTCTTTAACTACTCTAAACTTGCTAAAGAAGATTATTGATATGCACTAGCTTTAACTTAAGTGCACTATTTAAGGTATGAAGATTATTATAAGAAATTTCATAATTTAGAGATGAGGGTTGTCCTCAAATATTATAGTTGAATCTAGATTAAAAATAAAATCCTTTATTTTGACATAGATTAGGTTTGACAACCACTTTTTCTTGAGCATTTCTTTCAATTATGTTAGTGTTATAAAATTGACTCTTAAATTTTGCATTTGTCTTATAAATACTATCATTTGTTTAGTGTTTATTATAAAATATAAGAATTCCTCCTTATAATTGGATAATGCACTATATCTTAGGTGATGCATTTATCTTGAAAAAAAAAGGCTATGACAAAGGTTCTTACTATACTTATTAACAATAATTATAAGATAATGACATAAAGTATGAATTTTTATTTAACATGTCCAAGTAGAAGATTAGTGGTTGAGTTTTAAATATGAATTCATGTATAATACTTGGTAATCATATCAAAGAACATGTTATGATATGGTTGTTGTCCTATAATGATAATATTTGCAATTACAAGAAGTATATTTGAGTGAATCTTAAATTGAACCTTCATGATACAAGTTACATCCAACATCTAGGTATTATTATACATAAGGTTTGTTATCCTATAATGGTATGGGAATTCATGCATCTATGGAAATTAATAAAATTTATTTGCTACTTGGAGGTCTTACACATAGTCATCTTCTATGTAACAAGGATGTTTTGAAGTTTAACTTATAATAAATTTATTTTATTTTTGTTGACTATCCCTAGTAGGTTAGGAATTTTAGAGGGGTATACCTTGTTAATATAAGAGTATTTGGATTGCATTTTAAGACTAATGAAATAAAAGTATTAAGAATGAGATTATTGCTATCTACTAAAACGTGCACCCGAACTGAGTTGTGAAACTCAGTTAGCTAGTGAAACATAGGAGCTTTCTCGAGTTGTGGGTCACCAAAAGTGACAATGAGCCTCTAGATAGGTCAGCTTCCTAGCAGGTTATCACTTATAGCTACTAATTTTGTGTAGGAAAAAGAAGAAGTAAACGCATGAAATGAAAAATTGAAAATTAAAAGTGAAGTGATACACCAAACTAACAAGGAAAATGAAGACCAAAAACTTCAAAACTAAGCTTCAACTAATATAAACCAAGTTTCACAATGCATTATTGTGTGTTTTTGCATAAGTTCTTCACTAAAGGGGTTGAACACAAAAACTAACTAAATGGAAGGTTAACTTCACAATCAACAAACAATATATGCATTCTTTAGACACAATTAGCAACCTGCTTAAACACACTATTTGCAAAAAGGTATAACTTATGAGACAAAGCTAGAAGGAAAATATGAAAAGTTTCACAAATAGCTTGATTGAATCATTTAACATATACAAAAATGAAATGAACAAAAGGGCAAGGATTTCATTACCAGTAATAACCAAGGTATCTTTTGTATTTCATATCCAAAGAGTTACAACAATATGTCAAATACTATATAAGGACTTTTAGAAGTCACTTAGTACAAAAACTGCATAATGAAGAACTGACTCCAAAATGAGTAACAAAAACAATACATCCATCCACTCCAAGTAGTTCCACCAAAAAAGGCTCTGGAATCTTCATTTTCGTAAGCCTTCAAAAAGCCAAAAATCTAGCCACTAGATCTCATCCAAAAGAGCTCCAAATAGATGAAAAAGTCAAGCTTGAATTTTCCAACATGATGACACCTCAAACTTCCCTCAAAAAGGTCTCAAAAAGAACCAAAGTGCCTATATACCTTCCACATGTTTGCAATTGATCATCAACCTCCTCTATATTCTTGGCATGTCATAAAGATAAGAATAACTTCCACTTTTCCTCATGACTAATTCTTATGAACACATGCTCACATGTTTCACATTTAAAGGTAATGCTTTAAGTCTAAGTGATTTATAAAATATCACTTAACTTAAGCATTTAACAATATAAAGAAATGCAAAAATAATCAAAGACCAAGCATTTGGTCAAAACTCTAAGCAAAAGGTATTACTAAGTCAAAATGTGTATCAAACATGCCTAAGTCACAAGGCATAATCATAAATAAAGGCATAAGACACAAGTCTTAGCCATAGTGATAATAGTTGCATCACACATTTTTTAAAACAAAGGTAAAAATATACCTTTATGTTATCACCCAAGATTAGGGTAGAAAACCCTAACACAAAACCGACCAAAAAGAAACTCAAAGCATTTCATTTTTATCCTGCAAAACTCTAGAGTCTTTTGGCCGTCAGTCTAGGATTTCATCAGAGGGTCTCACCATGCATTCCTATAGCTTTCTCCTAGCAAAACAATCTTTAGGAATTCTAGTAAGAACTTGTCTTTGAAGAATCTACATTTTCCTTGTTATTTTTGAAGAAAACTTGCTCGAAAATTGAGTTTTACATTGATACTATGTAGTTCTTGTGTGATTTGATGCTTTTATTAAAGAGATTTTTGTATAAAATTTCCAAAATGGCCACGAGCTTATAAATTTTGTTGCTTTTCTGAATATTTAATAATACATATATATATATGGTTGTCAGTATACATATCTTTGGGCATTCATTCTCTTTAACCAAAACCTTAGCATTGAAGAGAAAGGTTTTACACTCTTTCCTTCTCTATTCTTCTTGGTCATGGCCTCTCATTAGCATACTCTTTAAATTTTGGCTTCTAGTCACAAAAATGCAATGGCCCATTTATTTCAATGGGTGCGTGTATATTGTTTTCTTGAAATGCACTTTATACTACTAGCAAACCTAAAAAAACTCAAAGCCTTCGGTTTCCTTTAGTCTTTTAAATCACGACCTAAGTATTATGAAAATCTGGAAATACATGTATAAAACCCTCATTTTTTTTTTATGATTCCAGAAAATAACCCTCAAGGGTTTCTCTGTAGATATTTTGGAAACCTATCTATGTTCCATTCCTATTTTTTAAACTCAACCATTTTCAAAACATTCTAAATATTTCATTTTTGTGATTGTTTCATGATGTTGGGCTTTCATTTCTATTCTTTGTACAATTTCCTCTATTTAGAACTTCACTTTGACATTCTCATGTAAATACTTGCAAAGAAAAGATACCCTCCTGTGTATTAGCTCGGGTTATCTGAAAAATCTCATATTTCATGCATTTTCTTGAAGAAAACAACATCTCCTTAATATGTTACTCTTTTATTTTCCTCTGATACTTTCTGTTCTCAGCATGCCATGACTTTGTCTTGGAGACTTTCATAAAGAACTATCCTTTCCAAAGCGATTGTCCTTACATTATCCATGACTAACCCCTTGGTCATTTTCAGGCTCCTGTCATATCACGTTGTACATTTACACCACAAAATATTTTGTTGAAGGACAATTACTCATCCCACTATCAACACACTAAACAAGGGATGTCATTTCTCAACAATGGAGAATCATACTTAATAGGATTCTTATACTTCTCTCAGAATTGGCTTTCAAAAACTCAATAGATTTTCATATAACATGATGATTGTCTTGATGATATTGTCACTGCCCCAAAACTCACTAGCCCTTACCATGAACATCGATCACTGTGTCAATGCATATGGAAGATTGTCTCTTTATTTCTATACAAAACTCGTGTACTGTCCACTTGAAAAGTAGTAGTTGCCACTAATGCCTAATCCTATGATTTTCTTATTATCATCTGTAGTTGATCACTCTCCTATTGTGATTCTATTAAGTGAATACATTTCATTTAATGTCCATGGTTACTTCAAGTTTAAGACCTGATGCTTGATACTCATTGTTTCTAAATGCATGTCTTGTACCCCTTCATACATAGAGAATTCCTAAGATGTAAACTTGTAAGGCATGCCTGAAAACTATTTCAATACAAGAAACCACATACACCCTTCACGCTTCCTTTAAATAAGTATATGCCACCTCTAATAGTGACAAAAACTCACTATCCAAGCTAATGTATGGTTGCATGAAGGAAACATGAAGGAATGGATTAATCTGATGATCTTAATGCTTCTTGAAAGCACTATAATGCAACATGTTGGTATCAACCCTTGTGGGAGCCACATTTTAACCTGTTATTAGATGAATTTAAACAACAACATTACTTTTCCTATACCTACACATGAAGCAAACAAGTTAGAAAAAACATGTGCATATGGCAGATATGTTCGATTTTCCTGTGTTACCTGATCATCCTAATGATGCTAACTGTTTAAATGCATTAAAGGATCATGTTGTATGTTTATATATGTATGTGCATATCAGGATTTAAGACCTTTCATTGCTCTAAAAAAACCTTCCTTCTTAGATGGAGGAAATTAGGAGTGGCAAGCACAAGACAACTAGATGCAAGACAAGTGAAGGATGAAAGATGATGTAGGGAAACTCAACTAGAACCAGTCATTCAGGCAATGACTGGTCTTTCTTCCTTTTATGTGCATTCTTTTTCAATAATATTTATAAATGTACAATGTTTTCCTTCTTCTATTTTAAAGCAGTTAGTCTCATGGCTTGTGTGAGACCTTATACATTTACATTGTTAATAAAGATTACTTTTGAAAATATTGTGCAATATTTTGTATGTTACATGCATCTGCATGAATGCAATCTGATAATGTATAATCTTTGTATTTTGTTTATGCACACATAAATGAAATAAATCAAAGGTTAAACTGTACCTTTTCTTCTTTCAATTAAAATCAATAAGCTCTAGCTGATTGAGCTATAAGTGAAAATTTGGTAACAATTATTATTATTATTAATGAGTGTATGATGATTTGAAGGATATGATGTTGCCCAAATATCTCTAATATGACTCAAATATTGATTATGTTTAGAGAAAGTTTGTAATTACTGCTAGTAAAGGGATAAGGACAATTATTAATTTTGAATAAATTTAGTAATATGTGGTTAATTAATAGAGTGAAGAAAAGTACCAAGGTGTGAATACTATATTGAAAAATCAATTCTAGACTCACTATGTAATTAAAATATTCTAAGAGGTGGCAATTCATTTCCTTTGTATTTGAAACTCCAATAGGATAGAATGCTCCCAAGTTTCATCACTAGCCTTAGAGATTAACAAGGATAAATCCTAAGAAAAATATCTAGTAGACACTAAAGTAACATGAAACTAATTTCTTTATGGTTTTCCATTTCGTGTATGAGTGAATAGGATAACAAATCCTACCTAATATGGTTTTTGTAAAGGTAATTTGTCATTTGTGATCAATGTGGCCATTGATCCAATTAGAATTTTGGTTTTTTGCATAATGAATAATAAAGGTGGTGAGTTCTAATTAGAGAATTTGATGTCCTTAGATGGAAGTGTTATAATTTAGGCTTACAAAATTAGGAATTATGTTAGAATTCCTTATTTATCGTTGATAACTATTAACAAAATCATTTAAATGAACCCTTTTTGGTGTTAATAATTAATGAAACCATGATTATGAGGAAACTTGAGCATAGGCATCCCTTGAGAGACCATGTAAGGAGAAGTATGTGTTACTTCGATCTCGTTTGGAAGTGGGTACAAAGTTAGTCCTTGGAAGAAGGATGTCATTGTAACCTCAAATATATAAGGGTGCTTTATGGGGGAATAACTCTAAGGTTTTTGGGTTGTTTCTAATTTGTTTGACCTTCTCTCTTAGCAGACTTCAATTTGAGGCTGAAATGGGTATTAGATGGTTTTGTTTGAGTTATGAAAACCTAATAACTTGTATGTAATACATAATATACTTCTATATAGTAAGAAAATATTTGACTATATGTACTTATTGGGTAAAGTCCATCTTGTGTTGGTTTTATGTAAATATTATGTGTTTGTGAAATATAACTCTGTATCTAGAGGTCTCTATGTATAGGCCCATGGCTTTATTGATTGTGATATATTTATCTAGCTCACTTGATCATTGTTATAAATCATGTTATGTATGACCCACCCAAGTGTGAGCTTCTAAGGGTTCGAGCAGTGACAAGCTATCATTGGGTCATGTTAATGATTGATGTCTACCTACTACTTTTATGGATTAGATAACATTCACCTGGTTCACACATGAATACTTGTGATGTGTGTATGAGCCAATCATGGTTGTAATAGTGTGATGCACATATTCTCTAATCACCATTGTACATATGATGTGTGTATGAGCTAGTCATTTTTATACTGTGATGTGCATATGATCTAGTCACCTGGTGGATATGTGATGTATGCTATATATAGTTACTCTGTGTGTGTGGTCTTTGGAATTATTGTATGATATAAGTCATATGTATTTTTGTATGTTTATATATTAAGGATTAGGAATTTTCGGTATGAAACCAACACTTGATGGAAAGATTATTATCATTATGATATAATTTACTAAGTTTGTAGCTTATGCTTAATGTATAGTCATGGTTTAGAGGTGAGATTATATGTAATACAAGAGGAGAGAATGAACTTCCTCAAACATTGTTGGGCGAACTATGAAGCCTTTGATTTACTGCAACCTTGGGATGTGTAGGTAGAGTCATCATGAACCTTGAGGTTCAGGCCTAGGTCTAGGGATTCCCATAATTATAGGAGCTTAGCACTTTTGAGTATAAACATATAATTGGTGATGTTTATTTTGCATCACCATGGTGAATGATGAACTTTTAAAATCAGAACTCCCATTTTAGATCATAGATGCTTGGTTGATTAAGTTGTTAGTTTAAGTGAAATAAAAAAATATTATAGTGGTCACGGGGCAAAAATTACAATTGGACCCCTATTTATTCCATTGGACGCCTGTGTTCTCTCATTTAATTAGCCTTGATTAAGTTAGGGGAAGCATAATTAATGTTCATAAACTCAACACTTATTATATATAAGTTGGGGAAAATTACATACTTATGACCAATAAATTGAGTCTTCAATTATAATGTCTTTAACACAACATTAATTATTTAAGTGGTATATTCTTACATGAATTTATTTCATAGCATCACTTTTTTCTTGATCCATTTATCAAGTTCATTCACTGAAATTGGTCTCAATCCTAAGCCTCCCTATCCATCACATTAGATCAATTTGTAGATGTAGAATTTACTAGGGTCATTTATATAGTTATGGATTTAAACCTCGGTTTTTTTAATCTAAATTAATATTCACACATTTTTACCACTAGCAATTGTGATTTGACCTAGCACACCTTTTATATCGATTTATGTGTTATTTTTTATATTTAAAGATATTCAATCAATCATTTGAACCATACATTATCTCTTAGGAATCTATAGATAAAGGAATGATCAAAGAACATTCAAGGAAATATAGAACCATTATCACAACATATATTAGCATACACCATCCTAGGATCATTACCACACTTTCTTTTTGTCCAAAATCATTTTCCCTTGGTTGTTTAATTGGTATATCTAATGGTTAGACTAAGGAGAACATGATTGTCATGATTCAATATATTTAGGGAAAAGGTGTTTGTAAATACCATAGCTCCTTATTAAGACTCAAATATCAAATAATCAAGTTAAACCATTTTCAACCAGCCTAACCTTGGCCCTAACCTTGACCCCCAACTTTATCCTAGGACCCTGACTCTTACCCCAAACCTAATCCTAATTGAACATTGATCTTGACCTGATTCTAAACCTAACCATACCCAAATTGAATCATAACCCTAATCCTAACCTAACCTTAACCCCAACCATAATTGAGCCATACCTTGACCCTAACCCTAATTAAACCCTAACCCTAACCCTACTTGAACCCTAATTGAACTCTAACCTTAAATAAACTATCACCGATACTAATTGAAAACTAGCACTAATTGAAACCTAAAGTTGATTCTAATTCTAAATCTAACCCTAATTATAATCATAATTCTAATTCTAACCCTATTCATAATCCAAATTCTAACATGCACCCTAATTCTAATGGAAACTTTAGTTCTAACTATAACCTTAATTGAACCGTAACCCTAACCATAATTGAACTCTAAGCTAATATAAGCTAACATTATCCCTAACCACATCCATCATTGAACCCTAACTCTAACCCTAAACCTTAACATACACTAATCCTAACCTTGACCCCAAGATTTATTTTATAACCCTAACTTTAACCTAACCATAATTAAACTCTAGAATTGAATCTTAACCCTAACTTAACCTTAATCATACCCCTAATTGAACCCTAATTGAACCCAAAACATATCATTAACCTAACCCTAGTTGAGCACTTACTCTAACCCTAACCCTAGTTGAACACCAACTCTAACCCTAACCTTAATGCCAACATCGACCTTAACCTTAAATCCATATTTAAACCCTAACCCTAATTGAACCATAACCTTAATTAAACCTTAAACTTGATTTACCCCTAACCCTAACCCTAACCCTAACACTAAAATTAACCCTAAACCTAATTGTGACCGCAAGCTTTATCTTAGAATCCTAACCCTAAGTAAACCATAACCCTAATTGAATTCTAACCTTACTGTAATTGAACTATAATTGTAGCCTTAATTGAATCTAACCCTCACTCAACCTAAACCCTAATTGAATTCTAACCCTCACTCAACCTAGACCCTAATTGAATTCTAACCCTAAATGAATCTAACCCTCACTCGACCTAAACCCTAATTTAACTCTAACCCTAAATGAATCATTTAACTAGAACCCTAATTGAAACATAAGCCTAGTTCCCTCATTATAACCCTAACCTTTATCCTAATTCCAACACTAATCCATAGTTAAATTATAATTCTAACTCAAACCAAAATTCTAAACCTATTTTTTATGATACAAAAATCTATGTGGCTATAATACATATGGCTTGTAATAATCTATTATTTCAAACTATTATCTCAATTGCTCCTAAATTGATATTTGATAAATAATTTATCGACTAACTAACAAGTACAATTGCTATAATACTAGATAGACAAGTACTTCCCACTATGTGAAACTTGTTTACTTTAAAGAATGGTAATTAGTTTTATTCATTTAAAAAAAAATGATTTTAAAATTGATTATTACTTATTAAGTTTCAAATTTCATTTTTTTTAAATAAATAAAATAATTATATTGTATGGATAATATTTTAAACTAATGCAACCAAAGAAACACTTAACAAAATTGAGCCATTATTGAATAATAAGATCCAAAAAGTTGAAATTTGTTTTCATATTAATTGCTTCTATTATTCGTCCTCGTTGCTACAATGAAAGAGAATTATTTATATCTAAAAACTAAAAAAAAACCAAAATTATTGTTTTTAGGCATTTTTTGGCATTTGTCTTATTTTGTCATTTTTGGTAATTCACATATATATCCCTTTGAGATTAGATTTTTCCTTAAAATTTTATAACACTAAGGTAAGACAAATTGTCAACTTACAATTCAAATTGGAAACATGAGTTCCAAGTTACTAAAGACACAACTTTCTAAGAGCACGGAAAAATAATAAAAGCTAATTTTGAGGGCCTAGATGAAATATTTTGGCCTTGAAAATGTGTGAAAATTAGACCTGGAAACACATTACTAGTTTTTGCTTGGTTTATTCCCAAATACCGAGACCTGAAAATGAATGATTAAGTTGTATTTGGGTTAGTTTTATATTGTAAAAATTGTTGACTATGTGTTTTCTATTTTTTGGTGCTATAGAAATAATATTATTAGTTTTATCTTATTCTTCTTTTAACATTCAATAGGAAATAATGGTATTAGTATAATTGAAGGTCTCTTCAAATGACTAAAATATATGAATCTTCAAACTTGAAAATTGAGTTTATGTAGTCTGTTTCAATTGCTTTCAACATGAAATTTGACATTGTGCAACATAGTTTTAATGATTTAGACCTAGAAATCACTATCCTATTTTATGTGTTTTGAAATTGGCATTTTGTAGCCTAACTATGGTGCTTTGGGCACAAAAATCAATAATCTATTGTACCTTTCCTCTTAGAGAGGAAAAGACAATCCACCATACATTTGAAGTAGTCCATCTTCCATCTTCTATAGTCTGTTGTATATCTCCTACTATATATAGGAAAAGTCCCTCCCTCAAATGTTGTTGAGATCCGAGCATCCATCTTTTGCAACCTATTTCAGATATGTTTTCCTTCAATTCTTAAGTCTCATCATTGTATTTTTTTACCTTGTTTACCGATTCACTCATATTTCATTAAAGTGCACAATTATTCATGTTTCTTAATCAGAATTACTGTTTCAATTTGTCTTCCAAACTAGTTTTTTCATGTTTAGCTTAGTGTACAGTTCCTCGAGTCCATGGTTGAATACTCATTAAGGTCATGTGGCAGCCCTGTTTCTCTTTAGTCATATTTGCATTCGATTTATTGGTAGTGCATTATATATTTTATTCTTCAATAATTCTCTTATCCTTCTTCCATAATTATCTTTTCCTTCTTTTAGTCTTCCTAGAATATTCTGTCTTTCATTAGTTTTTTATTCAAATTTGATAGCTCTTCTTCAAGTATTTCTTTTTCAACAAATATATTTATGAAGACTATCTTGTTCCATTCCTGTAATTTCCTTTTGATATACTAAAGTTCGGTTTTACTTAGTTTTGGACTTTTGAGTGGAGTATAATTATATATCAACAAATGTATTTTTGAAAAATCAGATTCATAAATTATTTATTTATTATCTTTTTTATTTATATATTCTTTTATGTATTTAATCATGTCTTATTTGTATCTATCTATATTTTACACATTTTTTATTTATTATGTCTATTATTGTCTACTATTTTTAAATATTCATGCTCCACATTAACATGGCTATTCTCTTATTTCAAGAAATCCAACAATGTGATATTAATCTTGTATCACACAAATTCGACCTCTAAAATTTAAATTTAAAACCAATGAAATTTCATCTATTAGAAAACCTTTCCTCCAAAAGAATTCATACACAATTTATTATCTCATAAAATAAAGATTACTATAAACTTGTAGAATCTCTATGCAAGGCTTTTGAAATATCAAGCTCCCCAATTCCACTCTATATAATGACAAATTTTAATCCATGCTTAATTGATCCATACATATCAAACTTACAAGAGATACTAAACTTTAGAAAGAAAGATAAAGGCAATGATAGCCAATGTCAACAACTACTTATGTTCTTGATTTTATAGAAATAAAGTTACAAAAAACTACTATGTTGTTATCATATCCCGTGAAGTAAAATAATATCAAACGGTTATTGGGGGATTCGTGGAATGAGTATGGGTGTCATACTAGTAAAATTAAGACAATTTTATCAAACCATAAAAGTTGCTAATGTCAAATTAAATGAGAAGCATGGAAACTGTGAAAAACATGAACAAAAAGGAACATGGAGTTACCATCCATCAATGAATTCAATCACACATATGGGAATGATGGTGTTGTGTCTAGATAGTTCCTACAATGTCATTAAAGTGATATGGGATTCCAGTCCCTTGATCGTCCAAAATTTCAAGTCACACGAAAAAAAGAAAATGGTGCTAAGAGTCTATAAACCCCTGCAACCCCTTTGCCTTTGGGAAAAAGTGTGAAAGAAGGGAAGAAAAATTACATGGGATAGGAAAGGAAGATATTGGTGTGAGGAAAAGAGAATGGAGAGGGAAAAAGTGATCTCATGGAATGAATAGATTATGGGATATGAATGAAATGAATTAGTTGAAAAGGCTTTAAAATCTTTTTTATAAGAAAACATGTAAATAATGGTGCATGAAGGACGAATGACATGTGACCCACCTTAAAGGTGTGATTTAAAGTAGTCTAAGTTAGGTGCTACCATGAGGGTGTGAGAAACAAATATTAATAGGAGGAGAATAGAGTAGGAGGGCATCTAAAATTTGGGTGAGATAGATTTGGGGTAACATTGGGAACATCGTGTGATAGATAGAGGTGATTTAAGGGGGGATGACATGTAGAGAAAATATAAGAATGATATTAACACAAAAGTAAAATACAAAGGAACTTGACATAGGAATAAGATGTGAAGGATTGGAAGGAAAAGGGTTTGATGAAGGATATATGCATGATCTTCTCAAAATTGATTTGTTGAAAAATGCTTTATAATATCTCAATAAAATGAAATTGGTAGGAAAATTTACTAGATGTAGCCCACATCCTTCGTGTATAATATAAAATGGGAGATTTAGGAGAAGAAATAGATGTCTAATAAAGCATAAAGAAAGGAAATTTTGTTAGATATTAGAGTTGCAACTACCTTGGTAGATGTGAAAGATGAATCAAGAATATGGATCTCATGGAGCATAGTGAACAATGAAACAAGTAATAGTTTTTCAATTAATTATATATATTTTTTTGCATAAGGATGCTTTTCTTATAGTTGAATTAAGACTAAATGTAGAATCCTTTATTTTGACATAGATTAGGTTTGACAACCACTTTTTCTTGAGCATTTCTTTCAATTATGTTAGTGTTCTAAAATTAACTCTGAAAATCTGCAATGGCCTTAGAAAATACTATCATGTGTTCAATATTTATTATATGATATAATAATGTCGCCTTATTATTGGATAGTTCACTATATCTTGAAGAAAAAAAATTAAATACTATGACAAAGGTTCTTACCATACTTTAATAGTTATAAGATAATGACATAAAGTACAAATTTTTATTTAATATGTCCAAGTAGAAGATTAGTGGTTGAGTTTTAAATATGAATTCTTGTATAATATTTGGTAATCATATCAAAGAACATGTTATGATATGGCTGTTTTCTTAGCATGATAACATTTGCAATTACAATAAGTATATTTGAGTTAATCTTAAATTGAACCTTCATGGTACAAGTTACATTTAACATCTAGGTACTATTATATATAAGGTTTTTTTTATCCTATAATGGTATGGGTATTCATGCATCTAAGAAAATTTCTTACTATTTGGAGGTTTTACAGATAGCCATCTTCTATGTAAGAAGGATGTTTTGAATTTTAACTTAATATTAATATGATATTTATATATATATATATATATTTTACTATCCATGGTAAGTTAGGAATTTTAAAGGGGTATACCTTGTTAATATAAGAGTATTTGGATTGCATTATAAGACAAATAAAATAAAAGGTTTAAGAATGATATAATTTATTGTATGATGATTTGAAGAATATGATGTTGCCCAAATATCTCTAGTAAGACTCAAACATTGATTATGTTTAGAGAAAGTTTGTAATTATTATCGGTAAAGGGATAAGGATAATTATTAATTTCGAACTTTTAGTAAGATGCGGTTAATTAATAGAGTGAAACAAAGTACCAAGGTACAAATACTAAATTGAAAAATCAATTCTAGAATCACTATGTAATTAAACCAATCTAAGAGGTGAAAATTCATTTCCTTTGTATTCAAAACTCAAATAGGATAGAATTCTCCCGAGTTTCATCACTAGATTTAGAGATCAACAAGGATAAATCCTAACAAAAATATCTAGTAGACACTAAAGTAACATGAAAGTAATTTCTTTGTGGTTTTCCATTTTGTGTATGAGTGAATAGGATAAAATATCCTACCAACTATGGTTTTTGTAAAGGTAATTTATCATTTGTGATCAGTATGGCTATCGACTCAATTAGACTTTTGGTTTTTCACATATTTTTTGCATTATGAATAATAAAGGTGGTGAGTTATAATTAGAGAGCTTGATGTCATTAGATGGAATTGTTATAATTTAGGCTTACTAAATTAGGAATTATGTTATAATTCCTTGTTTATCATTGAGAACTATTAACTGATGTAAATCATTTAAAGGAACCCTTTTTGGTGTTAATAATTATGAAACCATGATTATGAGGAAACTTGAAAATAAGAATCCCTAATAAATCATGTTATGTATGACCCACCCAAGTGTGAACTTCTAAGGTGCTGGAGAAGTGACAAGAAATCATTAGGTCATACTAATAATTGATGTCTACCTGCTACTTTTATGGATTGGCTAACATTCCCCTTGTTCACACATTAATGATTGTGATGTGTGCATGATCCAATCATGGTTGTACTAGTGTGATGTACATATGATCTAATCACCATTATACATATGATGTGTGTATGAGCTAGTTATTTTTATACTATGATATACATATGAGCTAGTCACCTAGTGTATATGTGATGTATGCTAGATATAGTCATTGTGTGTGTGATCTTTGGAATCATGGTATGATATAACCCTGTAATGTCATAAAATTGCACCCCTTGTAATTTCACATAAATTATTGCATCAACTTTAGTGTCCACTCCCTTAGAATTTGTGTAGGCTCATTTTAGCCCCAACATTAGCCTTTTTCCCTTCTTAGGGATGATCAAGACCCCTTTTCAATAGCTACCTTCACGTATCAGCTTTGTGTCAAACCTTGTGCTTTTCCAATTCTTATCGTTTTGTAGCGTGATGTGTCTAGACACTAGCACACCGAACGAACATCCACGCATTGCGCTAGCATCCTATGACCCTTCAATGTTCAAACAACTATTTTTTAGCATGTTTGCCCCTTTTCGACAGCTACTTTTGTCAGTGGTAACAATCTGGATGTCTTGCAACCACTTAGGAAGCTTCTTTTCCCCCCTCTTTTCTCTTTATATGCTATCTTTTCACTTCATTTGCTCCCTTTGGACCTCTCTAGCTTTGGCTCTAGCCTCTTCCTCTTCCCTTTGTCTCGATATCTTGCTTGCACAACTCCATACAACTTGCTACAATAGAACTCTCTCACGTCCTTACAATACTCTTTGCAAATCCCTTGGCTCTAATATCTCTATCTCATTTAAATCTTGTGCTTGCTTGCAAGCATATTGGGATTTATCACATCTCCCATCAATTGAATCTTTATCTCATAATACAGGTTCTCCTACTCTTAGTGGGGATTTCTTTTATAATTTCATATTTGCTTACTTCATTCACTTCCTCTACCTATTTGGCTGCCCGTGGAGGTGGGAACACCAAAACGAGGGTTTGATTGAGGCAAACCCCTATACAGCCCCAACATTTTCTCTAGATCTTATATATGCAAGTGTTGAAGATACCCATTAGTTGGAGGCTTCATTACTTGGTTTGATATGAGAAGTTTATATCTCTTATTCTCTCACTTAATCATTTAATTTACTTATTCTCTGCTCTATTACTTTCCATTACTTTCTTGCATTCTAGAATTTCTTAACAATTTGATTTTTAGTAGTTGCTCTACTATTTTATATGATATTATAACTTTTTGGTTTGTATGAGACACCAATGCCTTAGGGATCCGGCGCACCGCGCTATCATCCTTATTATGCACTATTGTCCATTGCTCGAGAGCTCATTAGTTTGTCCAGAAAACCTTTGTGATTTACTCCTTCAAATTCTAGAACTCTCACTCTGTTCCCTAAGGTAGTTTAGGGTAGTTCACCCCTTGGGAATCTCTTGAGAATAAACAGACTCGTGAGTAGCGAATCCCCCTTCTCTACAAACCCCTATGCATTTTTGTATGTTTATGCATTAAAAGGATTAGTAATTTTGGTATGAAACCAACACTTTATGGAAAGATTATTATCATTATATTATAATTTACTAAGTTCATAGCTTATGCTTATTCTTAATGCATAGTCATGGTTTAGAGGTGAGATTAGATATCTCATACAAGAGGAGAGAATGAACTTCCTCAAATATTGTTGGGTGAACTATGAAGCCTCTAATTCACCACAAGGGGATGTGTAGGTAGGGTCATCATGAACCTTGAGGTTTAGGCCTGGGTCTAGGGACTCTCCTAAATAAAGGAGCTTAGCACTTTGGATTATAAGCATATAATTGGTGATGTTTATTTTCCATCACCATGGTGAATGAAGAACTTTTAAAATCAGCACTTCCATTTTAGATCATAGATGATTGGTTGATTAAGTTGTTAGTTTGTGTGAAATGAAAAATATTGTAGTGGTCAAGGGATAAAATTACAATTTTTTTGTGCCTAATACTATATACTTACAAATTTTTGTACCCCTCACTTTTGGTGTTAATTTTTTTCCTTTTGGTGTTATCCTTACTAGAATCAATTTCAACAAACTTTTTGTGTTTTTTTTGTAATAGTCTTGTTCTTTCACATGGTGTGGCTTTGTATGGATTTGGTATGACCTTCATGTGCTATAGTTAGAAATATAATTTAGTTATCTTTCATTTAGTGTTGGTTTGGTTAAATTTCATTAATCTTAGATAAAGTTATAGCATATTTGGTAATAGTAGGTCTGAATCTGCCCTAGGGTTTCTAGTTTTGGGGAAAATGGAACAACTCTTATTTCCACCATTGGATTTTGATAAAAAATTGGAGGAAAGGTCTGTAATAAGGTCCTCTTCAGTCTCACCAGAGCGATTGGCTTGATTCTTTTATTTATGAAAGTAATAGGTGATTTTTCCTTTCATTTGCATGCATATTTGCCTAAATATGCCTAGTCAAGAAGCGGGATAGTCAATTTTTAAGGATTTGTTTACAAAGAAACCCTACCTTATTTTTTTCTATGTATAAAAATGGCCAAATGGGTATCCTAAATAGGTATCATTTTCTCTAGATTGGGTATGGGTCAAAAGATATGTCCAATTTTCCTTTTTGGAAGGCTATAAGGAAGACCAAGGTTTTGTGAAGGAAAACCCACATTTTGATGAAAAAAGGCACTTGTTTAAGGTTGTTTTTAGTTTGATTACCCTTTCTCTTCATTATTCCTCTACCCCATCATATTTCTACTTTATTCTTTAGATATATTGGTGTTTCATTTGAATGTTTTAATTATGCAAGGGTTGTTGGCAAGATATAGAGGGTTGTGAGGCACCACATATGTAATTTGGGTCATTATAGACCCATATATTTGTTATATATCCCTTAAATAGCCTTAAAAAACCTTTAATATTCCTAAATAAGCTATAGCAGTATAAAATGTTATGGAGGAAAAGGTAAATTTGTGATAATACAATAATTAAGTGTTATTATGAAGGGATATGATGGAAAGGAAATATGAAAAGAAATTAAAAGGATATATAAATAAGGGAAAAGTGAGAGATAAGAGTATGGAATCATGGGGAATAATATACATTAAATATATGTGAGAATAAGGAAGATGAAATGTGTAAGACATGAAGAATTAATTCTAAGACATGTATAAGTCATTAATGTATATTAATATATGATTTTATGGTTGTATATATATGAATGTATATAATTCATTATAATTTGGTTTATACTAATCAAATATCTAAGTTCACCCTTTTTAATGCATCACACCAATGTTTACTATATATAATAGAATATTAAACCTTAGACTCTGGTCAAGGTTTTTCTATCAACAAGGGTCATGGGAAATCTTTAGTTAGGATATATTTATCATTGTAGACACCTAAAATGTTACCTTACCCATCCACACCTCATCTTAGCCTATCCCAACCTATTAATTAAATAGATACTTGTTATTTATTTAATTAATTTCCCATTTACCTTTATCCACCACCTTTAATTAAACAAATCTATATTTATTTAATTTATCTAACCTTTATCCTCATTCCTCTAAAATACCATAACCTTTCTTAAGTTAATTAATCCTTGATTAATTAACTTTATCCCCATCCTAATCATCATTTTCTCATTCTTCGATTTTTGACTCCACCTAAGTTAGGTTCATTAACTCAAGCCATATTCATTAATCAATTAATCCTTGATTAATTGATCTAACCTTCATCCCTAATCCTCATTATCATCAATTCATAATTTTAAATTCCTACATATGACTTACCCCCACTAACGTCTTACACAAGCCACCCTATGAGCCACCCTATCTCTTTAATGTCTCTCTTCCCAATGTGTGCTCACACATGTGTGAGCACACCTCCCCATTTCACCCCTTTCCATCTTTTGACAATTTTCACAAGGCTAATCAATCCTCATCCTTGATCCAAACCTCCCCTTCGCAATCAATCTCAACCCTCCATTAGCCATTCAATCCTAGCCATTGATTCCTCTCACCAAAATTCTATATAATGAGGCCTTGGATCTCATCTCTCATAACACACACTCTTCTCATCCTTATGCTTTCTAAATCCTCATCAAATTCATCTATATCCATATCATCATCATGCTAAAATTATGAGCAACCACATCCCTTATCAACATTGGAGAAAATCTGCACGAATGGATGCTTCTTGTGAGCTCAATCTATGAAGAGGAAGTAGCAATGAAGGTATAACTTATTAGTTTGTATTTCTTATGAATTTTCCTCTATTTCTATCATTTACCTTCTTATTCATCTTTCCCATCTTCATTTTGGCATGCCCGATGGCTTCCCACCCCTTTTTACTAACACTTCATTAAGTATTTGTGCGTTTTGAAGTTTTAGGTGCCATTTTTGAGAAAATACTGCAAAGTGGCACCTAACTGAAGACTTGTGGCACCTAGGTTCAAAGTTGTGGCACCTGTGTAACCCATAACTATTCTTCCATTTTCCAATGTTGTTATCATCATTCTGAGGTAGATCTAGGGTTTATTTGGCTTCTAACATTTTTTTTGTAGGTCTTCATTGTCCTAAAACTTTTTTTTTAGGTTCATCCATCATTTGCATGCTTAAAATAGGTGTTTTTCAAGTTTTGTGAGACTAGGCTTTCATACAAGCATTCTAGGTCACCTAAGATCTTCATTTTGAGCTCATTTTGATTACATTTGGGGGCATATTTTGGCTAAATATTCATGTTTTTAGGTCCCCCATATGTTCATCTATCCATTTCCCCATTTGGGTCATCACAAAACTTCATTTTCTGACCTTCGAGAGTTAGTTTTTAGCACTTTCTACAAAATGGTGTCTAAGTGCAAAATTGTGGTGCCTTTGTTCAAAATTGTTGCACCTCTATTTTAGGGGACATATTTTTTGGTTTATTAGGTTTTTGTAGCAACAAATATTTTAGTTTTAAGTCATTACATGTATTTTCA
>CM021107.1:459363238-459411532 GCA_007115665.2 Sequoiadendron giganteum
AGAAGCATAGATATTTCACCAAATAAAGAGTGAATAAAATTGAGATGAATAATTTACATATGGTACAAGCTTTTAAAGCCATGAGAAAAGTGTTGGGTAGGAAAACTACCCACATGGGAAAAACCACCCAAGAGAAACTAAATACAAAACTAATAAATTAATCTAAATGCAAGCCTAAGTAAACTTAAGCATAAATATGCTATTTACTTTAACAAGAATTATCCTAGTTTACAATAGAAAATAATAGTAATCATTATTATATGTTTGATTGTCAATACTAATAATTATTATGTGTCCCCTAATATAAAAACATCTTTAATAATTGACATTATTGATCAAGCCTTACTTGAGTCATAGTTCAATTATGATCTACTAATTTCTAATTTTAATATTGATGAAGACACATAATGTAAATTCAAACACATTACAAACATTCTTCAATAATAACAATATAAATTTTCAACTCCACAAAATAAAATAAAAATATCATTATTACAACATTTCAAATGGGTACTAACCACTACATATGGGTTGTTGAGTACTTGTCTTTGACAAATATTATTACAACTAGCACTACTTACTTGTTTAATACTAATTGTACTTTATGAAATAATTATATGTTAGATTTTTTCTATCTAGTACAAATATTTATTTTTGGAAAGTTATATACAAATTTTAACAAAAAATATTCAAAAAATAAATTATCAATAATTTGATTGGTTGTCTGATTTCAACTTTTATTCCAACCCTCATATTCAAAAAAAATAATAATGATTGATATAATTATAATCTATTCATTATACAAACACTATAATTATATTATAATTACAACTTTTTTATTAAAAGTAATAGATAAAATCAACAACTTTTAAATAAAATATAATGTAATAAACAAATTATAAATGAAGCTGGAAATTTTGTTAGATATTAGAGTTGCAACTACCTTGGTAGATGTGAAAGATGAAACAGGAATATGGATTTCATGGAGCATAGTGAAAAATGAAACAGGTACTTATTTTTTTTATTAATTATATATTTTGTTTTGCATAAGGATGTTTTTCTTAGAGTCAAAATATTTTTGAGATTAAACCTATCCCAATGTCTATGGGAAAAACACTACAAACTTTCTTATAGGCTATCTTGCCTTTTTTATTCAACCCATCTAGAATTTTAGGTATTACATAAGGTTACACTTAGTGGAATCGACAAAGAATATGATTATGTTACCTACTAAGACATGAAAACAAGTTTCCAATTGAAGACTAATGTCATTACGTACTATCCAGATTATTATGAATATAGTACTATTGATATTTCTTTAGCTACTCTAAACTTGCTAAAGAAGATTATTGATATGCACTAGCTTTAACTTAAGTGCACTATTTAAGGTATGAAGATTATTATAAGAAATTTCATAATTTAGAGATGAGGGTTGTCCTCAAATATTATAGTTGAATTTAGATTAAAAATAAAATCCTTTATTTTGACATAGATTAGGTTTGAAAACCACTTTTTCTTGAGCATTTCTTTCAATTATGTTAGTGTTATAAAATTGACTCTTAAAATCTGCATTTGTCTTATAAATACTATCGTTTGTTTAGTATTTATTATAAAAGATAAGAATTCTTCCTTATAATTGGATAATGCACTATATCTTAGGTGATGCATTTATCTTGAAAAAAAAGGGCTATGACAAAGGTTTTTACCATACTTATTAACAATAATTATAAGATAATGACATAAAGTATGAATTTTTATTTAACATGTCCAAGTAGAAGATTACTGGTTGAGTTTTAAATATGAATTTGTGTATAATACTTGTTAATCATATCAAAGAACATGTTATGATATGGTTGTTGTCCTAGAATGATAGTATTTGCAATTACAAGAAGTATATTTGAGTGAATCTTAAATTGAACATTCACGATAAAAGTTACATCTAGCATCTAGGTATTATTATACATTAGGTTTGTTATCCTACAATGGTATGGGAATTCATGCATCTATGGAAATTAATAAAATTTCTTTGCTACTTGGAGGTTTTACACATAGTCATCTTCTATGTAACAAGGATGTTTTGAAGTTTAACTTATAATATTTTTATTTTGTTTTTGTTGACTATCCTTGGTAGGTTAGGAATTTTAGAGGGGTATACCTTGTTAATATAAGATTATTTGGATTGAATTTTAAGACTAATGAAATAAATGGATTAAGAGTGAGATTATTGTTATCTACTAAAACTTGCACCCGAATTGAGTTGTTAAACTCAGTTAGCTAGTGAAACATAGGAACTTTCTCGCATTGTGGGTCACCAAAAGTGACAATAAGCCTCTGGATAGGTCAGCTTCCTAGTTGGTTATCACTTATAGCTACTAATTTTGTGTAGGAAAAAGCAGAAGTAAATGCATGAAATGAAAAATTTAAAATTAAAAGTGAAGTGATACACCAAACTAACAAGGAAAATGAAGACCAGAAACTTCAACACTAGGCTTCAACTAATAGAAACCAAGTTTCACAATGCATTATTGTGTGTTTTTGCATAATTTCTTCACTAAATGGGTTGAACACAAAAACTAACTAAATGGAAGGTTAACTTCACAATCAACAAGCAATATGCATTCTTTAGACACAATTAGCAACCTGCTTAAACACACTATTTGCAGAAAGGTATAACTTATGAGACAAAGCTAGAAGAAAAATATGAAAAGTTTCACAAATAGCTTGATTGAATCATTTAACATATACAAAACTGCAAAGAACAAAAAGGCAAGGATTTCATTACCAGTAATAACCAAGGTATCTTTTGTATTTCATATCCAAAGAGTTACAACAATATGTCAAAAACTGTATAAGGACTTTTAGAAGTCACTTAGTACAAAAACTGCATAAAGAAGAACTGACTCCAAAATGAGTAATAAAAACAATACATCCATCCACTCCAAGTAGCTCCACCAAAAAAGGCTCAGGAATCTTCATTTTCGTAAGCCTTCAAAAAGCCTAAAATCTAGCCACTAGATCTCATCCAAAAGAGCTCCAAATAGATGAAAAATTCAAGCTTGAATTTTTCCAACATGATGACACCTCAAACTGTCAAAAAGGTCTCAAAAATAACTAAAATGCCTATACACCTTCCACATGTTTGCAACTGATCATCAACCTCCTCTATATTCTTGGCATACATCATAAAGATAAGCATATCTTCCACTTTTCCTCATGACTAAGTCTTATGAACACATGCTCACATGTTTCAAATTTAAAGGTAATGCTTTAAGTCTAAGTGATTTATAAAATATCACTTAACTTAAGCATTTAACAATATAAACAAACGCAAAAATAATCAAAGACCAAGCATTTGGTCAAAACTCTAAGCAAAAGGTATTACTAAGTCAAAATGTGTATCAAACATGCGTAAGTCACAAAGCATAATCATAAATAAAGGCATAAGACACAAGTCTTAGCCACAGTGATAATAGTTGCATCACACATTTTTTTAAACAAAGGTAAAAAAATACCTTTATCTTATCGGCCAAGATTAGGGTAGAAATCCCTAACACAAAACCAACCCAAAAGAAACTCAAATCATTTCATTTTTATCCTGCAAAACTCTCGAGTCTTTTGGTCATCAGTCTAGGGTTTCATCAAAGGGTCTCACCATACATTCCTATAGCTTTCTCTTGGCAAAACAATCTTTAGGAATTCCAATAAGAACTTGTCTTTGAAGAATCTACATTTTCCTTGTTATTTTTGAAGAAAACTTGCTCGAAAATTGAGTTTTCCATTGATACTATGTAGTTCTTGTGTGATTTGATGCTTTTATTAAAGAGATTTTTGTATAAAATTGCTAAAATGGCCACGAGCTTATAAATTTTGTTACTTTTCTGAACATTTGATAATTCATATATATATATGGTTGTCAGTATACATATCTTTGGGCATTCATTCTCTTTAACCAAAAACCTAGCATTGAAGAGAAAGGTTTTACACTCTTTTCCTGCTTTGGTCTTCTTGGTCATGGCCTCTCATTAGCATACTCTTTAAATTTTGGCTTCTACTCACAAAAATGCAATGACCCATTTATTTCAATGGTTGTGGGTATATTGTTTTCTTGAAATGCACTTTATACTCCTGGAAAACCTGAATAAACTCAAGGCCTTTAGTTTCCTTCAATCTTTTAAATCATGACCTAGGTTTTATGAAAATTTGGAAATACATGTATAAAACCCTCATTTGTTTTTTGATGATTCCAGAAAATAACCCTCAAGGGTTTCTCTATAGATATTCTGGAAACCTATCAATATTCCATTCCTATTTTGTAAACTCAACCATTTTCAAAAAATTCTGAATATTTCATTTTTGTGATTGTTTCATGATGTTGGGCTTTCATTTCTATTCTCTGCACAATTTCCTTTATTTAGAACTTCACTTTGACATTCTTATGTAAATACTTGCAAAGAAAAGATACCCTCCTATGTATTAGCTCGGGTTATCTAAAAAATATCATATTTCATGCATTTTCTTGAAGAAAACAACATCTCCTTAATATGTTACTCTTTTATTTTCCTCTGATACTTTCTCTTGTCAGCATGCCATGACTTTGTCTTGGAGACTTTCATAAAGAACTGTCCTTTCCAAAGTGATTGTCCTTACATTATCCATGACTGATCCCTTGGTCATTTTCAGGCTCCTGTCATATCACTTTGTACATTTACACCACAAAATATTTTGTTGAAGAATAATTACTCATCCCACTATCAACACACTAAACAAGGGATGTCATTTCTCAACAATGGAGAATCATACTTAATAGGACTATTCTACTTCTCTCAGAATTGGCTTTCAAAAACTCAATAGATTTTCATATAACATGATGATTGTCTTGATGATATTGTCACTGTCCCAAAACTCACTAGCCCTTACCATGAACACTGCTCACTGTGTCAATGCATATAGAAGACTGTCTTTTTATTTCTATAAAAGACTCATGTACTGTCCACTTGAAAAGTAGTAGTTGCCACTAATGCTTAATCCTATGATTTCCTTAGTATGATCTATAGTTGATCACTCTCCTATTGTGATTCTATTAAGTGAATACATTTCATTTAATGTCCATGGTTGCTTCAAGTTTAAGACCTGATGCTTGATACTCATTGTTTCTAAATGCATTTCTTGTACCCCTTCATACATAGATAATTCCTAAGATCTAATTTTGTAAGGCATGCCTGAAAACTATTTCAATACAAGAAACCACATACACCCTTCATGCTTCCTTTAAATAAGTATATGTCACCTCTAATAGTGACAAAAACTCACTATCAAAGCTAATGTATGGTTGCTTGAAGGAAACATGAAGGAATGGATTAATCAGATAATCTCAATGCTTCTTGAAAGCACTATAATGCAACATGTTGGGCTCAACCCTTGTGGGAGCCACATTTTAACCCACATGTTGTTATTAAATGAATTTAAACAACATTACTTTTCCTATACTTGCACATGAAACAAACAAGTTAGAAAACACATGTTCATATGGTAGATATGTTCGTTTTTCCTGTGCTACCTGATCATCCTAATGATGCTAACTGTTTAAATGCATTAAAGGATCATGTTGTATGTTTATAGATGTATGTGCATATCAGGATTTAAGACCTTTCATTGCTCTAAAAAAAACCTTCCTTCTTACATGGAGGAAATTAGGAGTGGCAAGGACAAGACAACTAGAGGCAAGACAAGCAAAGGACAAAAGATGATGTAGGGAAACTCAACTAGAACCAGTCATTCAGGAAATGACTAGTCTTTCTTCCTTTTATGTGCATTCTTTTTCAATAATATCTATAAATGTACAATGTTTTCCTTCTATTTTAAAGCAGTTAGTCTCATGGCTTGGGTGAGACCTTATACATTTACATTGTTAATAAAGAGTTAAACAACATTTACAGGGACACTTGTACCCCACACAATGAGCCACTAGGGCCAAAAAGGACTAAACATAACCAAAGAACATTACAGAAAAAGAGAAAAAACCCAGAGACAGCCCAGCGACAGCACACCAACAGCCAAAAAACAGCCGACAGACCAGCAACAAGAGCAGCTAACTGGCCTCATCCCAGTTCTTGAACAGGAGGTCAACCGCCTCATCACCAACCCACTCCTTATTCTCCTGGCTATTATTTCCCTCTAATTCCTCTTTTATGACATTAGATAGCGCACTAGTAACAAAGTGGCTCAATTTCATCGTGAATCGGGTCAAGCCCTTGAATCTTTTATCCAAGGTGTTAAGTCTCTTCGCCAGCACTTCAGCATCTTCCCCAGCATCCCTAGTTTTCAGAAACGAACTAGGCTCATTCACCAACGGAGTGTGCGAGTCAAAAACATGGCCAGAAAACTTGTTGTCCATCGGAGTAGGCAGAGGCCTCTCACCCATCTCATCACTCTCATCTTCAGAATCATCTTCCTTATAGCCCTTGCTGTTAGACTGCTCCACCTCCGAGTCTTCAATTATTAATCTCTTTTTTTTGTTCTTGGCCAACCTCCCCGATCTCCTCCTAACACTTTTCCCACCAGTCAGCTCCGTGATCCCCACCACCATTTCCTCTCCCAAGTCTTTCTCCACAGCAACCTTGCCCTTGCCCTCCTTGATAGTCATGGCCAACCCACATTTCTCCTTGCCTTTCTTTAGGTTAGTGACCTTTTTCGTCGTGTCCACCTGGGTAGCCTTTAGCTCAAAGAGCCCTTCCGCTGCACTGGCATGAGCCATGCTTGATCCACCCTTAAGATTTTTGGTGGCCAAATTGGTTTTGACACTCCCCACCACGACGGCCCGAGGAGGGCTCTTGGACTTAGCCGAGGAGATATGGATCGAGGAGATGGGTTCAATATTCTCGACACGGACAGTGATGGTTTTAGGTGGACAAAGAGCAAGATGGAAGTGGTACAGGCAGAGTATAAGCCCCTGGTGGAGTAGGAGAGGTAGGGGATCATCGGGATAACAACTAGCCGCCACCTTATATTTCTCTATCGAGCTTTCTAGGTCCATAAGAAGGAAAAAAGGAAAGCTAAGCAGCATTTTATGTCTGAGATGGTTAAGCAGCGGGAAATGATAGAAAAAACAAGTTTTATACCTACCTTCCAACGTCATGTATTTCATCAGAGCCAAGCAGACCATGTCCCACGGCTTAGGGAGCTCAGCTCTTTCGAACCCCGCCGGATTCCTGGCCGGAGTCTCCTTGCCTCTGAAGAACGCCTTAAGACTTTCGTGGTCTAGCTTTTTGGTGTGTTTAGGGTATTTCTTCCCTTTGCATCTCAAGCTCATGGCTTGCGCAATGAATTCCTCACTAACTTCAAACGAAATCCCTCCAACAGAAACCCTCCTCCCCTTCCAAGAACTAGAAAATTGACCTAAAAGAATTAGATCATGACCGACCAGTCGTTCTATAAGCGGGGCAATTTCGCCCTCCACGCAAATGTGCCACACAAGAGGGTTGTTCCGGAATTCATCACAACAATTCGGCTCAGTCCGCACACAATCTCCCCCCATTCTATCAGCCTACATAGGAACTTCACAATGCAGCAACAAACACCAGAGCCAAACGTTGCAAAAAAGTAACACCAAAGAATGTTTAATGCAGGGATTACGGCTAGTAATCCACACAAACTGATAACACGCACGAACAGGAAAAATACAGCAGTGTGAAATGACATAACATTTAATGATTTTTTGAAAATGGTGGAGGAGGCAGACTTTAGCGGAAAGGTAGGAAAGGCACAACATCCCATGCCGATAAACCATCCAGCCAAATTAGAAACCCGCCAAAGAAAGCTGAAATAACCACCAGCTAAGTTAGCCAACGCAAAGCCACTAGAACACAACCAAAACTTGTCATGAGCAGTCCCATCATTTTTAACACACACGCTCCTCCAAAGGTAATTAGGAAATGAATCAAATAACCCCATTCCCCAAAACGTGATACTCACAGTACCATCATGCACCCAAGAAGAAATCACAGCCTTCGAAAACACCCGCATAATGTCACCAAATCCAATCTTGATCACATCAGTTAAGTTTCCTCCCTGCCATCTCATCATTATTTGATAAGCAATACCTAATCTCCTATCCCAAAGAATCAACACTTGGATGCTCAGACCCCTACTCCACACCCTCTCATCTTTACCCATAGTACTCCACCTGTCCTCCATGCCAACTTTGCAAATTATCCACCAACACACCCAAATATACCAGTGGACCCCCCAGACAGTCCTCGTCATCCAAAGGTTACAAATCATTATTAACCATGGAAGACCTTTCCTACCCTATCAAACTTTGAATGTTTGATGGTAGTCTTTCTATTCTCTTCCAACATCTAGCCAAGACCCAGCCTGAGCCTAAATTTGCCAATGCATCCGCCACACAATTACCTTCCCTATAAATATGAGACACTTTTTTATTCCTTAATTTGGACATAAGGAAGCTGACATCAATCAAAATATCTTTGGTGTTCCAACCAATGAATTTTTCCTTTTTTATAGCATCCGTCACCACCTTTGAATCTCCCTCAATATGGAGATTAACAATCCCTAGCGAAACAACAATTTTGAGTCCCATGAACAGCACACGAGCCTCAGTAACAAGAGCCGACTGAACCCCGATGCCACCAGCAAACCCTGCCACCATTTTTTTAAATGGATCTCTTATAATTCCACCTATGCTTGCCCTTCCAAGATTACCTTTAGCAGCTCCATTGAAATTCATTTTAAACCATCCTAAATCCAAGGGCTCCCATTTAGTGTTCCTCCTAGCTAAAAGTTTCCCATTGTCATAAGCATTAGCATTTAACTCTTGGTGCCATTCCTTGGCCATTTTTATTTCAAAGTCCCTCGGCCCAATCTTCGGAAGTTTTCCATCAAAGAGGAAGATATTCTCCTCTATGAGCCGAACACCAATCCCAAACACCTCCTTGGGGCTCCGCTCAACATTTCTGAAAACCCGATTATTTCGTTCCTTCCATAAACACCATCCAATGATAGGGGGGGTCTGTCTCCAAATTTCACTGACCAGAGGATGCAAAAAAGGCCCATACCAGCCTAAAATAAAAGAAACAAGGTCCTTGCTCATGACCCACTGAATCTCAAGCTTCTCAAAGGCCATCCCCCACACTTCAATAGCAAACAGGAAGTGGAGTAAGAGGTGGTTAACAGTTTCTTCCCCTACTTTGCAGAGAAAACATCTATTGGGAAAGCAAAATCCCCAGGTTCTCAAATTATCCTGGTTCAGAATCCTATTGTGGTAGGCCGTCCACCAAAAAATATTTATTTTAGGGATCATGCGCCTATTCCAAACCATCCTCCAGTGTTTCTCCACAGTACAATCAATCATCAAAAGTCTGTAAGCGGATCTAACAAAGAGGTCCCCCTATTTATCAAAGGCCCAAAAGAATTCATCCTCTTTTTCAAAGGCAGGGAATCTAAAACAGGAGAGCAACACCTGGATGGAATTGGTGAAACCACCAAGAACCAACAAGTGGGGGCAGCACAATGAGAGCTCTCTCCAAATCCTGGCACCAACAGGGCCAGACACACAATCACTGATATAGATCCCAAAGAATATTTGAGCAACACTCATCACCCCCCTAAATTCAGAAGAAGCCAGAGGGAAATCTAAGAGCCAAGCATCTTCCCAAAATTTAATTTTGATTTCATTCCCCATTTTCCATTTTATCCCTTTTTTTAGCAGACTTTGAATGCTGCAAATACTCCTCCAAATAACGGAACCAAGAGGGTGGGGTTCCAAAAGACAACCAATCAGAGGCCTATTTTGGAGATACTTGGCATTCAAGATTTTGCACCAATCCTTAGAGTTCCTTAATTGATCCCACCCAACCTTAGCAATCAACACCCTGTTAGAGGGCCCAATCTTCCTTATTCCAAGCCCCCCATAGATTTTAGCCCAGCTAACCGTATCCTATTTAACCAGGGCAATTTTCTTCTTCTCCTTAGTACCAGCCCAAAGAAAATTCCTTTGGATTCTTTCTAACTTTTCCACTATATACGTGGGCATCCTAAAGATAGCCAGAAAGTAAGTGGGTATACCTTGAATGGCCACAGTAAGGAGCTGTAATTTGCTAGCATGACTAAGTAAGGAACCCTTCCACCCAGCCAATTTCTTCTAAATCCTCTCCAAAATAGAGTTCCAAAACCTCATATTAACCTCCTTAACAGTGAATGGAAGCCCTAGATACACCGACGGGAGAGAATCACTGACACAACCGAGAATCACAGTCACCCTATCTTCCAAAGTAGGAGAGCAATTAAAGAAATAAATCTTACTTCTGCTATAGTTGATGCACTGTTTGGAGTAGGAGGCATATCTATTAAGACAAGCTTTCCATTTCATAGCCTCCACAACTGAGCCCTTCCCAAAAAGCAAGGTATCATCCACAAATTGCTGCACAACAATCAGACAAAGAGAAGTAGCCACTCTAACACCAAATATGGAGCCTTCTGATAGCAGACTTGTAAAATTCCTACTAAGCACATCAGCAACCATTATAAAGAGGTAGGGTGATAGAGGGTCGCCCTACCTGAGCCCTCTACCAGCAGTGAAAAAACTGCAGGGGGAACCATTTACCAGGACCAAAAACTTGACAGTTCTTACACACTCCATAATGTGCTCAATGACCAGCCTGTTAAAACCATACTTAGGTAGAACCTTTGGAATAAATTCCCACAGAACCTTGTCATAGGCTTTGGATATATCGAGTTTAAGTGCCATGCCCACATTATTACCTCTATCCATAGAGTGAAATAGTTCATGGGTAGTCAAAGCAGCATCAAGAATATGCCAACCCGGGACAAACCCCTTTTGAGTGTGGCTAATAATTTTATCAAGTAGGGGTTTGAGATGGTTAACAAGAATCGTGGAGAGGATCTTATAGATGGTATTACATAAACTAATAGGCCAGAAGTCAGCCATAGAAAGTGGCTCACTAATCTTAGGTATAAGGGCAATGAAGTTGTGATTCATTTTTTTGAGGATCTTGCCAGATTTAAAAAAGTCTCTAGCCACGAGCACCAGGTCCCAGCCCACAATATCCCAAAAAATTTGAAAAAACGTAGGGGGAAACCCATCAGGACCAGGAGATTTAAATGCCCCCATGCTAAAAGTAGCCAACCTAACCTCGTCCATGGAAACACTCCTTAGGATGCCCAAGTTGTCCTCCAAAGAGACGGACGCAGGGAGGTCCCGGAGAACCAAACAATCTAGAGCCGAGTTAGGCTCCCCTGTAGGGGCCGAAAGAGCCTCCTTAAAATAATTAACCGCACAGGACTTAATAAGGGCTTGATCAGTAATCACCTCCCTAGAGTTACTTATTAGTTTAGAAATTTGGTTCCTTTTCCGGTGTTTGACAGCAGATACATGAAAAAAAGACGTGTTCCTATCTCCTTCTCTTAGCCATTGGATCCTCAATTTTTGTTTCCAGAAAACCTCCTCATTTTTTAGAACTTTTTCCTATCCCCTTTTGACCTCGTTTTCCTGATTATTAACCTGTTGACTAACATCTCCCTCATCCATATTCTTCTGTAGAATCTTTAACCTCCCCTCAATCTATTTTTTCCTTTGAAAAACATCTCCAAACACATTCTTGTTCCAACCTTTAACCATCAATTTAATATGCTTAAGTTTGTAGCATAGCCTAAACATGGGAGACCCTTGTACAGGGATATTCCACCATTCAACAATTTTCTTCTTAAAGTCGGGGTGAGAGTTCCACATTATTTGAAACCGGAAGGGATAGGGTCCACTTGAAGGACGAATATTAGTGGATAACAAAAGAGGGTTATGATCAGAAACCGTTCTGGGAAGAGCCACAAGGTTGGCACCTAAGGTATTGGTCCAATGGGGAGAACAAAGGAAATGATCAAGCCTAACCTGGATCAGGTCAGCACCAACCCTTCTATTAGACCAGGTAAAACGTTGTCCCCGAAGATCAATATCAATTAACCCCGAAGAACACAAAATTTTTTCCAAATCAGTCATGCTGTCAGAATAATCCAGGAGACCCCCACATTTCTCAGATGGTAGTAAGGCAGAGTTGAAGTCACCAACAACAAGCCACCGACCACCTTTATTCCTATTAATTTGAGTCACAATGTTCCTCCAAAGGAAATTCCTCGAGTTCCTCTGGTTGGGGGCATAAATATTAATTATTGACCAAACTTCTCCATTAACCAAAAATGAAACCCCAATGCTATTTTTACAATGAAATAATTCCTGCCCCTAAAAATCAGAAGGATTCCAAAGCACAGCCAATCCCCCCGAAGCACCCTCAGCATCACTATGTATAAAAGAAGCATTAGGCCAAATAAAGCTAACAACCCTCTCAAAATTAATCTTCGTCATCTTGGTTTCTTGCAGGAGACAAACATCAACCTTATGCTCCACTATATAGTTCTTCAATGCACGTTGTTTGTGCGTACTATTAAATCCCCGAATATTCCAAAACATAATCCTCATCTCTGACCTTTTTTTGAGGACACATCCAATGTCCTCTACTTCCCCAAGGCAATCTCATTTGTCGTTTCACGCATTCTGGTGGATCTCTATGAGGGCCTCCCAGGCTTGAAATCCTCACCCACACCAGCCTTCTTCTTCCTACCCTTCTTCTTAGGCGTGGTCCAGATCCCCTCCACTTCCACTTTCTCCAACTTTAAACATTCCAAGTTTTCAGTAAATTCTTCAACCAGACCAATACTTTCCTCCTCCCAAATTTCCCCATCTTCAACCAAGTCCCCACAGGTCCCCAAATTGAAGGACAGCGGATCAGCAGTTGAAGACCCAAGGCCAAAGCCCTCTTCAGAAGCCCCTAATGACAAAGCATCGACAGCCGAGGAACTAGGAACCTGAGACAAAGAGACCTTCCGAGTGGAGGTTCCCAACACCAAAGAGCCACTAGGGTTCGTGACAGGGTGAGGAACCCCAAGCGAGTCGGGACGCGGAGGAGACACAGGAGACTGAACCAAATCTGGGGGAATAATCTCTGATTCATCCGAAGGCTTCAAGACTTCCACCACCGGAATCTTGGGATCAGACAAAATCTTAGGGTCAGGCACATCCATAGTCTCCCTACTGACTGAAGATTTACAATCAGAGATAAGGTGCACACCTTTGACAAAAAACCACTATGTTTTCATAACAAACAGGTTGTACCCAGTTCCCCAGCTTGGAGCAAAGCTTGATAGAGTTAGGAAGAACTTTATCTACGCAAATATTGATGCAGAAACGAGCAAATACTAACCTTGATTTAGATTTAGTGACCGGATCTGTAGTTACGAACTGACCCAAAGAGTCACCAATAGCCTTGAATATGGCTTCATCCCAGAACTCAAGAGGTAAGCCTGGTAGTCGCACCCAAATTGGAGCCAACATATTAAGGTCTACAGCAGGATCAAAACCAGGTTTCCACCTGCACAAAGTGGGGCTATGCTTCCCATAAACCCATGGGCTCGAAGACAGGGTAAGCACCAAATCCTCAGCAGCAGTAAATCGAAAAAGGAAGAGATCACCAGCCATCACTCGGATCTCCACACTGCCCTTAAGCCTTTCACGTTCACCCACTTTCTAACCATGTCCATCATCAGACGATAGGAGAGGAATCTCCCCACCACCGCATTCTCCATAGAGGAAAGGATTTTGTCACTAATTGTATCAGGAATCTCAAACACAATCTTTGAAAATGTGACTAGCTCAGGGGGGACCGAAAACGAAGAGGCCCGAAACCCACTATTCAAAACATCCTTCCAACTAGCCGCTAGAGGAAGCTCAACCGCCAGCGTCAAAGGGACGCCCAGAGGCAACACATCCCACAAAATGCTCGCAGGTGAAAGCACCGAGCCCATAGGGGGGGTTACCCACCAGACACATCCTCAAAGGGGGAGAACACGGGTCGGGGGGGAGCAGGGGACCCTTTGGGAACCCCCCACGACAGATTCCACCATGCCAGCATAACTAAACTTCAAACGGTATTTTGTTTTATATGTTAGATACCCTTTGTTTTCATATATACATTTACATTGTTAATAAAGATTACTTTTGAAAATATTTGTGCAATCTTTTGTATGTTACATGCATCTGCATGAATACAATCTGATAATGTAATCTTTGTATTTTGTTTATGCACACATAAATGAAATAAAGCAAAGGTTAAAATGTACCTTTTATTCTTTCAATTAAAATCAATAAGCTCTAGTTGATTGAGCTATAAGTGAAAATTTGGTAACAATTATTATTATTATTAATGATTGTATGATGATTTGAAGGATATGATGTTGCCCAAATATCTCTAATATGACTCAAATATTGATTATGTTTAGAGAAAGTTTGTAATTATTGCTAGTAAAAGGATAAGGAAAATTATTAATTTTGAATAAATTTAGTAATATGTGGTTAATTAATAGAGTGAAGAAAAGTACCAAGGTGTGAATACTATATTGAAAAATCAATTCTAGACTCACTATGTAATTAAACTAGTCTAAGAGGTGGCAATTCATTTCCTTTGTATTTGAAACTCCAATAGGATAGAATGCTCCCAAGTTTCATCACTAGCCTTAGAGATTAACAAGGATAAATCCTAAGAAAAATATCTAGTAGACACTAAAGTAACATGAAAGTAATTTATTTATGGTTTCCCATTTCGTGTATGAGTGAATAGGATAACAAATCCTACCTAATATGGTTTTTGTAAAGGTAATTTGTCATTTGTGATCAATGTGGCCATTGACCCAATTAGAATTTTGGTTTTTTGCATAATGAATAATAAAGGTGGTGAGTTCTAATTAGAGAATTTGATGTCCTTAGATGGAAGTGTTATAATTTAGGCTTACGAAATTAGGAATTATGTTAGAATTCCTTATTTATTGTTGAGAAATATTAACAAAACTCATTTAAATGAACCCTTTTTGGTGTTAATAATGAATGAAACCATGATTATGAGGGAACTTGAGCATAGGAATCCCTTGAGAGACCATGTAAGGAGAAGTGTGTGTTACTTCAATCTCATTTGGAAGTGGGTAAAAAGTTAGTCCTTGGAAGAAGGATGCCATTGTAACCTCAAATCTATAGGGGGTGCTTTATGGGGGAATAAATCTAAGGTTTTGAGGTTGTTTCTAATTCATTTGATCTTCTCTCTTAGCAAACTTCAATTTGAGGCTGAAATGGGTATTAGATGGTTTTGTTTGAGTTATGAAAACCTAATAACTTGTATGTAATACATAATATACTTCTATATAGTAGGAACAACAAAGAAAGAGATTGTTTACTTTCTATAAAATATTTGACTATATGAACTTGTTGGGTAAAGTCCATCTTGTGTTGGTTTTATGTAAATATTATGTGTTTGTGAAATATAACTCTGTATCTAGAGGTCTCTATGTAAAGGCCCGTGGATTTATTTATAGTGATATATTTATCTAGGTCACCTGATCATTATTATAAATCATGTTATGTATGACCCACCCCAAGTGTGAGCTTCTAAGGTGTTCGAGCAGTGGCAAGCTATCACTGGGTCATGCTAATGATTGATGTCTACCTGCTACTTTTATGGATTAGATAACATTTACCTGGTTCACACATGAATAATTGTGATGTGTGTATGAGCCAATCATGGTTGTACTAGTGTGATGTACATATGCTCTAATCACCATTGTACATATGATGTCTGTATGAGCTAGTCATTTTTATATTGTGATGTGCATATGATCTAGTCACCTGGTGGATAAGTGATGTATTCTATACATAGTTACTATATGTGTGTGGTCTTTGGAATGATTGTATGATATAAGTCATATGTATTTTTGTATGTTTATACATTAAGGATTAGGAATTTTTGGTGTGAAACCAACACTTGATGGAAATATTATTATCATTGTAATATAATTTACTAAGTTTGTAGCTTATGCGTAATGTATAGTCATGGTTTAGAGGTGAGATTATATATCATACAAGAGGAGAGAATGAAATTCCTCAAATATTGTTGGGCGAACTATGAAGCCTTTGATTTACCACAACCTTGGGATGTGTAGGTAGAGTCAGCATGAACCTTGAGGTTCAGGCCTAGGTCTAGAGAGTCCCATAATAATAGGAGCTTAGCATTTTTGAGTTTAAGCATATAATTGGTGATGTTTATTTTGCATCATCATGGTGAATGATGAACTTTTAAAATCAGAACTCTCATTTTAGATCATAGATGCTTGGTTGATTAAGTTGTTAGTTTAAGTGAAATAAAAAAATATTGTAGTGGTCAGGGGGCAAAAATTACAATTGGACCCCTATTTATTCCATTGGACACCTATGTTCTCTCATTTAATTAGCCTTGATTAAGTTAGGGGAAGCATAATTAATGTTCATAAACTCAACACTTATTATATATAAGCTGGGGAAAATTACATACTTATGACCAATAAATTGAGTCTTCAATTATAATGTCTCTAACACAATATTAATTATTTAAGTGGTATATTCTTACATTAATTTATTTCATAGCATCACCTTTTCCTTGATCCATTTATCAAGTTCATTCACTGAAATTGGTCTCAATCCTAAGCCTCCCTATCCATCACATTAGATCAATTTGTAGATGTAGAATTTACTAGGGTCATTTATATAGTTATGGATTTAAACCTCACTTTTTTTAATCTAAATTAATATTCACACATTTTTTACCACTAGCAATTCTGATTTGACCTAGCACACCTTTTATATTGATTTATGTATTATTTTTTATATTTAAATGTATTCAATCAATCATTTGAACCATACATTATCTCTTAGGAATCTATAGATAAAGGAATGATCAAATAACATTCAAGGAAATGTAGTACCATTATCACATCATATATTAGCATACACCATCCTAGGATCATTACCACACTTTCTTTTTATCCAAAATCATTTTCCCTTGGTTGTTTAATTGGTATATCTAATGGTTAGACTAAGGAGAACATGATTGTCATGATTCAATATATTTAGGGAAAAGGTGTTTGTAAATACCATAGTTCCTTATTGAGACTCAAATATCAAATAATCAAGTTAAACCATTTTCAATCAGCCTAACCCTAGCCCTAACCTTGGCCCCCAATTTTATCCTAGTACCCTGACTTTTACCCCAAACCTAATACTAATTGAACATTGATCTTGATTTAATTCTAAACCTAACCATACCCAAATTGAATCATAACCCCAATCCTAACCTAACCTTAACCCCAACCATAATTGAACCATAACTTGACCCTAACCCTAATTAAACCCTAACCCTAACCCTAATTGAACCCTAATTGAACTCTAACCTTAAATAAAATATCACCAATACTAATTGAAAACTAGCAGTAATTGAAACCTAAAGCTGATTCTAATTCTAAATCTAACCCTAATTATAATCATAATTCTAATTCTAACCCTATTGATAATCCAAATTCTAACATGAACCCTAATTCCAATGGAAACTTTAGTTCTAACTATAACCTTAATTGAACCGTAACCCTAACCCTAATTGAACTCTAAGCTAATCTAAGCCAAACTTATCCCTAACCACATCCATAATTGAACCCTAACTCTAACCCTAAACCTTAACATACACTAATCATAACCTTGACCCCAAGATTTATCTTATAACCCTAACTTTAACCTAACCATAATTAAACTCTAGAATTGAATCCTAACCCTAACTTAACCTTAATCCTACCCCTAATTCAACCCTAATTGAACCCAAAACATATCATTACCATAACCCTAGTTGAACACTTACTCTAACCCTAACCCTAGTTGAACACTAACTATAACCCTAACCTTAATGCCAACATCGACCTTAACCTTAAATCCATATTTAAACCCTAACCCTAATTGAACCATAACCTTAATTAAACCTTAAACTTGATTTACCCCTTACCCTAACCCTAACCCTAAACCTAATTGTGACCGCAAGCTTTATCTTTGAATCCTAACCCTAAGTAAACCATAACCCTAATTGAATTCTAACCTTACCCTAATTGAACTATAATTGTAGCCTTAATTGAATCTAACCCTCACTCAACCTAAACCCTAATTGAATTCTAACCCTAAATGAATCTAACCCTCACTCGACCTAAACCCTAATTTAACTCTAACCCTAAATGAATCATTTAACTAGAACCCTAATTGAAACATAAGCCTAGTTCCCTCATTATAACCCTAACCTTTAACCTAATTCCAACACTAATCCATAGTTAAATTATAATTCTAACTCAAACCAAAATTCTAAACCTATTTTTTATGATACAAAAATCTATGTGGCTATAATACATATGACTTACAATAATCTATTATTTCAAACTATTATCTGAATTGCTCCTAAATTGATATTTGATAAATAATTTATCGACTAACTAACAAGTACAATTGCTATAATACTAGATAGACAAGTACTCCCCACTATGTAAAACTTGTTTACTTTAAAGAATGATAATTAGTTTTATTCATTTAAAAAAAATGATTTTAAAAATGATTATTACTTATTAAGTTTCAAATTTCATTTTTTTTAAATAAATAAAATAATTATATTGTATGGATAATATTTTAAACTAATGCAACCAAAGAAACACTTAACAAAATTGAGCCATTATTGAATAATAAGATCCAAAAAGTTGAAATTTGTTTTCATATTAATTGCTTCTATTATTCGTCCCACTACTACAATGAAAGAGAATTATTTATATCTAAAAACTAAAAAAAAAACCAAAATTATTGTTTATAGGCATTTTTTGGCATTTGTCTTATTTTGTCATTTTTGGTAATTCACATACATATCCCTTTGAGATTAGATTTTTCCTTAAAATTTTATAGCACTAAGGTAAAACAAATTGTCAACTTACAGTTCAAATTGGAAACATGAGTTCCAAGTTACTAAAGACACAACTTTCTAAAAGCACGAAAAAATAATAAAAGCTAATTTTGAGGGCCTAGATGAAAGATTTTGGCCTTGAAAATGTGTGAAAATTAGACCTAGAAACACATTACTAGTTTTTGCTTGGTTTATTCCCAAATCTCGAGACCTGAAAAATGAATGATTAAGTCATATTTGGGTTGGTTTTATATTGTAAAAATTGTTGACTATGTATTTTCTATTTTTTGGTGCTATAGAAATAATATTATTAGTTGTATCTTATTCTTCTTTTAACATTCAATACGAAATAATGGTATTAGTATAATTGAAGGTCTCTTCAAATGACTAAAATATATGAATCTTCAAACTTGAAAATTGAGTTTATGTAGTATGTTTCAATTGCTTTCAACATGAAATTTGACATTGTGCAACATAGTTTTAATGATTTAGGCCTAGAAATCACTATCCTATTTTATGTGTTTTGAAATTGGCATTTTGTAGCCTGAGTATGGTGCTTTGGACACAAAAATCAATAATCTATTGTACCTTTCCTCTTAGAGAGGAAAAGACAATCCACCATACATTTGTAGTAGCCCATCTTCCATCTTTTGTTGTCTGTTGTATCTCTCCTACTATATATAGGAAAAGTTCCTCCCTCAAATGTTGTTGAGATCCGAGCATCCATCTTTTGCAACCTATTTCAGATATGTTTTCCTTCAATTCTTAAGTCTCATCATTATATTTTTTTACCTTTTTTACCGATTCACTCTTATTTCATTAATGTGCACAATTATTCATGTTTCTTAATCAAAATTACTGTTTCAATTTGTCTTCCAAATTAGTTTTTTCATGTCTTAGCTTAGTGCATTGTTCCTCGAGTCCAAGGTTGAATACTCATTAAGGTCATTTGGAAGCCTTGTTTATCTTTAGTCATATTTGCATTCGATTTATTGGTAGTGCATTATATATTTTATTCTTCCATAATTCTCTTATCCTTCTTCCATGATTATCTTTTGCTTCTTTTAGTCTTCCTAGAATATTTTGTCTTTCATTACTTTTTTATTCAAATCTGATAGCTCTTCTTCAAGTCTTTCTTTTTCAACAAATATATTTATGAAGACTATCTTGTTCAATTCCTGTAATTTCATTTTGATATACTAAAGTTCATTTTTACTTAGTTTTGGACTTTTTAGTAGAGTATAATTATATATCAACAAATGTTGTATTTTTGAAAAATCAGATTCATAAATTATTTATTTATTTATATATTCTTTTATGTATTTCATCATGTCTTATTTGTATCTATCTATATTTTAGACATTTGTTATTTATTATGTCTATTATTGTCTACTATGTTCAAATATTCATGCTCCACATTAGCATGGCTATTCTCTTATTTCAAGAAATTCAACAATGTGATATTAATCTTGTATCATAAATTCAACCTCTAAAATTTAAATTTAAAACCAATGAAATTTCATCTATTAGAAAACCTTTCCTCCAAAAGAATTCATACACTCAATTTATTATCTCATAAATAAAGATTCCTATAAAATTGTAGAATCTCTATGCAAGGCTTTTGAAATATCAAGCTCTCCAATTCCACTCTATATAATGAAAATTTTTAATCCATGCTTAATCGATCTATACATATCAAACTTACAAGAGATACTAAACTTTAGAAAGAAAGATAAAGGAAATGATAGCCAATGTCAACAACTACTTATGTTCTTGATTTTATAGAAATAAAGTTACAAAAAACTACTATGTTGTTATCATATCCCGTGAAGTCAAAGAATATCAAACGGTTATTGGGGGATTCATGGAATGAGTATGGGTGTCATAATAGTAAAATTAAAACAATGTTATCAGACAATAAAAGTTTCTAATGACAAATTAAATGAGAAGCATGGACACCATGAAAAACATGAACAAAAAGGAACATGGAGTTACCATCCATTAATGAATTCAATCACATATGGGAATGATGGTGTTGTGTCTAGATAGTTCCTACAATGTCATTAAAGTGATATGGGATTCCGGTCCCTTGATCGTCCAAAATTTCAAGTCACACAAAAAAAAAAAAAATGGTGCTAAGAGTCTATAAACCCCTCCAACCCCTTTTCCTTTGAGAAAAAGTGTGAAATAAGGGAATAAAAATTACATGGGATAGGAAAGGAAGATATTGGTGTGAGGAAAAGAGAATGAAGAGGGAAAAAGTGATCTTATGGAATGCACAGATTATGGGATATGAATGAAATGAATTAGTTGAAAAGGCTTTAAAATATTTTTAATAAGAAAACATGGAAATAATGGTGCATGAAGGACGAATGACATGTGACCCACATTAAAGGTGTGATTTCAAGTAGTCTAAGTTAGGTGCTACCATGAGGGTGTGAGAAACAAATATTAATAGGAGAATAGAGTAGGAGGGCATCTAAAAGTTGGGTGAGATAGATTTGGGGTAACATTGGGAACATCATGTGATAGATAGAGGTGATTTAAGGGGGGGTGACATGTAGAGAAAATATAAGAATGATATTAACACAAAAGTAAAATACAAAGGAACTTGACATAGGAATAAGATGTGAAGGGTTAGAAGGAAAAGGGTTTGATGAAGGATATACACATGATCTTCTCAAAATTGATTTGTTGAAAAAGTCTTTATAATATCTCAAGAAAATCAAATTGGTAGGAAAATTTACTAGATGTAGCCCACATCCTTCGTGCGTTATATAAAATGGGAGATTTAGGAGAATAAATATATGTCTACTAAAGCATAAAGGAAGGAAATTTTGTTAGATATTAGAGTTTCAACTACCTTGGTAGATGTGAAAGATGAATCAAGAATATGGATGTCATGGAGCATAGTGAACAATGAAACAAGTAATAGTTTTTTAATTAATTATATATTTTGTTTTGCATAAGGATGCTTTTCTTATAGTTGAATTAAGATTAAAAATAAAATCCTTTATTTTGACATAGATTAGGTTTGACAACCACTTTTTCTTGAGTATTTCTTTCAATTATGTTAGTGTCCTAAAATTGACTCTGAAAATCTGCAATGGCCTTAGAAAATACTATCATGTGTTCAATATTTATTATATGATATAAGAATGCCTCCTTATTATTCGATAGTTCAGTATATCTTGAAGAAAAAAAATTAAAGACTATGACAAAGGTTCTTACCATACTTTAATAATTATAAGATAATGACATAAAGTATGAATTTTTATTTAATATGTCCAAGTAGAATATTAGTGGTTGAGTTTTAAATATGAATTCTCGTATAATATTTGGTAATCATATCAAAGAACATGTTATGATATGGTTGTTTTCTTAGCATGATAACATTTTCAATTACAATAAGTATATTTGAGTGAATCTTAAATTGAACCTTCATGGTAAAATTTACATTTAACATCTAGGTACTATTATATATAAGGTTTTTTTAATCCTATAATGGTATGGGTATTCATGCATCTATGAAAATTAATACAATTTTCTTACTACTTGGACGTTTTACAGATAACCATCTTCTATGTAAGAAGGATGTTTTGAAGTTTAACTTAATATTAATATGATATTTATATTATGTTTTTGTTGACTATCCATGGTAGGTTATGAATTTTAAAGGGGTATACCTTGTTAATATAAGAGTAATTGGATTGCATTATAAGACAAATGAAATAAAAGGTTTAAGAATGATATAATTGAGTGTATGATGATTTGAAGAATATGATGTTGCCCAAATATCTCTAGTATGACTCAAACATTGATTATGTTTAGAGCAAGTTTGTAATTATTGTTGGTAAAGGGATAATGATAATTATTAATTTCAAATACTTTTAGTAAGATGTGGTTAATTAATAGAGTGAAACAAAGTACCAAGGTTCAAATACTAAATTGAAAAATCAATTCTAGACTCACTATGTAATTAAACCAATCTAAGAGGTGAAAATTCATTTCCTTTGTATTCAAAACTCAAATAGGATAGAATTCTCCCGAGTTTCATCACTAGATTTAGAGATCAACAAGGATAAATCCTAACAAAAATATTTAGTAGAAACTAAAGTAACATGAAAGTAATTTCTTCATGGTTTTCCATTTTGTGTATGAGTGAATAGGATAAAAAATCCTACCAACTATGGTTTTTGTAAAGGTAATTTATCATTTGTGATTAGTATGGCTATTGACTCAATTAGACTTTTGGTTTTTCACATATTTTTTGCATTATGAATAATAAAGGTGGTGAATTATAATTAGAGAGCTTGATGTCCTTATATGGAATTGTTATAATTTAGGCTTACTAAATTAGGAATTATGTTATAATTCCTTGTTTATCATTGAGAACTATTAACTGATGTAAATCATTTAAAGGAACCCTTTTTGGTGTTAATAAATATGAAACCATGATTATGAGGAAACTTGAAAATAGGAATCCCTAATAAATCATGTTATGTATGACCCACCCAAGTGTGAACTTCTAAGGTGTTGGAGAAGTGACAAGAAATCACTAGGTCATACTAATAATTGATGTCTACTTGCTACTTTTATGGATTGGCTAACATTCACCTAGTTCACACATGAATACTTGTGATGTGTGCATGATCCAATCATGGTTGTACTAGTGTGATGTACATATGATGTGTGTATGAGCTAGTTATTTTTATACTATGATATACATATGAGCTAGTCACCTAGTGTATATGTGATGTATGCTAGATATAGTCATTGTGTGTGTGATCTTTGGAATCATGGTATGATATAACCCTGTAATGTCATAAAATTGCACCCCTTGTAATTTCACATAAATTTTGGCATCAAATTTAGTGTCCACTCCCTTAGAATTTGTGTAGGCTCATTTTAGCCCCAACATTAGCCTTTTTCCCTTCTTGGGATGATCAAGACCCCTTTTTAATAGCTATCTTCACGTATCAGCTTTATGTCAAACCTTGTGCTTTTCCAATTCTTATTGTTTTGTAGCGTGATGTGTTTTGACACTAGCACACCGAACGAACATCCACGCATTGCGCTAGCATCCTATGACCCTTCATCGTTCAAACAACTATTTTTTAGCATGTTTTCCACTTTTCGACAGCTACTTTTGTCAGTGGTAACAATCCAAGATGCCTTGCAACTGCTCAGGAAGCTTCTTTTTCCCCCTCTTTTCTTTTTATATGCTATCTTTTCACTTCATTTGCTCCTTTGGACCTCTCTAGCTTTGGCTCTAGCCTCTTCCTCTTCCCTTTGTCTCAATATCTTGCTTGCACAACTCCATACAACTTTCTACAATAGAACTCTCTCACGTCCTTACAACACTCTTTGCAAATCCCTTGGCTCTAATATCTCTATCTCATTTAAATCTTGTGCTTGCTTGCAAGCATGTTGGGATTTATCACATCTCCCATCAATTGAATCTTTATCTCATAATACAGGTTCTCCTCCTTGAGTGGGGATTTCTTTTATCATTCCATATTTGCTTACTTCATTCACTTCCTCTACCTATTTGGCTGCTCATGAAGGTGGCAACACCAAAATGAGGGTTTGATTGAGGCAAACCCCTATACAACCCCAACATTTTATCTAGATCTTATATATGCAAGTGTTGAAGATACCCATTAGTTGGACGCTTCATTACTTGGTTTGATATAAGAAGTTTCTATCTCTTATTCTCTCACTTAATCATTTAATTTACTTTATTCTCTACTCTATTACTTTCCTGCATTCTAGAATTTCTTAGCAATTTTATTTTTAGTAGTTGCTCTACTATTTTCTATGATATTGTAACTTTTTGGTTTGTATGAGACGCCAATGAACCTTAGGGATCCGGCGCACTGCGCTATCATCCTTATTATGCACCTTTGTCCATTGCTCGAGAGCTCATTAGTTTGTCCAGAAAACCTTTGTGATTTACTCCTTTGAATTCTAGAACTCTCACTCTGTTCCCTAAGGTAATTTAGGGTAGTTCACCCCTTGGGAATCTCTTGAGAATAAATAGACTCGTGAGTAGCGAATCCCCCTTCTCTACAAACCCCTATGCATTTTTGTATGTATATGCATTAAAAGGATTAGTAATTTTGGTATGACACCAACACTTTATGGAAAGATTATTATCATTATATTATAATTTACTAAGTTCATAGCTTATGCTTATTCTTAATGCATAGTCATGGTTTAGAGGTGAGATTAGATATCTCATACAAGAGGAGAGAATGAACTTCCTCAAATATTGTTGGGTGAACTATGAAGCCTCTAATTCACCACAAGGGGATGTGTAGGTAGGGTCATCATGAACCTTGAGGTTTAGGCCTGGGTCTAGGGACTCTCCTAAATAAAGGAGCTTAGCACTTTGGAGTATAAGCATATAATTGGTGATGTTTATTTTCCATCACCAAGGTGAATGAAATTTTAAAATCAGCACTTCCATTTTAGATCATAGATGATTGGTTGATTAAGTTGTTAGTTTGTGTGAAATGAAAAATATTGTAGTGGTCAAGGGATAAAATTACAATTTTTTTGTGCCTAATACTATATACTTACAAATTTTTGTACCCCTCACTTTTGGTGTTAATTTTTTTCCTTTTGGTGTTATCCTTACTAGAATCAATTTCAACAAACTTTTTGTGTTTTTTTTGTAATAGTCTTGTTCTTTCACATGGTGTGGCTTTGTATGGATTTGGTATGACCTTCATGTGCTATAGTTAGAAATATAATTTAGTTATCTTTCATTTAGTGTTGGTTTGGTTAAATTTCATTAATCTTAGATAAAGTTATAGCATATTTGGTAATAGTAGGTCTGAATCTGCCCTAGGGTTTCTAGTTTTGGGGAAAATGGAACAACTCTTATTTCCACCATTGGATTTTGATAAAAAATTGGAGGAAAGGTCTGTAATAAGGTCCTCTTCAGTCTCACCAGAGCGACTGGCTTAATTATTTTATTTATGCAAGTAATAGGTGATTTTTCCTTTAATTTGCATGCATATTTGCCTAATTATGCCTAGTCAAGAAGTGGGATAGTCAATTTTTAAGGAATTCCTTACAAAGAAACCCTACCTTATTTTTTTCTATGTATAAAAATGGAAAAATGGGTATCCTGAATGGGTATCATTTTCTCTAGATCAGGTATGGGTCAAAAGATATGTCCAATTTTCCTTTTTGAAAGGCTATAAGGAAGACCAAGGGTTTGTGAAGGAAAACCCACATTTTGATGAAAAAAGGCACTTGTTTAAGGTTGTTTTTAGTTTGATTACCCTTTCTCTTCATTAGTTCCCTACCCCATCATATTTCTACTTTATTCTTTGGATATATTTGGTGTTTCATTTGAATTTTTTTATTATGCAAGGGTTTTTGGCAAGATATAGAGGGTTGTGAGGCACCACATATGTAATTTGGGTCATTATAGACCCATATATTTGTTATATACCACTTAAATAGCCTTAAAAACCTTTAATATTCCTAAATAAGCTATAGCAATATAAAATGTTATGGAGGAAAAGGTAAATTTGTGATAATACGATAATTAAGTGTTATTATGAAGGGATATGATGGAGAGGAAATATGAAAAGAAATAAAAAGGCTATATAAATAAGGAAAAAGTGAGAGATAAGAGTATGGAATCATGGGGAATAATATACATTAAATATATGTGAGAATAAGGAAGATGAAATGTGTAAGGCATGAAGAAATAATTCTAAGACATGTATAAGTCATTAATGTATATTAATATATGATTTTATGGTTGTATATATATGAATGTATATAATTCATTATAATTTGGTTTATACTAATCACATATCTAAGTTCACCCTTTTTAATGCATCACACCAATGTTTACTATATATAATAGAATATTAAACCTTAGACTCTAGTCAAGGTTTTTCTATCAACAAGGGTCGTGGGCAATCTTTAGTTAGGATATATTTATCATTGTAGACACCTAAAATGTTACCTTACCCATCCACACCTCATCTTAGCCTATCCCAACCTATTAATTAAATAAATACTTGTTATTTATTTAATTAATTTCCCATTTACCTTTATCCACCACCTTTAATTAAATAAATCTATATTTATTTAATTAATCTAACCTTTATTCTCATTCCTCTAAAATACCATAACCTTTCTTAAGTTAATTAATCCTTGATTAATTAACTTTATCCCCATCCTAATCATCATTTTCTCATTCTTCGATTTTTGACTCCACCTAAGTTAATGAACCTTTGGTTCATTAACTCAAGCCATATTCATTAATCAATTAATCCTTGACTAATTGATCTAACCTTCATCCCTAATCCTCATTATCATCAATTCCTAATTTTAAATTCCTACATATCACTTACCCCCACTAACGTCTTACACATGCCACCCTTTGAGCCACCTGATCTCTTTAATGTCTCTCTTCCCAATGTGTGCTCACACATGTGTGAGCACACCTCCCCATTTCACCCCTTTCCATCTTGTGACAATTGTCACATGGCTAATTAATCCTCATCCTTGATCCAAACCTCACCTTCTCAATCAATCTCAACCCTCCATTAGCCATTCAATCCTAGCCATTGATTCCTCTCACCAAAATTCTATATAATGAGGTCTTGGCTCTCATCTCTCATAACACACACTCTTCTCATCCTTATGCTTTCCAAATCCTCATCAAATTCATCTATATCCATATCATCATCGTGCTAAAATTATAAGCAACCACATCCCTTATCAACATTGGAGGAAATCTGCAAGAATGGATGCTTCTTGTGAGCTCAATCTATGAAGAGGAAGGAGCAATTAAGGTATAACTTATTAGTTTGTATTTCTTATGAATTTTCATCTATTTCTATCATTTACCTTCTTATTCATCTTTCCCATCTTCATTTTGGCATGCCCGATGGCTTCCCACCCCTTTTTACTAACGCTTCATTAAGTATTTGTGCATTTTGAAGTTTCAGGTGCCATTTTCAAGAAAATACTGCAAAGTGGCACCTAAGTGAAGACTTGTGGCACCTAGGTTCAAAGTTGTGGCACCTATGTTACCTATAACTATTTTTCCATTTTTTGATGTTGTTATCATCATTTTGAGCTAGATCTAGGGTTTATTTGGCTTCTAACATTTTTTTTCTAGGTCTTCATTGTCCTAAAACTTTTTTTTTAGGTTCATCCATCATTTGCATGCTTAAAATAGGTGTTTTTCAAGTTTTGTGAGACTAGGCTTTCACACAAGCATTCTAGGTCACCTAAGATCTCCTTCATTTTGAGCTCATTTTCATTACATTTGGGGGAATATTTTGGCTAAATGTTCATGTTTTTAGGTCCCCCATATGTTCATCTATCCATTTCCCCATGTGGGTCATCACAAAACTTCATTTTTTGATCCCCGAGAGTTATTTTTTAGCACTTTCTACAAAATGGTGTCTAAGTGCAAAATTATGGCACCTTTGTTCAAAATTGTTGCACCTCTATTTTAGGGGACATATTTTTTGGTTTATTAGGTTTTTGTAGCATCAAATATTTTAGTTTTAAGTCATTACATGTATTTTCAGGCCGTTTTCTCAATTGGGTATCTGACAAACATCAATTTTTTACCTTTGAAAGCTATCTTTTTGGCCCATTTTACAAAAATATCCCTCTGTTCACAAAATGGTTCCTCTATTTTAACAAAATCAAAAATCTATCTGCAAAATGGTGCCTATGTTCTAGAATGCAACTTTGGGTCTTCTTTCAGTTGTTCTTTGCATCTAATCTTTGTTTTTGGATACTAATGCATGTTGTAGGTCTTTAATGCTCATCTAAGGCACAAATCATCACATATCTATGCTTATTTCATGCTATCAATCATTTTATGTGATCATCTTATCATCTAACCACTTGTTTTTCAGCTTGAAATCGATTGTCAAAGGCAAAAAATCATCAAACTACTAAATTTTCTTGCATATTCATTTGTCCAAGGATTTATTTTTTCCCACTAATCTAGGCACATTTCATTTCTTAAGGTTAATGAACTTTTGTTTGGTGTCTTTGAGTGAGTGGTGTGTATGCTCTCCTCTCACACCTAGTGTGATCTCGAGGATCAAAAACATCACTTACTATTTTTGTTTTTGTTTTCATCCCAAGGAACCCAATGTGTGTATGCTCTCCCCTTGTGCTTCGTGTGATCTTGGGGGTCAAAAACACTTGGATAATTCCTTTTAAGGGGGGCTTCGTAGGGATTTCATCACCCTAGGAGATGAATCCAAATCATGTGTTTCAGCAGAGTATAAGTAGTGGGGTGTGAATTAAAGACAAGCCTCTTGGAAGTGGAATTTTGTCAATTGGGCTAAGCCTCCAAGAAATTTATACCTCAGAGAAGTAAATTTATACCTCAGAGAAGTGAAGGTGGAGAGTGGATTACCCTCTCCTCCAAGCTTTTTGACATTGTTCCATTTCATTTATGGATTTGGGCCTCACGTACCCTTGAGGTATATAAAGGACTCCCTAGCAACCTTGTGTATCCTAGATTAAGACCTTTCGACCGTAGGTTAGTGTGGTGCAAGGGATGCAGATTGTACCCTAAAGTTACTCACCATGTACTCCTATAGGTTGAGATAGAAATCCTTGTGGTGAACTATGATAGTTACCAAGGAAAGAGAGAAGGTGAGACCATTGGCATCCGTCAATGACCCTGTGCTATTGGATCTCTAGTTATCTGCCTTCACGAGAAAGGGTGCCCCAAAGAACCACTCAAGTATCAAGGAGTACTAACCCAAGCTCAATCTTGGGTGGTGATCCCACATTAATCTATAATCCCACTTGAATAATTTAGGATTGTGCAAGTGCTTGAAGTTTCTTCTTGTGCAAAACCAATAGAAAATGAATCAGCTAAGGGGTTGAGGATTGAACATACACTACAAAAATTCATCAAACTTGGTCACTTTGTTTGTTTGTGTGCTTCTATCTCCTATTCAAGCAATAAAAAATTTCACCTCATCCAATTCTTCCTATCCTCATCATCCCTCCACTTCCTAATCATACCATCTTCTCCATCCTAATCATCCATTTTAATCATAATCACCTAATCCTAATCATCTCATCCTAATCTACTATTTTCATCCTAATCACCTCGTATCTCATCATAACCATCCCTTATTATCCTAAACATCCATTTTCATCTTATTCCCACTTCTTCTTAGTCACCTTATCCTACTCATCCCATCATAATCCTCCATATCATTCTAATAATCCATCTTGATCAAATCATCCCATAATCTATATCCAATCCATCCTTTAGGATCCTAAACCTAATTTTCCTAATCCATTTGAGGTCCTAATCATTATCCTAATCATCTTCCATAATTCCTATCCAATTTCATCATTAATATTGGTCCTAATATCCCCTGTCCTCCATCATCCTTAATCCTCATCCCCCATTATCATCCTTAATCCTCATCTCTCATTACCATTTCAATCCAATCCCAATTTTCAACCTAATTTCATTCTAACCAAATCCTAAAATTCAATCATCCATTATCCACCTACTTACCTCCACCATACATACAATCTCCATCCTTAATAAAAAAACCATCATATAAACATCAAAATTGGGTTAACGACTTAATATCCTTCATACATCATTATCCAAATCATTCATCCTATCCTTAATCCATTATCTTTCATTTGAAATCCAAAATGCTAATTAAAAAAAGACCTTAGTTTGGTTTCATCTTTAATCCAAACTTTATTAAGAACATTAGCCTATCTTAATTATAGTTATCAAATCCAATAAACTCTTGCTTAGGAACATTAGCCTATCCTAAGTATAGAGAATCAACCTTAATCAAATCAAATCATCTTAAGGTCTTGACATTTGATCCCAAGTCTAATCCAATCCCCCATATTCATATTTATACTTTATTCTTATAATCACCCTTCTTACCCTAATCATCCCCTAAAATATATCCAATCCATTCCTAATCCATCCTAAACTGAAAACCAATTCTAAACTTTCCTCCAATCAAACCCCAACCATGTCTGATCATCCAATCAGTCCTCCATCCAACCTAATCTATCCTAATCCACCTTCATCCATTCAAACCCAAACCAATATCATGTACCCATACCCTAATCCCTATGATAATAGTAAGAATATTATGGATCACTTTGAATCCATGATCATTAGACTATATTCTCCAAGTTGCCACCAATCATCCATCCAATGTCCTCCTCAAACCCCACCCACACCCTCATCACCCATATCATCCTCACGGGATCCCATTACCAATCATCTCCTCATCCAGTACTTTAATAATGATAAGGATTATATGCTTCGCTATCTCCTTAGAATTGGTGCTAAACTTCCACCCTCTCTACCTTCATCCAATCCCAATGCATCCCCTCTTGCTTACCATTCCCCTTTCTTTGACAAGGGAGATCAATCCTTTAGCCAAAACTCCCCATCCCAAATTCCCATCTCCACATCCTTTTCAAGCCCCTCACCCTCATCATCCATTTACCAATCTATGGAAAATCCCACCTCTTATTCCACTTGTTCATCTCCCACATCCTTACAATCCACATCACCCCAACATTACCAATAAAATTCACCCCATGTACCTTATAAAGGTGGGATCCAAGGACCACTCTCAAAGGTGCTTAATTTCCCATGCAAAAAAAAAGATGTGAAATCTTCCCATGTCATGCATTCACCTTCATCACTTGCACACAAGGATAAATCTCAATCCCATAAGTCTCGTGAATCCTCTACTACTCCATTTACCCAAGTTGAACCATCAATCCAACCCTCCTCTCCCATCACACCATCCACATCAAATGAGCCATGTCCATCTCCTAATCCAAAGCATGCCAACATAGATCCCCCTCTATATAAAGATCAAGAAACCTTGTTTCCTTCATCTAATGATTCTCTTCCATCTCATAATCCTATTTCTAATCAAGAACCACATATACCTCCCATCCCATCTAATACTTTTACATCTCAAGATCCAAATACACCTTCCACTCCATTACATGATCACTCTCTAGATCAAGATCAAAGTACACCCTCCACACCATCTAGTGATCCTCTCCCATCCCTTAATCAAAACAACCATCCCACTCCATGTTATGATCCCCATCCATCTCATAACCAAGAGCACACTACACCATCCACCCCATCTCATGATCCCACCCCAAGTCATGATCAAAGCATCCCCTCATCTACATGTCATGATCCTAATATTCCACAAGATCTCATCACCATTATCCAAGATATCCATGAACCCCCTACTTATCAATTGGGTTCTTCCACATTCATACAAGACGGTTTACTCCAAGAGCCTATCATTCCTTCCATAACATATCCCCCTCAAAATGGACTTGCATCTTGCTTCCAAAATAACAAGTATCCCATTGGAAAATAGATTTGTCAAGGCATGTATTACATCAAGGAAAAGGATTAGGCCTTCATGATCAAGGCATCTTAGAACCCATTAATATAAAAGAAAATCCAAAATATCATGGCCTTGGATACCAAGATCTAGATGTCAGTACTCCTTCCACCCATCCTAAATCTAGAATTCATCCATCTTAAGCCAAATATTCCTGTTCCCCATTCTAAAAATCTATCTTGGGCCCTTATGTTCTAAAGCCCAAATCCTCACCCCTTCCATCTATTTTGGGTCCCCATGTCACAAAAAAAAGTCCTTCATCCCCTCTATCCATCTTGGGTCCTTAAATTCCACCACCTATCACTCATTTTCCAAAATCCCATTATCCTCTCTATCCATCACCTCATATCCAAAATCAGGATCAACCAAGGCACACATCTTTGAAATCATTCCAACATACAACTTACACCAACCCATCCATAATACATCCACATCATTCATATCCATCCACCTTTTTCATTGCTCTTGCAAGCAATTTGGATGCCAAATATCAAATTTATAAATCCAAAAATCCAAAAAATTCCAAGGATCAACATGTCCCCTAAAAAAGACATGCAAAAACAAAGAAAAATGTGATCCAAAATAAAAAATTTAAATCCCAAAGGTCACAAAGGCCCAGGAAGAAAAAATCAAAATTAAAAACCATGTGAATTCTAAAAATACTTATAGAATCTAGGAATCCCAAAGAAAAATAAAAATTGGCATCCAAACTTTCTAATCTAATAATCCTTCATCTTCTCCATCCATTTTGGGTCCTTGTGTCCCAAAATCCACATCCACTCCTCCATATAAACTTCCAAATTCAAAGTCCACTTCTCTTTCACAACTCCAACACCCTTAAAGGTGTGTTCCAATGTTGATGTTTCCAACATTTCCATCCACTCATCCACAAGTCTTCCATCAACCCATCCATTATCAAACATCCATTTTCTACCCTTCCATCCCTCTTATCCAATACTTTTCTTAAATCCACATCCCTCTCCATATTTCAACCCATATTAGCCCCCTTACCATCATTCTACCAATGTCTATAAGCTTAATATCACATAATTAAAGGATACCATCAATGAAACTATATTCTTGAGTCCTTCCTCTCCATCCCCTTGCACTCAACACTTGGGGGCAAGCTCCATCCATACCACATATTATCCAAATCCTCCATTATCCTTCATTGTCTATCCATAATCCTATCTAAATCCATCCACCCATTTCCACCTTTGATCTTTACAAGGCTAAGGATCTTTATAATCACCATGCATCTTATCCTATCCATATCACTCATCTTTTCCAAATCTATTTTACCTTCCCATATTTGATCTTGATAGAGAGACTAGGGGTCGAAATAGCCATACATCCATATCTCACCCACTTAACCTTGATCATCTTTTCCATATCCTCTCTCTCGCATCCCTTATCCTATCTTCATCCCCCCATCCTACCTAATTCACCCTCTCTTTTCACCCTTCATCTTCATAAAGCTAGGGGAAAAATACACATCCATGCTTTGTAAAATTCCATCCCAACTCTTACTTTTTTCAATGTCCTTTATGCACTACCCTTCCATCTCATGCCAATATTCTTCCATCCATGTTTGCGCTCCCTCTAGTGTGGGACATCTTATTCCTTTGCAGCTAATCCTTGCAGCTCCATCCTCCTATCCTTCATCCATCATCCTCCTATCCTTCATCCACCATCCTCTTATCCTCCCATCACCTATTTTCCATCTACTACATCCATTTATCTTCTATCCACACAATCATTTTCCTAAGACTTTATCCTCCCTTTTCATTGGATCACATCCATTCATCTATCCTAATCATCCTATCCTCCATCCTATCGTATCTTATCCATCCATCTATTTTTCTAATCCACCCATCCCCATACAATCATACCTAATGCAATCAATCCTAATCCATGCAATCCAACCTTGCAATCTAGCACATCATCCTTAAGCAATTCACCATCTTAATCCAAATCAAGCTCAAATCCATTAGAAAGATAAATTAGAAAATTTGCAAATTATGCAAATTGGATTTATGTGAGTTTTAGAATAAGACATGTTAATATTTCTCAAAATTATTCAAACAATGTCATGTAAATAGAGTTATTGGGCTATAAAACTCATAAAAGGGATTACAACACATAATCAATAACTGTGGCTATTTGCCCATGCCGAGTATAAGACTTTCTCTAAGTGACTAAGGTGTCTTGGGTGTTATGAATAATGCTGGAGAAAGCCAAAATATTTTCAGAATCATCCTAAATAAACGATCTCACAACCGAGAAGAAGGGATCCAAATTTCTCTTTAAGCCATCCACAATCATCTCCTCTAGAGTCAGTATCCTAGCAAATATAGCCTCCAGTGTGTTCAAGACTCCATCTAGAATATTGCCCATAGCCTTCCTAACTCTAGCTGAATCTACCTATGTTGCATCAAGGAAACCATGACTTGTGACCATTGAAGAATACCAACTGGTGAAGTCGTATCTATCACCCTCTTGTATCACGCCTCCATCCACCAAGGTATGTAAGGGCACATTCATCAAAGCCTCCAGACGAAGAAAAGTCTTAGTCCGATAGATATGGGTCTCGCCCCAGGTCTAATCAACAATATCCATGCGTGCCAGAATGTCAAAGGCTTGCCGATAAGAATGAGCGAGGTCCTCCATGAACCTTTTTGTTTCCGTGCGAACATGGCCAACCCATTTGTCTACCTCCAATTCCATCTTCTTCAAATCCTCCAGGCCACTAACCAATTCCCTTGGGAGCTCTACTGGGAGTTCAACTATCATATCCTCCTGCTCAGCAAGACGCGCAAGGTTTCACACATACTCGATCAATATCTTGTGCTCCTTCTTTAATTTCTTGTACTTTCCTTCTATATGGAACAATTTTTTCTTCAACGCATGATAAGAGTTATCACACTCCTCAATTATCTGGGCTCCCGTAGGGTGACCCAACTCAATAGTGGTGATCACATAATTCTCTAGCCTTTCCTCATCTCAATCACACTCCTCCCTCAAAACAACAACTTGAAGTGTGCATGAGCCGGACTCATCCATTGAAATCTTCAAAAATTTCCTAGCCCTTTTTTTCTCTGGTGATGCACTAATCCTACTGAGGAATTCCTCCATCTCAACTGTTGGGTCAATATCATCCTTAGGGTCCTTCCTCATTCTTTCTGTGAGCCAATTTGGCACTACCTACCGTGGATTGCAAACGATGAGGGGTTTTTCTCTTTTTGCTTCCTCCTCACGCACCTCTTCTCTAACAACACTTCGTTGAGGCTCATCCACCTCCATTTGATGAATACCTTCCTCTGATACTTGAGCCTCCTGCCCCGTGGTATTTTCTTCTTCTAGTGTCGTGTCAATCATTTTCTAGAAATGATTATCAATTATCGTTTCCTCTTCTTCTTCCTATTGGCTTTCCCCTCTAGGTGCATTAACACTTAAGTTGTCTGATTCCCTGAGCGGTGACTAATTTACCTCCTCTACCTCCTACTCTTCGTTGGATTTACTTTTCTGGTTTCCAAACAATGGAAGCTCCCTCAAATTCGAAGACTGAGTCTGTGATCATGTGGGTGATGTCTGCTCTACCCTCTGAGGCATTGGTTGGGCCGATACTTTTCCTCATGGTTCAACAGCCTAGGTAATATGTTTTCCTTTCCTTATTGACAGCGGCCTTTGATCCTCGTGAAAGTCAACACCGGTATGGAAAGTGTTTCCAAGTCTGTGATTTCAAGCTCAGACCAATCTGGTGGTGGGACCGGCGTGTTCCTCACTGACTCATAGTCAGGCTGTATGACGTTGACATCCTCATCCACTTGATCTGGAACCAAAATGACTTCACATTATCCGATTAATTTCAAGGATAGCTTGGTGAACATTCTCCTCTTGACTTCAGCATCATCAACTGCGTTAGCCCAGAAGTCCTCGATATGAGCCTTGTGCTTGTATTCCACATTTTTTATCATCCAGATATTGTTGTAAGGATCAAAATCCTGTCTGCCAGTGTGGTATGTAAGGTGAAAGAACTGCAACTCATCCTCAACTTCTCTAGCTGCCTACAAGGAAGGAAAAACCTCACTTGAATTTACCATAATGATTGGGAAGTCCAATCCTCCTTTCTTCTTCTTCTTTTGAATTTTATCATAGGCAATGAGGTGCCTAGATACTTCTAACATTACCATTCGATCAGTGGGGTACCTCGATAGTTTGTATGGGTATGAGGTGAACCCCTACAGCCTAATATATGTAAACTTTGGAAATTGGATGAGCCAATATTTGTATTCTTCAATAAACACTTGTGCCTCCTTTGATATCCTCTATTGAGTCCTCTACTAAAGATTCCTTGCAATATGCATGGTGAAGGCATCATTCACCCGCTTGTAGTTGGATGTGCTAGTCAAATGTAACTGTGGACAAGCTTTGTAGATCTTGAACTGTTTAGGGTCACACCCAATTGGCTCCATGTAAATTATTCCTCTATGCTTGGTCATTCGAGCCAACATTTACACCACGTACGAGCTCATGTAGAATGTCTTTGTTCTCCTCAAGCTCCTGAATTGCTCATTTATGTTGTCACTTATCATTCTGACCCAATCAACACACTCCTTCCCTTCCATTATGATCTCGATGTAATAAAAAATCCAACGCTTGAAGATGAATGTGTGTGGACTTCCGTTCACCCAGTTAAGCATCATTATAAGATCGCAATACTCCTACTTCACATCATTGCAAGAATATTTTTTGGAAGCTTGGTGCGAGCAGGTCTAGGCCTCTGCATCTAGACTGTATAAATAACACTAGCACACCTCTCGAAAGTGGAGGCATACATTCTATCAGCTCTATCTTTTGTTTTGTATATCATCCTCTTAGAAGTGGAAATCCCAAACGCTTCCCCAATAGCATCAGGCGTGAAGTTGGCAAACAACTTGCCATTCGGAGAAACAATAGTTCTTCGTTCAGGCTTGTAACAATTTGTGCATTCCATGATTAACTCTGGACATTGTATTGCTAGAGGAAAACCAACAGCTACATAAATCCCACTCTTTATTATTTGGTGTGTTGTGACTAATGGTGGATGGTTGCCCAACCCATACATTCTCCCTTTGAGTGCCCCCAAATTAAACGAACCAAGGTTGGTATCATTCAACCCTGCCAGCTTCAAAATGAATTTTGATTCAGGAAGGAATGGCTTGGCGAGCTTCTTGATCATGCCTGTCAGGACATGCTTGCCTTGCTCGCTTCAACATGTGTAGCTTTATTTGCAACCTTGCTTATTCCTGCAACATCTCCTTTTCTTTCTTCATCCATCTGCGAAATAAAATGTAGACTTTATATTGTAGATTTAGAAAATAAAATCCCCTTGAGATGGCTGCAATATGGAGTTAGATTCGAAAATAATATCCTTCAACATAAAATTTTCTAACTCCAAACCTCAAACTTTAAAATTCTCTAAGCTTTGAAACCTTTAGCAATGTGACCTTTGGCACTTAAAATAAATTCGCACCAGCTAGATACTTTCAACACTTAGAAAAAAAATTACTCTAGCACTTTGATTCCCAACACTTAGAAAAATATTACTTTAGCTGGATACTTTCAGTACTCAATTCTCAGCACTTAGAAAATAATCACCAACATGATACCTTCAACAACTTCAAGAATTTTCTCTCTTATCAACCTTCTCAACTTCTCAAAAAAATTACTCACTTCAAAAAAATCTCAACTTTTCAAGAAAATTCTTCTCACTTTAGCAAAATCAAGAATTTTCTCATCACTCAGCATAAATTCTCACGTGCAAATGGTGAGAAGTGAGAAACTTCACTGCTTAAATAATTGTGCTAGAGAATCTTGCCAATTTGTGCGAGAGTCAATTTTAGAAACTTCATTAATTCTCCACTCCCACTACTTAGAAATCTTCTAATTCTGGCGAAGTGGTGGGTGAGTTATCAACCAATCGTCATAGCATTTTCCTTAATTGGAGATTCTTTCCCCTACTGAATTCAAATTTTTCCCTCCAAGCTGCTAGTTAACACTTCGTTAATTAAATCACTCGCACTTTGATTCAGTTAAATCCAACTTAAAATTCCATGGAGAAATTAAAATAATTTTCAACCCATTAAAATCTCCAACATTTAAAATTTTATTTCCATGATATTTGTGTTAGACAATTTTAATCCTCTTTAAAAATTTCACCCCGTTGATTTAAAATCACTCGCCAGATCAATCCATTCTCGAATTTTATTCCCCCTTAGGAAATAATCAAAGGCCTTCTTAGAAAATATTCCCCTTCAAAAAGATATTAAAATCCTCTTAGAGAAATAATTCCTCACTTTATTAATCCATGGGTGCACCTTGAAGGGGTTCTTTTAATTTTTCACTCGACCCTTTTGAAAATATTCATTAACGTTCATCATACCCCTTGAACATATTCCATAATGTTGGTTATTATTTCCACACCTTAGACCTTTCTTCAACTTATTCACCTTGAGGGGGCATTTGATCTAGTGAGATTTTATTTCACTTAGGAAAGTTTTCTCATCTTACACTTTAGGCACATTTGACCCTCTTTACTTTCATTTCAAACACCTAGAAATAAATTCAAGTCATTTCCTCCACTAGGGCGCATTCTAGGGGTCCTCCTCCCATTTCACATGACTTGGGAAATTTCTTCATCCAATTCTTTTCTTGGGTGTGTTTTGAAGGTGACACTCTCATTTTGTAACTTAGAGAATTTTCAACACCTCTAGCAATTTTACAAGTCCCCATTCTCCCCTTGGGTGCATATAGCTGGGTCTACTTTTTTGTCTTTGCCTTAGAAACCTTTTCAACTTATAATCCTTGTTGGGTGTGTTCTAGGGGTCTAGCTTTGATTTCCACCACTTAGAATCTTTTATGAAGTCTCCTCCTCTAGGGCGCATATGGGGGTGCTCACTTTTATTTCCATTGCCTTAGCAACTTTTGGTCTTCTAGCAACCTTGGGCGCATATGAGGGTACCTTCTTCCATTTGAGGGTGCACTTTAGGGGTGAAGCTTTTGTTTCGTTGCCTTAGAAATTTTACAAGTCCTAGCCACTTTATCTTCTTGCCAAGGACACATATCACCCCATGAGCTTTCGCTTCCACTTACAAAATTTCCTCAACTTATAATCCTTGTTGAGCGCATTTTCCAGGTCCTCATACCATTTTCCACGCCTTAGAATTTTCTTGACACATTGATGCCTAGGGCGAATTTGATACCTTGAGCTTCCATTTTATAGCACTTAGAAATTTATTTAAGTCTCCATCTTATCAAGGGCGCATATGCTAGGTGGAGTTCTCACTTGAGGGCGCATTTCACCCCCCTGGCTTTTATTTTTGTGCCTTAGAAACTTTTCCAAGTCTCTACCTTCATGAGTGCATTTGCTAGGGTGAGCTTTTATTTTCAAAGACTTAGAATTTTATTTTCTCAAGGCATCCTCATCTCCCTTGGGCGCATATGGCTAGGTGTGCTTTTGATTTGAGGATGCATTTCTCCTCCCTAGCTTTCATTTTTCCACGCCTTAGCAAGTCATCACCTCTTGGGAGCATTTGGAGTGGAGAGCTTTCATTTTCATTGCCTTAGGCATTTTTTCATATGTATACCCCTTCTTCATCACCTTGGGCACATTTGAGGGTATCTACTCTCATTTCCAATGCCTTAGAATATTTTCCTCACCCAACTCCTTCCTTGGGCGTATTTCACATGTTGAGCTTTCATGCGAGGGCGCATTTGAGGGTGCATGCTTTTATTTTTGACTTATAACTTTTCATGCCATCACCTCAAACTTGGGCACATATGGGGGTGCTCACTTTCATTTTTGACTTAGAAATTTTCTCTTCTTAGATGGGTGCATATGGCTAGGTGTGCTTCTATTTTTGCATATTTAGAAGAATTTCGATGCCTTCAGTTGATCCTCATGAGCCTTCTACTTTTAGTAAATTTTGGAGACGTGTGATTCCTCATGGATTTTCACCTATTCTGAACCGAGAGCTAGCATGTTGTGGCCCTCGTGGCTTGATTGCCCTATGTTGGCGTTTCAATTAGTACCTCTGGAGTGCTTATTGGAAATGAACAACTATTGCAAGTGTGTTAGTACATGCTCTTCTGATTATAGAGAGGAATATCTCTTTTTGCTGATTATTTCTATGTAAAAAAGGGGCGTACTAAGATTCCTATTATTTTTACTCAATGCTAGGACACAAGGGTGCATAAACACAATGCGTCGTAGCTAAGATTTTTCTCTGGTTTCCACATATTATCAACTACGACTAACTAGCTTCTAGACTATCCTACCTCCTCAAGATAAACAAATCATGAGGGCGCAAGAACGAAATGGATGGGTTGGATTACTTGAACCCTCTGTCTCAATGGAATATGGCCGAGGCTCTGAACTCTCAGATATATACCAAGATAAGGTTTGATGCAAGTAAACACTCTATACGGTAGGCTGGATCTAAGACTTGCCAAGGAGGAGGAACCCTTGTCCGAGGTATACACTTGGAAACAACAAAGTACAATGATTTGGCTAACAGGATTCCCGAGGAGGTGATGACACCTGTCCAAAGTGTAGGCTGAAAGACAACTCATTAAACAACATCAAACAATAGTAACTGATAACAAAATATACAAGGAGGTGACGACACCTGTCTACGGAGGACATTGAAACAATACAGTATTTAGAACAAGACTTCGAAAGAAATCAAATATTTAGATCAAGAAAGCATGCGCCATCTGATTTATTTATTCAAGATTCTCTAGAGAATTATAAAGGTTGGGATAGAAAAGACACGAAATCATGCACAATTACGATCAACCAACAAACTCTCATCCAAGAGTGAACAAATATGAACAAGCTAACTCTGGCAACAATGATGCAACAATTTTGCTTAACAAATAAAGGTTACAAAAATAATGAGCCTAAGGCTCTTATTTATAGAAACTCAAAGGAGTAGGCAACCCAAAAATCTCCTTGAGTTAACAATCAGTTCTTGCCAATCAGCAAGATTCATTCCTATGTCTAAAAGTAGGTGAGCAGGCAGTTAACTAGAAATCTACTTTAGTTAACTGAGACTAAAAAAAAGTCAAACTGGGAGTCTACCTTAGTTGACTAACACCTAACGAAAGTGAACTTAAACTACGAATATGCATCCAAAATAGACATCCACCTTTAAAGGAGATATGAGATCAAAAAATCATGGGAGTCAATTAGACATCCTAGATCAGTGGGATCTGACATGCATGATATATGGAGATTTGGAGTCAACTTGGAAAGGGGCATCAAGTTGACTTTAGTCATATTTATTGCTATTTTGGATGGTAGGATGTCCTTCTTGAGGTGTTTGACACCTCATCATCATTGGTTAATGCTGTTTTTGTTCATTCGTTGACTTCTTCATACGAAGGTCGTTACATGTCTATCAATTGTCAGCTTATCGCTTGTTAGCAATTTGATGTATGCATCTCCTTCAGTTTGCTTCCCTTGGGAGGGTTACTCTTTTTCTTTTTGTCTATGTTTCCACTTTGACATGGAAGGTAGTGTAGTTTTAACCGATGGCGGCTCTGTGTTGGGAATGACTACCTTTTGCGTTCTTTTGCAACTTTGACGTTTTCCTTGATCTTTCTCAATGGAAGAGTGTTGTATGATGAAACCGTGAAGTTTGACCACGATCACTCCAACTGTGAGAAATGCACATGAATCTTGCTACATGTGTAAAATTTCAACGGTTACAATCCTCTAAACTGGCCTTGGAAGGCGATCAGATATACGAGGTGAAATCATTATGGAACCTGTAGACTTGTGTCTATGCTTGTCAATTTGTCCAGATTGACCTCTGGGTGTGCCTGACGTAGATCGGTGCTAGTCTTTTTCAAAAAATCATGGAGTAAGACTATTTTGGTCTTGTATTCATCTTGGGAGAACTGTGTTATGAAAACCTTGAAGATTGATTGTGCACACGATGCTACTCAGACAACTTTTTTTGGAACTGCTAAATATTGCCTCATCGAGGGTAATTTTTATGAAAAATTTAGAGACATGGGTTTTGTTGAGAATAATTCTCTAAACAAACCCAAATTGCTAGAAATTCAAAAAAACATGTTTTTCTATGACATGCAAGAGCCCTTATGTGGCAGAGGCAGCGAGGCACTAGAAAGTGATTTTTCTTGCAAAAACCCAACACATGGGTTTTGTTTGTGCTTTAGAGCTGAACAAACCCAGTTTGTTTGTTTTTCAAAATTATGACTTTTTTCGGAAACCCTAAAAAATAGGGGCAACAGGGCTACTTTTTCTAGAAAATCCAACATGTGGGTTTTGTTGAAAAAAGTTGTGCTGATCATACCCAGTTGGCCAGATCTATGATTATTTGTCATTTTCTCGGACATGCAAGAATTTTAGATAGAAATAGAGGAAGTAGATAGAAAGTGAATTGGAAGTTATCGATTGTCAATTTGGGAGAATTATGCCTTTTGATGCAAACTTTGATAAATAGTCCCTTTGTGCAATAGATCTTCAAAAATATGAAGAACAATGAAAACCCCTATGTCAGATCTTCAAAAATGTTGGAGAAGAAAAATATTCATTCTTGAGCTCCTCAACCTGCAAAGAAATAATGAATAATGGATGCCTAGATGCTTTGATATGTCAATTTGGAGTTGAAAGCATCAATTGGGGATCCAACTCATGATTGAGCCTGATTTGGAGTTCAAAAAGGTGATCTCCATTGATTGTGGAGTGCTTGGCCTCTTTTTGCCTCCAAAATTTGTTAACTCAAGTCAACATTTTCTTTTGACTTTCTTAAGTGTCCCTTTTGGATTTTTGTTCATTTTTGCAAGCTAAAGTGCCTCCATTTGATCTTCAGTCTTGGCTGCTCAGTTGATCTTCAACAGTTGCTAATGGATTTGCTATCGAGATGGGATTAATCTGATGAGATATGTTTGGGAGAGATTAGCTCAAAAAACTGAGTTTGGACCTTCAGAATGAAGGGCACCTTTCTCCAAGAGGGGCGCTTTTGGTTGTGCCTTAGTCAATTTTCATTAACTGTTCTTCGTTTTGGCCTTTTCAAACCCTCTGTGCTTTGATCCGACGTTCCCGTTGATGGATGAGTCAGATGACTCTGCTTGATGATGCATCAGGTAGCCAAGTCGGTCCTGCATAGGATGACTAACTTCTCAGTTGCTGATAGTGAGTTTAGGTGCTTTGAATCTAAGGGCACCCCTGGCCAATAGGGGCGCCTTTGACCTTTTGATTGCTTTTATCTACTCTAAAAACTATCTGCTTTGATCTCTGTCATTAGATGATTCAATAATCAGATTCTTCCACTAACAATCTCATTGTTGAGATTCGTCGAAGCTGAGAAGATCGTTTTGGAGGTCAATGATCAATCAAACTGCATTTACTCCTCCAAAAGGAAGGGCGCCTTTCTCCAAGAGGGGCACTTTTCCTCTGTCCTTAGCCAATTTTTGGCTTGTCCTTTCAATCTCCAGTTTTGGCTTTTTCTACTTAATCTCAACGTGTGATCGTTTGGCGTGTCCAGTGAACTTGCTGTTAGATTGATCACGTAGTTGGGAGGAATCTAGAAAGATATCATGTATAGAGCAACTGCTGATGGATTCATCTGGTACCTTGAACTGAGCGGCGCCCCTGGCTAGCAGGGGCGCTTTTGGCTTGAAACTCTTTGATTTGGCATCTTCATTGTTGATAGATTCTTCATACTTTGTTGATGATTAGTTGTTGATCTCTGAATTAGATGATCTGACCAATGATTGTGTTGTCGAGATAACATGAACATGAAGGAGACGAATAATTTGGAGCTACAAAGTGATTTGATTTTCCTTTTGAGATCCAAAGGCACCTTTCTTCAAGAGGGACGCCTTTTGTGTCTTTAGACTGTGTTTTGCATTGGCAGCCAAAACGTGCACCTTCTAGAGTTAGCCAAATTTTGGCCTTTTTCATTTTGAGAATCTCCCTTGTTAGAATAACATCTTTTTGACCTTTTTCGCCATGGCTTCTTCATTGGAGATTTTGAGGTTTAGCTTTCAACACCTGGTACTGGCCAATTTGCCATTAATGGCTGCGAAACTCCTAACTTTGTTCCTGAAAAATAGAAATAGACCCACCAGAGTAAAACATATCTTTTGATGATTTTGACTCCATCAGTGTGATCGTGAAGTCAATTAACCCTATCAGAATCATTTTCAATCATTTCCGCAAAAGTCCTATTTTTTAGGGTTTCCCTAAAAAAGGGGCATAAAACTCTAATTTAGTTTTTTTAGAATTTTAACCATAGGTTCCTTGACAAAAACCCACAAAGACCTTATGCTTGGTTTGACCTAAAACATACTTTTGATGGCATTTTTACATGATTTAGCTCAATTTAAGAAAAATGCAAATTTTTTTTTATTTTGGGTATAACACCCTGTTTATGCTTGTCGTCCATGCTCACCTACTATTTTTAGTAAACCCTTGATTTTATTGACTTCTGCAGCTCCGTTTGACTTGAAATTTGCCAAGCATGACCCTCATGACTTGTTTGACCTATTCACACCTGCCCCTCATGCTGACCTGCTATTTTTAGCCTTATTCTGGAGGTGACTTACTATAAACAGTAAGTGCTCGAATTGTGCTTAAATTTTACCAGTAGACTGCTTGAAGGATGTTGATTGTGATGGGATACATTCTTTTTTCATTTTTCCCATGTTTTGCCCCTCTTTTTAGGCATCAAAGTAGGAAACCCTAATCTGACTTGCATGTGCCTCAAATGACCTCCGTTTGACTCTATCTTTGTTGCATGCTGCTATGTTCGTGGAATTGGAGTGTCGAGAGTTGCTGGAGTGAACCTACTAAAAATAGTAAGTGCTTGAAAATTAATCAACCAACTGTCGGATGTGTTTGCATGTCATACTACCCGAGAGATCTCAAAAAACCCAATAAAACCCAAAAAATTGGTCCATATGCGAGCACCTGTTGAAAATAGCATGTCATCATTTTGACTTGCATGTCACATCATTGTGAATCTCTCAAGAAACCCAAAAAGAATATCTTGACATGCATTGAGAAATCTTGCATGCAAACCTTGAAAACTGCCTCTGAAGCCAGAACTACTAAAAATAGCAAGTTGTCCAAATCTGTTCAAATTTTGCAAGCGACTACTTTGAAGTATCCTAAATGTGGTGAAGCAGTCAAAATTCCAAAATTCTAAGGAAAAGATCCCAAATTGAGTACTTACTAAAAATAGTAAGTTGTCACAACTCAGTGAAAATTTGATGGGATCTTGCCTGAAGCATCCTCATTGTAGTGCCAAGCTTAGGTTTCACTTTGCCAACTTGATTTGACCTCCAATAAGCTTGAAGAATGAAAACACTAATTTCATTGATTTAGCTAAAATTTCAACCAGGTCAAATGATGGGACATCCCCGGAAGGACAAAAAGATCAGAGAGAGAGAGAGACGCAAAACCAAAGCCAAAAGACTAGAATGGAGCAAAAATTAGGGGGTACCCATTTTGAATGGGGTGATGTGTGAAAAGGTCACAACATGCCCCTGAGCTACAGGGGTGCAGAAACCATGAACTGACAATCTTTGTGACATGTACTCTCTTTGTACCTCCAGCTCCTGACCTTTATAATCGGAGTTCTGCATTACGTACATCTTCCCTCAATAGCTCATCGAAAAGCTAGGCTAATTCTAAAGAGATTGAATCCATTTGCTAACACATTCAATGAGATTTGAGACTCCAAAAAGAAGGTCGCCCTTGGGCTACAGGGGTGCAGATCTGCTTGATTTTTCATCTATTTCTGCTTTGAAAAACACCTTTCTCGCCATTGAAATGACCTTGTAGGAGTATAACCTTGTCACGAAATGCTTCTTCATCATCCGCATTCTTCTTTGGATCCCAATTTTAGGTTCTGACCTCCACGTACTTACCAATTGTTGCTGATGACTTTCATGACACTAACCAAAGTCCATACTTGACCCGCCCAAAAACTAGTATTTTGACGTCATTTTAAAAAGGTTTAGACTCTTTAATCAAGATGCCTTAAAGAAGCAAAAAATTTGGTTTGGGTACAACACAAAATACACTCCATACATTGTGTTGTAGTTAGGGTTGTAATAATTAGGGTTGTCCTTGAAATGCTGATCACGAAACAAAAGTATTTCAACTTACAGACTATAATATGAATACAAGAAAATAAAATCTTTAAAAAGAAATGAATAATGAATTATAATAGATGTTACCTCATGCAGGGTTAAAAGGAAATGCCTTTTGATTAACAGTGTGGTGGCATCATATCTGATCCCAAGATGAGTGTTTATACCAAGTTATAGAACATTTCAATGTAGAGTAGCAAATTTTTCATTTTCAGTTGTAGCTACTTTGCAGATTAATTATGTTAGAAGAGTTTATTCGATTACATTGGTGGAATTCATATTTCTAGGAGGCAATTTATTGCTTCTGTCTTTAGACAGAATATTTGTTGCCCTTCCCCTTTAAAACATTTTAGGCATATGCAGTCTACAAATGATGATTTTGAAGCCCATGATTACACATTGCTGTCCTTTTAACTTTTGGAGAACCCAACTTAGCTCATGTTTATACATCACATTTGACTCCTGCTGCTGATCAATAAAAATTATAAATATGGTTCCACAGTCTTTGGCTCTGGATCAAAATAAGTCAAACTTTGTGTGTCAATCCCTTGTAATAACTCAACTAAATGGTGCATATTCAAAAAAAAGATATGGCAACGAAGGGGATGGAGAAAAAAATTGAACAAGAGGATGGAGAAAATCTGTATGGCAGTTGTTGCATTCTTTCTTTCCATTAATTTGTAAAGAAGGAAGGGCGTTATTGTTTTGGCCATTGGCCTTATGCTTTTATTTCAAAAGGAAAAAGTTGTTGTGTTCGATATGGCTTTCTTTGTATTTCCTTAGATCTTCTTAAAAACTGTAGAACAATTTGATCAGATCTATGTATTCTATTTGATGAGCATTTGATTATAGACAAACAAGTTATTACATTGAGGTTTGTGCAGGCTACCAAAAGTCGAGAACAAGTGTACTCTTTGAAAAAAATTCAACAAATTCAGCAAGTGATTACCATCGGCAGGAGCAGACTTTTTTGTTTTCCTATGTTTATCTTATAAAACTGGTGTCCAGTGAGACTTGCTATTCATGTCATCTGAATCTATGTTGAGCAGGGAAGACGAACTTAGTTGAAATTTGACTACTATCTTCTCAACAATGAATTAGATCTGAGATATAGCAGAAGTATTGATGACATTATGTCCCTAAATGTCAACTATTTAGAAATACATACATACAAAAATCCCACTGATGCTGGAACTGTAGTTTGAAGATCTCGTTAAAAATCATAGCTGCTAAAGCACAATTCTCCATTGTGGTGGCCATTTGTTAATGATAAAGTTGTAGATTGAACATGTACTATAGTGAATAAAAAATGAATGAGAAACCAAGATGAAAGTTAATTATGCAAAGACAATCACCATTATGAAATGGCATTTTGCCGAGTGATTCTTAGAAACCATTTTAAGTTTTGAGGATTGGTGAAGATTCTTGCTATATCTAGATGAAGTTTGTAAAAGAATTCAATTCAGTTGTATATGTTGACTGAAGGTAAGATGAAAAGATGCATTGACCATTTGAAAAATTAACATGCAGTTGGGTTAATTATAGCAGAGAGAGTCAGCTTAAGGCTAAATGTGCTACTATTATTACCCAAGATACCTTAGGTTTAGATATTACCATAGCTATTGGATCATGATTCTTCATTTTGTTGGTCATTTGTAAATGATAAGCTGTAGATTATACAAATGTTTTAAAAATCTAAAAAATGGCCGAGTAAACAAGATGAAAATTATTTGACCAAAGACAACAACCATTATGAAATTGATATTATCGAAGTGTTTCTTTGAAGCTGAATCATTGTAAGTGTT
>CM021107.1:459411632-459493518 GCA_007115665.2 Sequoiadendron giganteum
TATTGTTTACTAGAGTATCTTGGCGAATTGATTGAAAACATGTTATAATAAGTGTGTCAAATCATTTTGGAATAAGGATTCATAATTATGTGGTGTTTTTGTGACTGTTGTAAGACTGAACAAGGGTTTTCCAACATGGAAGTGAGGAACCAAAGAGAGGTTTTTAAGAATTAATGCCTATAAGGGTTATGTGAGGGTCTGATGAATCTGTGAAAAAGTATTTTGAGGTGTTTAGGGCTTTGGAAGTGTTGAGAGAGGTCTGGAATTGTATGTTTCTTTAAAACCCTTGATTTTGTGAAGGTTTAGGAGGGTTTCTTGGGTTTTGTGAGTTAGAGGCTCTGTAGACACAAACTAATGACAAAATTTGAGGTTTGGCACCATGACCTAAGACTATCCAAGGCATTTGGATAGATACCTAAATTTGGAAGGGTGGTCCCTTTGGAAAAAAAGGGCTAATTGTGAAGCCAAACTTGAAGTAGGTGTGCTGAAAGTCTATGTCACTCCAAAAGAGAGACCACTGATTCTTTGGTATGTTGTGTAGTCTTGAAAAGGGTATCTCAATCCATCTTGTAATTTTCTAGTGTTTTGGAAAGGTTGGGAGAAATCTGGCTAAAACTGAGTTTTGAGTACTACAAGAATAACCAGTCACAAATGTGAGTTTTGGAAACCTTGATGAATCTGACTTAGGGATTGTTCTCAATTGATTCAATTATCATTGTATAAATGTTGATGGTATTTGTAGGGCCTTGGTGGAGTCTTGTTGTTCATTTGCAAGGTTGAGGAGTTGAGACCCTTGAGGGTGGGTTGATGCCTATTAGGTTGAACCATTATGAAGAAGAGTTCTTGATTGAGAATTGACATTTCCATTGTTGTGAGTCTTCTCCACCTTGGCTCTGCATCAGAGTGCTACAAGGGTGGATTGTTGGGTAAGGTGTTGAATGAAGAGTTTGGTTTGATGGGGCTTTGAGGTTGTGTAGATTTTTCAAAATAGGTTGTATTAATCTTGTTAGGAGCCCCTTGAAGGAAGGTTGTCAGAATGATTGGGTTTGAGCTTCCTTGCCTCTACATCGGTGAGGCACAAGTAATTGAAGAATTCCAAAGGATACAAACCACCACGAATTGAGCTTATTTATACAATACACTTTAGATGGGGCTTATTGAGCATTCGACAGTAATTAATTAAGCATTAGATCTAAACAAAATCCATTCCTACAACATTCAAGGATACAACTTACACGATACACATGATAACATCATTCAAGAATGGCAGTAGAAAAATAAGAGTTTCTTTAATAAAAAATCTGAAAGGCTATACAATGATATATTGATAAAAGCATATAAATATATCCAAAAAAACTATATAGGCTTAGTACAAAGGATCCATTTGGACATAAAATATCATGTATATATATATATCAATAGTACAAAACATATGTTCCAAAATGCCACATAGGCATACAACAAACAACACTAATACATAGTCATTTCCCTCTAGGGGAAGGAAATAGATCCCATGCTGCCTTTGAAATTCAGTTGGATGGAGTGATTGTTGCTTGTCTTATCTTTCAAACACGCCCGCTACTCCTCCTCTCTTCACTTTGGACCTTCAACTGATACAATTAAAAGTAAAGATGTTAAAACATAGAAATTGAATTATGGAATGACATATAACAAAATATAGTCACTTACCGCATACATATAGTCATCATGCACATTTAAAGCATCACCATGTCCACGATCTGGAGTGACAACCACTTGTAGCAACCATGAAGATATAAATTAAACTACATAAAATTATCGTGAAAATTTTCTATAATAGACCATAAAAGAGAAAATATAATTTCAAATCGACTAATCTATTCCATACCTCTCTCAATGGATCAGAAATGGCTATTGCTGCAACAAATCCATGGTCCATCGTTCCACCAACATCACCAGGGCTATCTCCTGTCAACAACTACAAATGAAACAACATCTCAGGTATTATGTTGATATAGGAGAACATAATATGACACAATCAAGGAATACTTGAATGAAATGTTTGTGTTTCTCATCAATTTTTTAGATTTGTATATACGCAAAATTATGAAAACTAGCTAACATAGATTTACAACCCTGTTAATGAATAAAGGCTACCTGAGTGTACGTTGTTTGAGGATATGAATCATGAGGTGTGGAGGAAGAAGGTGCACCAGGAAACTGTTTGAAATCTGAAGGATGTTATGAGACAAACATTCAAATATAACATTCAACTGTTCAAATGCAATAATAATATATTTAATACTAGTTGCATACCTATGGACTCACCGTCGACAATGTATAAGGGTCTGTAGGAATAGAGCATCCCTCATGAACAGTGCAACCTTGAAATTTCATCATATCAAAATTCTACTAATTTAATTATTCTTAAATTTCAAAATATATTTTAATAAACAACATTAAAATAACCTACTAAATTTTACCTGAGTGTCAATGCCGAATGTATCATTCAGAATATCATATGTGAAAGCCATCACCTCTGCAATTGATGTAGGCTATGTTGCTGCATCACGAGAACCCTGATAATCGTATGAGCAAACAACACCACAAGTGCCACAATGGTGGGGTGGAGCTCGGGGCCTACACGTCTCCTCCACACTAGGCTCTACTAGAGGACCCACACACTATAAAATGGTATGGGTGAGTGAGCCAATCGAATTCATCATGTCCACCTCTACATTGTCCTCAACAATGAAAGGATCAACGACATGCTCCACCATGGGTCTACCCAAGGCTCTTGGTGCCAACTGTTGATTACGTCGTGTAATAGGTCTATCATGTGTGGAGCCCCCACCTCTACCCTGGAAGTCTAAGATGTCAAAATACTTTGGCATTTTATTTAGGAAAAACTCACAATAGAGTTTCCTCAAAAAGTATTACGGCACCTCATGGTTATTGCATGGAGGTTGGTCAAATACCATTCACCACTGCTCACAAAATTTATTTCTAATTAAATGATGGTCGCACCAATGGATGGGGAACCTCCTGCATGCATGGGACAAAGTTTCATTGGTTTTTGGGTCTTTAAAAAGGGCACACAACTCGGCTTTGCTAATTTTTAGTTTTTTGACATCTGCATATGACAAACCATTAGCATAGAATTGCCTCATCTCATCTCTCCTAGTTGACTAAAAATTCATTTGCTCTCTCATTTCTCCTACATGAGTTAAAATTTACTTCAATGGTTCAACAAGCCCTCTCCTATAAGGGCGGGTTTTAGCATGCTCGGTTAATCTTGCAATTAATTGTTGAATCTCTTTTATTTGTTTCAATTTGATTTTGAATATTTTCTTGTGTTCCTTGAGGATGCCTATGAATTGATGGAGGCGTTTCAGGTTGTTCTTGTATAGGAGGCTCTTGATGAGGGGGTGATTGTGAATTCTTAATGTTTTGAGGTGGAGATTCATTCCCTGAGAATTAGAACAAAGTTTTATTCATTTGGCGTGCGCCAACGACCTTATTTCGGGGTTTTTTTGATCTTTTTTTCAATTTGGCACCTAAATTGTGTCACAGATTGGTGCACTTACCCTAATCTAGATGTTAATTGTGAAGAAATTTTCTAGTTCTTTTTAGTGCTTCAATCAAAGTGTGTTGATGGATGTTTGATGTAAGCCTGTACACATTGAATGTCTTTAAATACCACTACATAAAAATACATCACATGAACTATGTACCAAGTCAATTCAAGGAAAAATAGAATAGATGAGAGCTTATTGATATTAAATTTGATTGTTTTTATTTTAGGGGTCAAATTTGTGTGATACAAGATTAATATTGCATTGTTCAATTGCTTGAGACAAAAGAATGATTATGTTCATATGAGGAATAAATGAACATAGCAAACAATAATAAACATTATAAATGTCAAATGTCAAATGTAGACAAATATAAGTGAATACAAATATGAAATGATGAAATATATAAGAAAATATATGAGTAAAAATGAATAATAATTAAAAAATAAACTTAATTATATTAAAATGACATTTGTTGATATATAATTATATTCAACTGCTCCATCAAAAACTAAATAAAAAAATAACATTAATATACAAAATTAACCATATCTCTCCAAACAAATCTAATTTAATAAAAAATCTTCTTCCAAATCAAATTTAAATTTTCACCCATGTAATAAACAATGCACCTCAAAATTTGACAACCGGTATTCTTTCAAAAAAATTGAAAAAAAACAATATACAAGAAAGCAACGAGCATTTATATTTAATGACCACTTGAGATAATCTCTGGAGACAAGTCCCCCATTCCTCACTTGGGGTCTGTGGAAGGGGATGAACAATAGGGTTTTTAGAGATGTTGCTAAGAATAGTAAAAATTTATGTATGTCCACCAAAAAATAGATTCAAGAAAATATTAAGAGTTGTAAGTATGCTCTATCAAAGAAAAATCCTTCATATCACGAGATGCGAATCAAACAATTATGGGGATTATCTCATGATCTTAACAATGCCAACTGGGCTAAACTACTAATAAGACAAAGCATTGTTTGGATTCTCCTGGATCTAGGGTGGATTAAATGCAACTTTGACAGGTGTACCAAGGGAAATGCTAGTCTGGTGGGAGCAGGAGGAATTGTTAGAAACTATCAAGGCATTTATGTGGCAGGGTACATCAAGGGTCTAGGAATAGCAACAAATAATTTGGTAGAGTCTTATGTTGTTTGGGCTGGAATATGCTATCTAAAAGATGCGGGCTATACTAAGGTGATGGTGGAAGGTGATTCGAAGTTAAACGTTGATTATTTAAAGAATAAGGCCGATGATCCTTGGGAAAGAAAAGATATCCTAGATGATTGTAAAAATATGCTACAATCCTTTCAAAGTTATAGGATAAGCCATATTTATAGGGAGGGCAACAGGGTTGCTGATGTAATGGAAAAATGTGGCTTACAATATTCGGTTTGGAAGTACTGGGACTTCACCCATTTACCAAATCAAATTAAGGAAATTATATCTAAGGATAGGTTGGGAGATCAAATTAATTATTTATGGGTAAAATGATTGTTTTAGATATGAGGAGTTGCGACTGTTGTCTAGCTGTCATAACTACTATTGTCTTTCTCTTATGGCTATTAGGTATGTTGAAAAGACTGGAGGGGAGGTACATTATTAAAAGATGGTGTATGCTAGATCTAAAAGATTTAAAATAAAATAAAATGAAAGGACAAACTTATTTGGAAACGTCATGCGATAAGGAGAGAAATAATGGTGATTATTGCTCATATCTCTAAAAATATGGTGATTGATGTGAGAAAAGACATTTCGACATGTGTTAGCACTAACGTGAAGGTGGGCATTAAAAAAAGAGTAATCACAATTCGTAAAGGTGGCGGACCTATCATTTCATTTAATGACATGGTTTGAAAATATGAGACTAGGATTTTTATGGAAATTGATTATTTTAAAGACATCGTTAGGAGGTTCAAACCGTAGGGCACATAAATGAAAAACTACCATGTCTCTAGATCAAAAATGAGATTTTTGAATTTCCTGTTGAGTCTGTGTTGAACAAGGAAGGCTGAAGAGCTGAGTATTTTCTCATTTCTAAAGATATTCAAACTAAAGATAACACCATGAGGAAGAGGACGAAACTGAGTCAATATGACTCCTTGAAAAAGAATGTGGAGTTGTGGGGCTTGTTTGAGCAGACTGGGTTCACTCCGCATTTGGCTTCCATGGAAGGCTACAACAAACAACTCAGTTATAAATTCACGAATGACTGGAAAGGCGGTGAAGTTGGGTTGGGTGGTATTCGATTCACGGTTAATGCAAAGCTTATAGCCAAATCTACGGGTCTGACATATGAGGGGAAGAAAATTGCAAAGGTAAGTATTGGGAACTATCAAACTTATATTGATAACTTTTTAGAAGCTAAAGAAAAATACCAACATTTTCAAAATGGTTACTCTAGGGTATTGCTACCCCCCACTTTTGATAATGTTTATTTTTTTGTTATGAATTATTTTATGTTAGAAGGTAATTTTCAGTTTTTCCATGGATATCATTTTCCTATTTTGAATCATATCAGACTCCAAGAAAAAATAAATCTACCCTTTTTCCTCCTCTCTTCCGTAAAACAAAGTCTTACCAACAGTGCTAACCATCCTTTATAGTAGTGTTGGATTCATGCCATATGCAAATATGTCCTCTCTACCACCCCACAAAGAAATGTTTTCCATAATTTGATTGAGAACCCTAATCCTAAGAGCTCTATGAAAATTGAACTAATTGAGACCCTACACCACTCCCCAACCAAAGAACCTATGAAAACCTCACCTAATATTGAGGACCCCACTTGGTTATCTCTTCTTAAGATAACACCAAAAAAAAGAAAGGCCAATCCATTTTCTCCTATTACAAATAAAAAAAGGAAACTGCTAATCCATGAGTTGGGAGCTGACCCTAACATAATAACCATACTGGATGATAATGATAACAACCCTAAATGCGGGTCTACAACCTTGGTGGGTCAAAGATCCACTCACCTTGCTCTAGTTGTGTCCAAGGGGTCAGACAATAGTAAAAAATCCAAAAGTTTGGAGGATAAGAGTTTAGAAGAGGATAAAAAGGGGAAGAAGGATGTTGGGGAGGAAAAGGATTCCTCCTTTGAAGAGTGTGTGCCAAATAGCCTAGGTGGTGTTGACTCTCCAAATGAAGAGGAGTTGGGATTAGAGGAGGTGGATGGATCGATTCAAGAAGAGGATGGTATTAATCAACAAGATGAGGTGCAAGAAGTTGAGGGGGAAATTGAATTGAATAAGGATGAATGAATAGCTGCAATGAAACCGGTTAGCTCGAAGGATTATCAAAAGGGCCCAAAATTAACCAGAGTGAAAAGGATTGAGGAAAGATTGGCAACCCTAGAGAAGATGGTACAGAATGAGGGCAATGCAAGCAGGTTTCAGACTCTTGAGTATGTTGTGCAAAACATGTGCGGGTTGTGGATGCGGTTATGAAAAATATGTTAAAGTGACCATCTCAAGACAAGGAAAAATCAAGAAACAACAAAGGAAGAAGGAATATAAGGATGATGTCAATCTATCAAGAAAGATGGAGGTCAAAAAAAGTATTGAAGATTCTATTGAGGACCTGATGAAGGCGTGGAGCCTGATGGAGGATGCCTAAACCTCTACTCTTGATTTTCTTACTTTTTTTTGCTTGTTGTGTTGATGTCTTTTTCTGTATTAAGTAGAATTTCAGTGGTAACAACCTTATGTGTCAAGATTGCATGGAGTGAATCTATTTTTAGAACATTAGTAATTTATTGGCCACTCATTATAGGTTCTTCTTTTATAACCTCTTTTTGTGGATGGTTGATATTATGGACTTGTTATATCATTATTGAAAACTTGATAGATATATAATGTTTGATGTGGTTGGTATAGGGTAATGTGGTTTTTGTTTCGTTGGGTTTTGGGGTAGTGGTTCTCTTCTTGTTCTACTTCCTTAGTTTTTTTGTTTTGTACAATGGTTTTTTGTTGGAGTGTTGTACTAATTTTGTTAGCGATCAGGGCCCTTTCCCTACCTAATCAATCAAAAACAATAAAATGATTTTCATTTTCATTTTCAACAACAAAACAATTTTTATCTTCATTTTCAACAAAACGATTTTTTCAAAAACAAAATGATTTTCATTTTCATTTTCAACAACAAAATGGTTTTCATCTTCATGTTTAACAAAAGAACGATTACGGTTTTCTTTTCCATTTTCAACAACAATATGTCTAAAATCGTCATCTCTACAAATATCATCAATCTCAACATCGTTAAATCTAGCTTATTGTAAATCTCCTATAAACGAAGTTTCCATATCATTCGAAGGTGGGTTTGAAGATGTACATAGATTTTTTCCTATTGAAATATTCTCCATAGCAGTGAAAAGGGGATTTGAAGACATACCAGAAGTAGTTTGTATAATCGTATTATTTTCCACATTCACCTCTTGCAAATTTGCATCGTCTACATCCATGGTCTCCTCAATGTTTTTATCTTCAATAGTTGTTGAATTGGATGCTTCAATAGTATTCATTGATGAAATCCTCATTCTTCTATCTATTATTCTTTTTGCCTCCTCTTTCTTTGCTTCAATTTCTTTAGGGTCAATACCTTCCTATCTTTTCTCTTATTACAATCTTGTGATCCCATGATTACAAAATTTTGAAGTACAAATTAATGTCTATAGTGAAAGTCTTTCTCCTTTGTTCCACCTTCAATCGAGTAGAAAATGAACATAATTCCATTAAAAAATTGTCCCAATGATGCCTCATTTCAAAAACAAAATTCAAAATTTTCAAGTTCAAGACCCTGTAAAGACAAAACTCGATAGAAAATGTGTGGAATCATCATTGTCATCCATACACTATCAAGTTGTAGAATTGACAATAATATTTTACTAATAATTTTTTTTTAAAAATGATAAAAAAGAAATAGGATCCCATTTACAATCAGGATCATGTTTATAAAATGGGGTCTTGTTTTATAATCGAGATCCTGTTTATAAAACGGGGTCCTGTTTAATAATCAAAATCTTGTTTATAAAACGGGGTCCTGTTTATGAAACATGGTCATGTTTAATAATTGGGATCCCATTTATAAAACAAGATCCCATTTAATAATTGGGATCTCGTATTAAATGGGATCCCATTTATAAACGAGGTCCTCTTTATTTTTTCAATGGTTAAAATAATAAATAAAGGAAACATGATCTCATTTATGAAATGAGATCTCGTTTACAAAACGAGATCCTGTTTTGTAAATTTGAGTTTTTGGTTAGGTTTTTGCCTTTTTTTCGATGCGAAAAAAAGTTTGGGGACGTGAACCTAAGCTTTGGACTTGATTTTGACCTACAACTTGAAAGTCATGTCAATGTTAGAAGAAAATAGTGACTTAGGACATTTGTCTGAAGACCTTTTTTGCAGAATTTTTTGACAAAATTAAAACCCATTATAGATGAGACAGTGTAGATTTTAAATATGTAATTTTTTTAATATTTGATTTTTTTTAATATTTGATTTTTTTTAATATTTTTCAATTAATTTTCGATAAGACTAGTCCATAAACTTGAAATATCAAGGTTTTTAAGTGTTTAAAGACTTTTTATTAAAATATGTTTTTTAAAATGAATTGCATGAAAACATACTTCAGACAATTCTTTTCAATTTGATTTTTTTTCAAAAAAATGATAAGTTTAGGTCATCTTATGTGTGACATACATGATGATTTTCAAAACAACAAATATAGCCAATAAAAATTAATAGAAAAAATAATTCAATAAAAAATTACAAAAAATATTGAAATGTGCTTCAAAGAGTTACAAATATTTTCCCAAAAGGATTTAGAAAAATACTATTATTTAGGTCAAACTATGGATGATGTACACATGAATGGTATGGTAAAAAAAGTGACTTTTAAATAGTGGTTTTTAGAAACACCTATTGAAAATCATTTTTTATCATCTGGGTATTAAAATAAACTACATATTTGGAAACTAGACTCCAAGTACTACATTTTATGATTAGTGACCTTTTACAAAAATCCATCTCTAAGAGCTTCAAATTTTAAGGTCAAATGTGACAAATTTTAAAAATTAGGGAAAACACTTCCACTTTTAGGCCAAAACGTGGACTCAACTTCTTGCCAGCACCCCGTTTACTAAGGATTTTTATCAAACCCTCTACCATAAGAATAGATAAATAAGGGGAGAGGGAAACACCTTGTCACAACTCTCTAGAAGCTAAAAAATAGAAGATGGTTCAATTTATAAAAATAGAGAAGGAAGAAGATTCCACACATCTCATGACACAATCCAACCTAAATAAAAATAAAAAGTAGATAATACACTCATAAGGAAGGACAATCTGCTCCCATCATAAGCCTTTGGCATACCTAGCTTGATAAATATATCTTCATCCTTCTAATACCCCATACAATTAATGTCTTCTAAATAAATAAGAATACTATAAAAAATCTAATGCCCCTTTACAAAGATCCCCTACTCAAACAATATCAAAGATTCTAGAATTTTTTTTTCAAATGATCAATAATAAGTTCTGGTAATGATCTTATAAGATACATTATAAATAGAAATAAATGAAAAGAGTTTTCTCTCACTTTCTTTGGAATCAAATCAAAAAAATTAGAATTGTTTTCTTTACTCATCTTCTTGTTAGTGTTAGATTCACACATAACTTACAAAGGATGATTATTTAGGATTTCTTAGAATTGTTGAAAAAAATCAATATGAAAGTTATCAAAGATAGGAGACTTACCTTTCTTCTCTTGGAAAATAACCTTTTCTAATTCTTGAAGGGTAATAGGCCTCATAAGAATACCATTCATTTTCCAAGTAACCAAAGGAGTGCAACCTTAGATAACCTTTTAAACTCTTTAATTGTTGTAGGATCACTTTTCTTAAAATCAAGGAAGATAAGTGTTAAATAAATTCTTTATTAATATCCTAAAATGAAGAAAATTGAATTCCTTGAGAAGAGTTTTAATAAATGTGATAAAATTACCAATTCTCCTTTCTTTAACTAAATTGTAGAAAAAGAAGGAGGTATTTTAATCCCCGGGCCTCTAGGAGCTAATTAATCCTTAATCTCTACTTTAAAAAAATCTACTCCCAAATTTTTCATTCACGAAGCTCTCTAGAAAAAGAGGACTAATATAGAAATTGTTATCTATTCATAACAAATTCTTTGATTTAAAAAATGTCATTTAATCCTACACCTATTCTTTTTACCAAAAATATTGCCAAAACCAAATATCTCCATTGTTTAAGCTTTAACTTAACAAATTGAAGCCTTTTGAAAAGGGAATACATAGTAGTACCAAAATAGGATCTTCCCTCCAACCACCATACTACCATATTCAAATATATAGCTTATTCATGAAGCCACATTAACTAAAACATGAATGGGGGCTTCTTAATGATAGAGAAAAGAGATGAAGATAGCTTGATGAGCTAAAGATCTGATCTCTTCCATGATAAAAATTTAGAAGGGGTAATTTGATTATCCATAACCTAGCAATCAAAAACTAAAAAAAAAAATCAACTAAAGTGAAATATTGTTTCTAGAAATACATTACAATTGAAGTTCTAAAAAATAAGAGAGACATGCATAACCATGTAGTTTTCACCAAATCATAAATAATATGTACTCAATTTGTGATAGAAAATTACACTTCCCCTAAGTTAATATAAGTTAATTAAATGAAACCACATAAGTGTACAATATAAAGTAACCTAGATTAAACCACTAAGGGTCCTATATCATAATATTAAATGTTATTTAAAAAAATTAAATACAATGGAAAGACATGCAAAAAACTAGAATTGAAGATGGAATTAAAAGGATAGAAACCTACAAAATTGATTCACTTTAAACATGAAATCAAATGATCTATGAGTTCATAGACTATCCTTAAATTCTATGCAGGTTGATTTGGTGGCTCTAGGTCAATCTCACATTCCATAGATATGTTCTTTGGCGTGGAATCCTAATCTAGTGCATTGTCAACTTTACTAGCATTATTTAAACTACATTGGAGAGAGTGACGAATCACTAAGGTCAAATTTCCCTAGGTCAACCCCATGTTGTTGGACTAACTTTATAGTTGTGAAAGTGGTTGATAGACTTGACCAATAAGCACGCAAGTAATCTATCTATGTTAATTTTGATACAATTTTCTAGCTCATTATTTAAACTACCTTCTAGGGAGAGTGAAGGATCAGTAAGGTCAAAATTATCCTAGGTCAACCCCATTGTTTTACCGACTTTATAGTTGTGAAAGTGGTTGATAGACATCTAGTAAGAACATGTAATCTGAGTGATCTAGATGTTAATTTTGAAGCAATTTTCTAGTTCTTTTTAGTGCTTCAATCAAAGTGTGCCGATGGATGTTTTGATGTAAGACTGTACACATTGAATGCCTTTAAATACCACTACATAACAATAAATCACATGAACCGTGTACCAAGTCAGCTCAAGAAAAAGTAGAATAGATGAGAGTTTATTGATATTAAATTTGATTGTTTTTATTTTAGGGGTCAAATTTGTGTGATACAAGATTAATATTGTATTGTTTAATTGCTTGAGACAAAAGAATGATTATGTTAATATGAGGAACAAATGAACATAGCAAACAATAATAAACATTATAAACATTGTCAAATGTACAGAAATATAAGTGAATACAAATATAAAATGATCAAATATATAAGAAAATATATAAATAAAAAATAATAATAATTAAAAAATAAACTTAATTATATTAAAACGAAATTTGTTAATATATAATTATATTAAACTACTCCATCAAAATGAATCTAAAACTAAATAAAAAATAACATTAATATACCCCAAACAAATCTAATTTAATAAAAAATCTTCTTCCAAATCCAATTTTAAATTCAACCCATATAATGAACAATGCACCTCAAAGCTTGACAACCCGTATTATTTCAAAAGAATTGAAAAAAAACAACATACAAGAAAGCAACGGGCATTTTTATATTTAGGAAGCCATAACGGCCACTTGAATTTCTACATACTGTGCATTTCATTTTTCTGCAATTTGCTGGTGAAAACATCTGAGAGCTATTGTCTGATTGATTCGCTTTTAATAGAGTTGAGATTTTATTTTGCTAATTTACTACACAGAGAATTTGTGGCTGCGAAAAGTGGAGGAAATTGTTGCTCAGAAAGCATTTACATATTATGATTCAAATTTTCCTTTGTAGATTGTGGGTATGCTCTGTTGTTTGTGTTAAGGTGGTCAGAAGGATCTTTTGCAAGTGGGTCTGTGAGTTGTAGTGTAGAAGAGATTAGAACTTAGTCTACCAGATCATGGGTAGATGCTTTACACAATTCACCTGGTCTATTGAGAATGCTAGTGCTCTGTTGTTTGTGTTAAGGTGGTCAGAAGGATCTTTTGCAAGTGGGTCTGTGAGTTGAGAATGCTGAAGAAAAGAGAAGAGACTATATATTTAAGCAGTAGAATAGATTATATGTTTCCTTTGGTATTTCCTGCATTCCTTTTTCCAGACATAATTATACATGTCATTGCCCCCAAAGTGGTGAATTCAGCAAACGGTACCACCAAGAAGATGATGATGGTCAAGAACTGCACTGAGGTTAGAACTTCTTTTCCACCCACCTACCAGATACTCGATTGTGTTTTTTTTTTTTTTTTTTAGGGTATTGTGAATTTGCTTCTTGATGTTTTATGCTGACAAATTTTGCATTTTAAACAACATTACGGTTTTTTAATTTGTTCTAAGCTTTATAAAATATGTCCCTGATAATTTTATAGAAGGCATTTGTTTGTTTCTTTATTGGTCTGATAATTTGTGTAATCCCTGGAGTGCCTGTTCTTATTTGCATATTCCCTGCAAGAGTATCTCCCTGGCAGCAGAGTAGTTGAATAAGCATGGAAAAACATTTAAGCCTTGAGAAAAAAAGGTTTAAAATCGTGCTTCAGTATTACATGAACGACTACCTTCCCATTTTCAATGCCTATGATTTTAACCCTCAAACAATTAGGCTCTCTTTTAGATCAAAATTTTCATTCTTCTATAAAGTTTTTTTTAACAGTTATGGAGTGTCTATCAAAATTTATCATTCTTCTCTGCTATAACAGTTTAGGATAGTGTCTACGGGCTTGATATAAAACCTGAAAAAACTCATAACAATTACCAATGGTAAATTCAGTGAATTATCTGATTTTATGGGTTTGGTATAAAAATTTTAGCAATTACTAATGTTAAATTCTATGAATTATCTGTTTTTATAGGTTTCATATAAAACTCTTAAAATTAGGATTAAATCAAAGTCAAATTCTATGATTTATGAATTTGATATAGAAATATTGCACATTCCCATAAAAGATGAACACTGACTAATTGCAATATTTGATGTGAAAATATTATTTTATGTTATAAACTTTAAATATATATAGTTCAGTTGCGTTTGAAGATTGTTTAGGTAAATATTATAAATTTCCTTCAGTTCTTGATGTTTTTTATTTTAATTTTTTTATTTGTAAAAATACTCCAAGTTTCAATATATTTGAGTTTACTCTTATTTAGTTGTTTTTCTTGTAATATGTTCTCAAACTATGGAAGAGGGAGGAGGAAATTGTCGCTTAGAAAGAATAAAGGATTGAGAACATCAGATCGGAGATCTTCCAACTTGCTCACTTCTTTTTGGTTTTCCATGGATTTTTTCTAACTCTTCTTTTTGCTGCCACTCAAAATAATGTTGACATTTGTTCTCATTTGTGTTGTTCTGCACAAGTTGATTGTTCTCTGCTATAACAGTTTAGGATAGTGTCTATGGGCTTGATATAAAACCTGAAAAAAATCATACCAATTACCAATGTTAAATTCAGTGAATTATGTGATTTTATGGGTTTGGTATAGAAATTCTAGCAATTACTAATGTTAAATTCTATGAATTATCTGTTTTTATAGGTTTCATATAAAACTCTTAAAATTAGGATTAAATCAGAGTTAAATTCTATGATTTATGAATTTGATATAGAAACATTGCGCATTCCCATAAAAGATGAACACTGACTAATTGCAATATTTGATGTGAAAATATAATTTTATGTTATCAAACTTTAAATATATATAGTTCAGTTGCATTTGAAGATTGTTTAGGTAAATATTATAAATTTCCTTCAGTTCTTGATGTTTTCTATTTTAATTTTTTCATCTCTAAATATACTCAAGTTTCAATATATTTGAATTTACTCGTATTTAGTTGTATTTCTTGTAATATGTTCAATGTACCATAGTACCTCAAACTGTGGCAGAGGGAGGAGGAAATTGTTGCTTAGAAAGAATAAAGGATTGAGACCATTAGATCAGAGAACTTCCAACTTGCTCACTTCTTTTTGGTTTTCCATGGAATTTTCCTAATGCTTGTTTTTGCTGGCACTCAAAATAATGTCTGACACTTGTTCTCATTTGTGTTGTTCTGCACAAGTTGATTGTTCAAGGCAATGTTGTAATGATTTTGCAGAGGGCTCATTCAAATGCTCATGTTTGCAGGAAACGGTGGAGAATACAAATAGTAGAGACTCTTGCCAATGAAGAAGATGATGCTTTAGGCGAATTGCCTCCTATTTGCAGGTATGTGACCTATGCTTTTAGATACTTTCTATTGAATTTTAATGTGAAGAGTCAATGGAAAATCAAATGTATTAATTAACTATAAAAAATTATGCGTAAAATATTTGAGCAGGAATTTGAATGTTTAATCATAATCCTCGTTGTGATATGTTTAACTGTTGTAATTAATGTATAGTAATAAGATTTATTCTACATTCACACAACTAGTTAATCCATTAGATATATTCACTATACTCCAATAGATGAATTATGTCGTAAAAGAGCTAGATTATTAAGTTAGTATTTTTCTATTGTTGTAAATGCAATGGTTGCCAGAGTATCTTCACATACAATGAATAGTAGAGGTCAAACCACCTTCATATATTTACTCAAAATGGATTCACGTTGGCTAGCAAGGAAAATAATTTTGGGTTTTGTTTCTTAGGTTGTCATTGGAGCATTCTTAAGATTTTTAAATTAAGTAACAATCTCCTAGTATCTCTAGTGGAGTTATATGTTGCCACAATGGGGATTTAAACCTAGATCTCATTTAGTTTATTCATTTCCGAGGCAGCCAAACCCCTTGGATTACCATTTTTTTATTTTTCACTTTTGATGATGGGTTATACCAATGGCCTTGCATACACACACCTTACTTAATTTCATTATTTATTTTGTTCATATATTTCAGATTCATCAAAAAAAAAATTATTTTTTCTTTTATTCTTCATATATTTTTCTTTCCTTTTTCTCTCAAATTTTATTTCTCACTCGCATCTACTTTTATAGCTCATTTATTTCTCTTTTGCCATATCTATTTTCCTTTTATTATAGTTATCTCTCATTGTCTAAATATATTTATTTATTTATAATATTTCTCTGCATTACTATTTCTATTTCTCTATTTCTTCTCTCCATCTATTTTTCTCTCTTTCTATATGGGTTGGACCTTAGACCCTAGAATTTAAGTTTTTGACTCATAGATGACCTACACCCTAGCCTCATGGATCATGGACCCTAGATTGATAAACATTTATCCTATAGCCTAAACACTTAGATCCTAAACCCTTAATTTTTGAACTGTAAACCTTAGAGGCTATGTCTTGTACTTGTGGACCCTAGACCAAGAAATATTACTATTTACCCTTTACCTTAAACTTGTGGATGAACCCTAGTGCTTAGGCTATGCTACTAGATATTTGACCTCAAATAGTAGAACATGCAAATTAGATCCCAAGAACCTAGGCCTTAAACCTTCTACCTCTAAGATTCAAACTTCAATATTAAACCTTACATTAATAGATGATTAGAGCTTGGATCCAAGACCATGTATACTAGATTATAGAAAATAATTTACCTAAATCTAAGAAATTAAGCATTGTATGCTAGATGTTTACCCTAAAACTTGGATCCTAGACCTTGGGCCCTATCTCTATATTTATAGATCATGAACCCTTGACCAAGAAACTTATACCATTTATTGTGAACTCTTAGATCTTGGATTTGGGATCACTAGTACCTTAGCATTATGCACCCTCAACAAGAAACATATACCCTATACCGTAAATCCTTGGACCATTGCATTGAACTCCATACCTAGAGCCTTAACTTTAGACACTTGGATGTGGACACTATACCCTTTGGACCTAGGTTATAAGAACTTGTCCCTCAAATTGTAGACTATGTGCCCTTATATCGTGTCCCTTGATCTTTCACCTTGGAATCCAAGACTTCTAGAACATTACACCTTGAGCACATGATCTTGGGCCCTAGAATTCAGAATATATAATGAAAGCATGGACCCTATAGATAAAATCCTTGAAGCCAAACCTTGTTTGTAGACACATGATCCTAAAACCTTTTACCTTGGAAGTTGGATCCTAAACCCTAGAATCTTAACTTTGGACACATGAACACTATATGTTCTAGCTTGGATTTATGGACCATGAACTATTACTGAATATTGTGATCCCTTAGACTCTAGACTTTAGATAATTGGACCTCACACCTTAGACCAAGAAACCTTTTCCCTATGCCTTTGATCATGGACATTGGACCATAGTTCCTAGATCTTTGACGCAAGACCTTAGATTGTGGATGGTAGACACATGGAACCTAGGCCTCAAATTTGAGAGCATAGACCTTGGACTTTATGAACTCTTTCTATCCCTATTATACCTTACTTTCATTCCCCTTTTTTGTATTGTATTTATTTGTCTCTATTATGTTATCTGTATCTTCGAGTTTAGATCTCAATACATATTTTCCCTTTTCTCATTCTTTTTCTTTTTTCATGTTTCTCTATCTCTCATTCTTTTATTATTTCTCGATTTCTATTACTTGGCTCTCCCTCTTTCTGCTTCAATCTCTCTTTATTTCCTAGAACCTTTTTTTCCTTTCAATCTATTATTTTTCCTTCTTGACCTTTCTTTTTATCTTTGTCTCTCTTTATAATTGTATTTTTGTCTATCCCTTCTTTCTTACTATTTATTTCTATCCCTATTATGCCTTACTTTCATTCCCTCTATTTTGTAGTGTATTTCTTTGTCTATCTTTCTTATTCTCTCTTTATCTCATAGTTTAGATCTCTTTAGATCTATTTCCCTTTCTCATTATTTTCCTTGTTGATGTCTCTCTATCTCTCTCTTTCTTTTTTGTTATTCATTTATTTCTATTATTTGATTCTCTCTATATGTGCTTCTATCTTTCTTTATTTCTATTTTTCTTCCAATCTATATTTTCCCTCTAAACCTTTATCTTATCTCTCTCTTTATAATTGGATTTTGTTTATCCCTTCTTTCTTACTATTTATTTTTATTTTTAATTCCATTTTTCATTATAAATGTTAACTATTTATTTTGTTATCTTTATCTTTCTATCTCTCCTTTTATTCCTTTGTTGGTGTTTCTTTTTCTTTTATTCTTTCTATCTTTCTTGATTTGTTTATCTCATTTTTCTATCTTTTTGTCATTTTCCTTCTCTTTTTCTTTCTTATTCCTTTCTTTTTTTTCTTTTTTCCGCTATCCTTCCTTTTCCTTTCTTCTTTTCTTATTGTTTTTATTTAACCAAATTTAACTTTCCTTCTTTATATTGGTCATACCTTTTTTTGTTCTTTATTATTTCTATCTTTCTTGCTTTGTTTCTTTCTTCCTTTTTCTGACTTTTTGTCACTTTCCTTCACTCTTTTCTCATCTTGCTTTCTTTTTATTTGTTGTTCTTTATTTTTATTTCCTCCTTTTTCTTTCTTCTTTTGTGTACATCTCTCACTTCAGCATGACACCCATTCTTGACCCCAACTTGGCAAAATGTAAGACCAAGGTAAGGCAGGGTAGGCATTGGGATAGATTGCAGGCATACCCTTGAGTCAACAGAAAAAGAAAAAAGAGTTCATACCTTTTTATCGTCTTTGAAATAGGTTTGTGTGTCTTTCACCCTAGTGTGACACCCATTCCTAACCCCAACTTGGTGAAATGTAAGACCAAGGTAAGGCAAGTTAGGCGTTGGGTTGGGTCACAGGGATACCCCTAAATCAACAAAATAGAAAGAAAGAGAATTCCATACCTTTTTATCGCCTTTGAAAGGGGTTTGTGTGTCTCTCACCCAAGCGTGACACTCATTCTTGACCCCAACTTGACAATATGTAAGACAGATTAGGCATTGGGCTAGGTTGTAGGGATACCCTTGAGTGAACAAAAAAAGAAGAAAGCGAAGTCCATACCTTTTTATCATATTTGAAAGGGGTTTGTGTATCCTTCACCCTAGTGTAACACCCATTCTTGACCCCAACTTGGCAAAATGTAAGACCAAGGTAAGGCAAGTTAGTTGTTGGGTTGGTTCGTAGGGATACCCCTAAGTCAACAAAATAGAAAGAAAGAGAAGTCCATAGTTTTTTATCATGTTTAAAAAGGTTTTGGATAAGAATATTTTGATTAATTGGAGGCCAATTTACTAAATTATAATTTGATTTTAGTGTACCTGTTGATTGATACACCAACGATCCATTCGTATTAAATGACATAACATCTTTATTCTCTGTCTTTTGGATCAAAGGTGCCTTAGAATAATTTTTATCCCTATGACCCAGCTCACCCCTTCCCGACCCCAACTTGGCAAAATGTAAGACCAAGGTAAGGCGGGTTAGGCATTGGGCTGGGTCGCGGGCATACTTGAGTCCAAGGTAAGTGCAAAAAGATGGGGGCCAAAAAGGTTTTTTTCTAAAATCAGGAAATATTAACCTTGGATGTGAAATTGAGGATAGTTACACTCAAAAAAATTAGATGCAAGAAAACAAGGATCGTAGTGCTTCAAGACTACTTTCTAAACTACTATTTTTTCTGAAAATGGTAGAGATTAAGAGGTTCAAAAGAGGGAGCCATAGAAATCAGTGTTATTTTTGTCAAAAAACATAACATACTGACTTTTGTGGCTCGATTTTTTTGATAATTTTTTAATTAATTGATTTTTTTGATAAATTTTTAATTAATATTTTATTTTTTACTAATTTTCAAAGTGGACATTTCTTGGAAAACATAATTTTGGTTGTACTACCTCTATGAATTTTTTGAAAACTAATTGAAATCATTTTTTTAATGTGTAGAATGGAGTCTAGTTTCTAAAAATGTAATTTATTTAAAATTTTGATGAACGGTTAACTTATAAAAAAAAATACCAAACATTGGTTTTTGCCAAAAAATAAACACACAAACACAAGAAATTATAGATCAAATGCTTAACATTGTAAAAATGTAAAAAAAACTACATCGTTAGATAGCTAAGAGACAAGAGAGAGAGAGAGAGGTAGAGAGGTAGTGAGAGAGAGACCTGAGAGAGTGAGAGGGGGTGGAAGGGAGAGACCTATGAGAGAGGAAGTGGGAGAGAAGGGGTTGGAGTGAGTTGGACTTAGTTAGGTAGGGTGGGAGGGAAAGAGGGAGAGAGAGGGATACATAGAGAGAGGGGATGGGAGAGAGAGACCTGAGAGAGAGGGAGAGAGAGAGAGTTATGTAGGTAGGGTGCAAGAAGGAGATACTTGAGAGTGTGAGGGGGTGAGAGGGAGATAATTGAGAGATAGGGAGAGAGAGGGAGTGGGAGAGAGACCTGAGAGAGGGAGAGGGTGTGGGAGGGAGTGACCTAAGAGAGAGGGAGAGATAGAGAGTGGGAGAGAGGGGGTTGGAGTGAGAGGTACTTATCTACGTAGGGTGGGAGAGATAGAGAGAGGGATGAGAGAGAGAGTTACCTAGGTAGGGTGTTAGAGAGAGAGACTTAAGAGAGAGGGGGTAGGAGGGAGAGACCTGAGAGATAAGTAGTGCAAGAGAGAGGGAGTGGGAGAGAGAGGGAGTGATGGAGAGAGAGAGATTATGTTTGAGGATCCAATGTATAGGGTAGATGGTTGAAAATTGAGGTTTCAAGGTTTAATGTATAGGGTTGAGGGTTGAGGGTTGGGGGAATAGGGTTTAAGGGTTGAGGGATTAAGGGTTGAGGGTTTAGGGATTGAGGGTTGAGGGATTAAGGGTTGAGATTTTAGGGTTTAAGGGTTGAGGGATTGAGGGTTGAGGGTTGAGGGTTTAAGGTAGAGGGTTTAAGGGTTGAGGGATTAAGGTTGAGGGTTTAGGGTATTGCGTTGAGGGTATAGGGTTTAAGGGTTAAAGGCTGAGAGTTTAGGGTTGAGGGATTAGGGTAGAAAGGGAGGGATGGAGGGAAGGAGAGATGGAGGGAGAAGTGAGATAGAGAGATGGACAGAAGAGATGGATAGAAGAGGAGGGAAGGAAAAAGATAGATGAGGGTTGAGGATCCAATGCATAGGGTAGAGGGTTTATAATTGAGGGTATATGGTTGAGGGATTAGGGTTGAGGGATTGAGGGTTAAGGTTGTAGGGTTTAAGGGTTGAGGGTTTAGGGTAGAGGGATTAGGTTTGAGGGATTAGGGTATTGGGTTTAGTGTATTGGGTTTAGGGTTGAGGGTTTAAGGGTTTAAGTGTTGAGGGATTAAGGTAGAGAGGGAGTGAGAGATGGAGGGAGAAGTGAGATAGAGAGAAAGAGAGAAGAGGAGGGAAGTACAAAGAGATATGAGGGTTGAGGATCTAATGTATAGGGTAAAGGGTTGAGAATTGAGGGTATAAGGTTGAGGACCTATAGGGTTGAGGTTTAAGGTATTAGTTTGAGGGTACAGGGTTTTTGGATTAGGGTTGAGGGTAGAGGGAAGAGGTTTTAAGGGTTTAGAGTTTGAGGGTTGAGGGTTGAGGGTTGAGGGATTAGGGTTGAGGGTATAGGGTTGAGAGATTAGGGTTGAGGATCTAATGTATAGGGTAGAGGGTATAAGGGTTTAGGGATTGAGGGCTAAGGGATTAGGGTTGAGGGATTAAGGGTTTAGAGATTATAGATTGAGTGTTGAGGGTTTAGGTAGAGGATTTAAGGGTTGAGGGCTTAGGTTTGAGGGATTAGGGTTGAAAGTTTAGGGTATTAGGTTGAGGGTTGAGGGTTGTGGTTTTAAGGGTTTAAGAGTTGAGGGTATAGGGTTGAGCGATTAGGGTAGAGATTTTAAGGGTTTAGTGAGGGAGAGAGAGGTGATATAGATATATAGAGAGAGGGATATGGGTTGAGGTGTAGGGTGTAGGGTTGAGGTATTAGGGTTGAGGTTCCAATGTAAAGGGTAGAGGGTTGATGATTGAGGGGTTAAGGGTTTAAGAGTTGAGGGATGAGGTTGAGGGTTTAAGGGTTTAGGGTTGAGGGTCGATGGTATAGGTTTGAGCATATAGGTTTTAGGGTATAGGGTCATCAAGGGATTATGGTTGAGGATCCAATGTATAGGGTAGAGGGTTGAGAATTGAGGGTTGAGGGTTTAATATATAGGGTAGAGGGTTTAAGGGTTTAAGGGTTGAGGGATAAGGGTTGAGGAATTAAGAGTTGAGGGTTAAGGGATTAGGGTAGAGAGTTTAAGGGTTTAAGGGTCAAGGGTATTGGGTTGAGGGTAGAGGGTAGATGATTTAAGGGTTTAGGGTTGAGGGATTAGGGTTGAGGGTTCAATATATAGGGTAGAGAGTATAGTGGTTGAGGGTTTAGGGTTTAAGGGTTGAGGGTTGAGGGATTAGGGTAGAGAGTTTAAGGGTTGAGGTAGAGGGTATTGGATTGAGGGTAGAGGGTAGAGGGCTTAAGGGTTTAGGGTTTAAGGGTTGAGGGTTTAGGTTTGTGGGTAGAGGGTTGAGGGTATAGGGTTCAAGGATTAGGGTTGAGGGTTGAGGGTCCAATGTATAGGGTAGAGGGTTTAAGTGTTGAGGGTTGAGGGATTAAGGGTTGAGGTTTTAGGATTTAAGGGTTGAGGGATTAGGGTTGAGAGATTAAGAGTTGAGGGTTGGGGGATTAGGGTAGATATTTTAAGGGTTGAGGGTAGAGGCTATTAGGTTGAGGGTAGAGGGTTTAAGGGTTTAAGGATTGAGGGTTGAGGGTTGAAGGTATAGGTTTGAGGTATTAGGGTTGATGGTCCAATGTATAGGGTAGAGGGTATAGGGGTTTAGGGTTTAGGGTTTAAGGGTTAACAATTAAGGGAGTAGGGTTGAGGGATTAAGTGTTGAGGGTTTAGGGTTTAAGGGTTGAGGGATTAGGGTAGATATTTTAAGGGTTTAAGGGTTGAGGGATTAGGGTTGAGGGTAGAGGGTTTAAGGGTTGAGGGTTTAAGGGTTTAGGGTTTAGGGTTTAGGGTCCAACATATAGGGTAGAGGGTATAGGGGTTTAGGGTTTAAGGGTCGAGGGTTGAGGAATTAGGGTAGAGAGTTTAAGGGTTTAATGGTTTGCAGGTTGAGGGTATAGGGTTGAGGGATTAGGGTTGAGGGTAGATGGTATTGGGTATTTGGTTGAGGGTAGAGGGTTTAAGGGTTTAGGGTAGAGGGTTGATGGTATAGGGTTGAGAGATTAGGGTTGAGGGTTTAGGGTTTAAGGGTTGAGGGATTAAGGCTTTAGGGATTATGGGTTAAGGGTTAAGGGTTAAGGGTTTAGGGTAGAGGGTTTAAGGGTTGAGGGCTTAGGTTTGAGGGATTAAGGTTAAGGGTTGAGGGTTGAGGGTTGAGGGTAGAGGCTTGAGGTTTGATAGTTAAGGGTTTCAAAGGTTTAAGAGTTGAGGGTATAGAGTTTAAGGATTAGGGTAGATAGGGAGGGAGAGATGGAGGGGGAAGTGGGATAGAGGGATAGAGAGAAGAGGAGAGTAGGACATAGATAGATGAGGGTTAAGGATCCAATGTATAGGGTAGAGGGTTGAGAGTTTAGGGTTTAGGGTCAAGAGGGTAGAGGGTTGAGGGATTATGGTTTAGGGTTTAAGGGTCGAGGGTTCACTAATAGAATTTGGAAAATAAATGACTACGTGACTACAAATTTTAGTCACGTGACTAACACTAGTAGAATTTGGAAAATAAATGATTAATTTGGTCATCAAGTAAAATCACAACTAAATGACTAAATAAATTACTAATATCAGACAAATAAAAATGACCAAATAAATGGCTAGTATCAAACAAATAAAAATGACTAAATAAATGACTATTACTCCTCTATTATTTTTCTTTTGAATTTGATCATAATCCATAGAGCTTAAGCCCCCATCATAGGACCCCTGCCTAAGCGGGCCATTTGGCCGCCTAGATTGCTTGGTGCACCAAAAATACCTATTGTGTGGAAGACATTTCCTCTTGGTGCAGTCTTAAGGCCTTCACATATTTTATAAAAAAAATAACATTTACATTCTTTAACTTTTATTACTCATTATGTTAATGAATTGAATTAATGTTTTTAACTATGATTTGAAGCCAGTTTAATAACATATAATTCTACCAGTGATTCAATAAGAGTTATGGTACATATAATACATATATATTATCAATTATTTCAATCCATTTGAATAGATCATTTAAGGAATCAAGAAGCAATAGTGCTATTCTCATAGTCCACCATGATGGGGTTAGAGATAAAGCATGTTAGGGAGCGTTAATCTAGATTTGTCTAGATTTATTTCATTCCATTATTTAGTACTTATTATTAATTGTTTAAGCTAGCCACATGCAACTAGAATTTGTAGCACATCCATGCACAAACACATACTCTCTAACATATTAACATACATATAGTTTTCTATCAACGCAATCCTTAAACCTCCTTTAAATGCAAGTGTTAGTATATATTCCTCTCTATATAGAATTATCTCCCCCTCTATCTCTCTTTTTTTTTCGTGATCTCTCTAAAGATCAATTAAACTATCAAATTTTTTATATATTAATTATTAATTATAATAATTTTATATTTATATTTAATAATTTTTATTATAGAATACAATATATAATAATATAATCTATATACTATTAAATAACATTATATTATATATAATTTAATATATTTTACTATTATATTAAATATATATTATACATTAATTATATTTTATATTATAGTTATATATTAATTTTTTGCATTATATAAAATAATAATTATACTTTGCCAAGCTTTATCATTTTTTGCCCTTTTTTTAAGGTTATTTTCACATTTTTTGCTGCTTTTCCCGCCACTATTGGTTCTCGCTCGGGTTCAAACTCTTCCTTGCTAGGATTGACCTTTTCACTTCTCCAATTTGGTGAGCTGCATCTTGAAAATAAGGTTTCACAGAGGGTAATTCTGGGGGACACAGCCGACGAGCTTCTTTAATAGTAGTTTTCATGTTCATCTGAGCTTGTGATTAAAACATAAAACCTGTAAATCTCTCTTAAATTAGGAATTCTTTGATTTAATTTTACAATGACTTTTTTTGAAGGTAGATATAGGAGTGTTCTATGTTCTATGCTTTGTTTCGACAAAGTTGAATAATATACTGTCAAGAATGGTGGAGCAAGTTACAAGATTATATTGAGAAAACAGTGAAAGAAATCTAAAAAAGATGTCGAGCAACTGGAAAAGCCCTGGCAAAATACATCAAGAGCATCTAGACTTAAAATACTCATACCAACCTTTCTTATACATGTATATTTTTATGTCTTAAAATAGTCATGCAAACCTTTCTTCTACATGTATATTTTTAAGTCTTCATTCAAGCTTTTCTTTGTGTAGCGCATGATATCTACACTTCTGCCTGTACTTTTATCCCTGATTTTGCAAAGCAGGCCATGGCCATCCACACAGTTGTGATTACTCTGCTTGCAATCAACAACTAGAGAACCAAGATTGAAATTCATGACCAAAGCACAAGTCTTTAATTTATGATCAGAAAATGCAGATGTGCAATTAATGACTGTAAATCGCACTTCTAAAATAAATGACAAGAAATTGTAGTAAAGACCAATAATATGTAATTTATGACCACATGACCTCATTCATTGTGGTTTTAATCTTAATCTCAGTTGTAATCTTCTTCATCCTTGACAAAAAATAATATGGAGGTTATTTCTTCCATTTTTGGCTTTGTGCCTCTGGAGATCAAATATTTGTAAGTAGGTTTGTTTCCTCACTATTTCTCCTTGGTTGGAAGATAGTAAGGATTTTTTATCTCATTCATTTTCAGAGTTGAGTCTGAGAATTTGGATCCATGTCCACCTTGTGTTTGGTTGGAAGATAGTAAGGATTTTTTATCTCGTTCATTTTCAGAGTTGAGTCTGAGAATTTGGATCCATGTCCACCTTGTGTTTGCTTTTATATAATGTTATGAATGTTAAATCTTATACTATTTTTTTCCACTGGAATTTTTTCCCATTGCTTGAACAATCTCTAATTTAGTTTGCGAGTCCAATCTATGATAATCTCTTTTTTTCATTATTTTGGGTGTAAATGTTCTCCATGCAATCTTCTTTTTAGTACACCTTTGCATCCTGGTATCCTCAAGATTTGTCTCATCTGATTCATACAAAGTTTCAAGGATAAGCTCCTCATTTTCAAGAGCCACAAAAACATTCCTTATTTGGAGATATTTTTAATATTTTATCTATTTTATGATCTGGGGCTTATCTTTCCTATCCTGATTTTCTGTTTTTAGATTTGACCGTGAATTTATTCTTTGGCTTATGAAAATATCTTGTCTCAGATTTCCTTGGATTGGGATTTGGGACTGCCATTCGGTGCACAACAGGACATTCTCTTACTTGGTGCCCCTACTCATGGCACACTCTACAATGAAAGAGATACTTTTGGTCTACTTGTTGCTACCGAATTATAACATCTAAGCAAAGTGTGATGCTTTTAGGGAGGGTGCTCACTAGATCAAGCGTTGCACAATTCAATGCACTGGTAGCTAATCTCAAAGCCATATCAGAAAAAAGGTGCAAACATTTTTCTCAACAACAGCTGCAGTGTAGCGAAGTTCCTGCCAAAGACTGGCATAACAGTTTGGGCCTAGGGAAAATTAAAAAAATTGATGAGTCTGTATGCTCAATGTTGTCTTGTATTTTGTTTTGCTTGTTCAGGTTCTCAGTTGATTTGACATTCACCATTACTGCTATCCAACTATTAATCATTGACAACCATGTGTGCACTGTGGCAACTGCTATGACATGTTTACAGACCCTCCAATTCAATTCCAAGGAAATATATGAAAAGGTTTGTTGGGAGCAATGAGAATTGTTTTGAAATAATAATAAAAAAATTGTCTTCACAATGTTAATATCACACTCATTATTTGTCCAAAAACCGTGTAGGGATATATTAGGATGAACTCAGAATGAGGAAGGCTGAAAGATATTGATCAGAAAAATATCAATTGCATTCCACACAGCAAGCCAGAATGCAAAAAATTGTTTATTGAAGTTTTATCATTAATTCTTGGCTGGGAAAAAGCTTGTGGAAACCAAAGCTAATTAAGATTTTCAGAAGCTTTTATGTATATCCTTGAGTTGCCAGGGAGAATCTGCAAGTACGATGCCCAGCAGTATTATCTGATAAGAATCAGCATGATTGCAGATAAGTACAACACACAACATAGAGATGGTATCAAATAAAATTCATAAAAATTAGTTCAAGTTTGGCGAGGCTAATAAAATTGACTTTGAGAAGCACAAATTTTCAACCCAAATTCTGTGCACTGGACTGTGTGGATGACAGGTAGGGGGGGGACTGCCACCACAGCCCCATTTCTGCTGCTGCCAGACAACATTTCATCTAGCATCTCAATCATGAGATAGAAGAGTACCTTCTTGTGATTGGATGGAACTCTCAAACTCCATTATTCATGATTTTATTCCCCCTATTTACTGCAGTGCACCGTCAGCCCCTATTACAAACCCCAGCAATCACCATACCAGGTTTGACATCTATTTTGGCAAAGAAACCTGCCTCAATCATGATTACATTATGTTTAGTTTAGGAGATCTTTTTGAGGATGGATAAAGATCAAAAAATGAGAAAAACAAAACACTAAGTGTGCACCGCATGTTGGTGTGTAATTTGTATTGAGAAATTCTAAAAAAAGGGCCCAAAACTAAATGGGAATCAACATGGACATGCAAATTTCACCATGCAATGTTAAAGATTGTTCAGATTATCAAGATGAGTTGTATAGATTGGTGATTTGGCAATAAGTTGTGGGTCAATTTCTCACCTAGCATGCTTTTATTAAAAAATGTTGGAAAAATAAATATGAAACTCCAAACATCAACAAAAGTGACGTCTAGATATTTTCCTGAGTGTTACAAGACAGATTCAACATAAATTCTGCTAACTCAATTCAGCATAAATGTTTTTGGTATGTTAAATAGGCCTTATGATGTCTATCAAAATGATTATCACATTTGCCTGCATCTAGATCTCAACGGTGGAACAAGTTTAAATACATAGCACCCTGAAAGAAACCAAAAATGTTGCTAAGGAAGGGATGGAAGGATCATTGTGTTGCACATGCACTGCAATGTGCTTATATTTTATTTACATAATCAAACTCAATATATGGTACAAATTAGTGTCTGCATTTATACATCACCCATCCTTTTGGTCATCATTAAGGAAGATCCCTCATCTCGGTGCCTGCATATATCGAATATTTGATGTAGCCCAGGCCATCTATCATTTTATTTTGTCTTGAACTCATCAAATGCCCCTAACTTCTCCAAAATCATGAAATTAATTAGGCATAGAAAATAACTTCTACTTTTTTTGAGAAGAAAGCAAAATTTCTTATGTTCTGATTCAGATGCCAAAGCTAATGTCAGCAGGAGTTAATTGTATGCCTCTGTAGTGATAAGCTGGCTTGTGAGTAAATAGTATGTCAGTTAAAAGTCAAGTAACCTTAGTAGAACCTATTTTTCCGGGTGTAAATATGGTTTGTAATGTTATAGTTTGTGTTCATCCCTTGGAAATACTGCTACCAAACAAGCCATTTGGACCTATCCCATGAGATGCAGCAAATTAGAACGCTTAACAACTGCATTCTAAATCAAATAGCAACAACGAAAAAATATCTGTGAGACATCTTATCTAATTTCACAGGTGTCATCCTCAAACATTTTATGCTTTTTTCGGTCATCCTTGTTACAGGCTTCTTCAAGCTCATCAATGTCAATGAGAAACAGACGATCCCCATCCCCGATGATGTCAATATCATCTATTTCTGCACATTCTTCTCCAAAACTCCTCTAAATCAAGTTTCACCTTCCTTCCAAAGCTTCTTCTTAACCTAGAACATGTCACAAACCCAATGCAAAAGACTTCAAAACCTGAAGTGCCTCAACACTCGGGAAGTCAATCAACCCAACTTCAATCTAGACAGTTAATAAGTCTTTTACAGGAATAGTCAGGACATTTACAAAATCGTTACTGATGTCTTGAAGAGGATTTAGGTCACCTTGAATCTATTTTTTTTCTTTTTGCTGTCACAGAGATGGATTCAATCCGGACCGTATTCTTCATGTATTCATGACTAACCTTATTCTTCATGTATACATGACTAACATGTTTGATTCGGTCAAAAAAATTCACTGATGAAGAGTTTGAAAAAGATTAGAGGCAAACTTCCAAAGGCCATAACTTTGTCTTACGTGCTTTATTTTTGGCCGCAATTAAATCGTTGAAAAGCTATTGAAGAGCTCTATATATTGGGTGGAGTTGCATCATGTTTGAATTTGAATAAGCAATTGCATAAGAGCATCAAACATAAGTCCTTAGATTCAACTTGTTTTGGCATGTAAGAAATCAATTCAGTGTCTTCATAGTCCTGCAAACCATGTTTCTAAATATATTTGAATCTAACTAATCAATTCTGATTAAAAATGAAGAATTGGGCTGCAGCGGCTATGGTAACATTAAAGGTAATTTGCATAATCGACACTAACATTTTCTAGGAATAATCTTACTCTTTCTATTATTAACCCAATTGCATACTAATCTTCAAATGACCAATGTACTTTGATATTTCTTACATTTCAATCAACATATAAGGCGAAACTGAAATATTTTACAAAGCTTCATGTAGCTGTGTGATCCAAGGGGTAGCTCCAAACCTATGTTTAATATCACTATCAGTATCAATCCCCTGTTTAGTTGAGGCACACAGTCTTTTCGTACACAAGTTCACAGATGCAAATCTCCTCAAAATCAACTTTGTCCCCTTACCTTCAGGGATGGATCCCCCAAGATAACTCAAGGGCAATGAACAACCATCACTTCAAGTACAACTCATCCAGAAACATCAGAACATGAAGCATCACATGTAGTCAAGCTGCCTTTCATCTTCCATAATGGCTCCTTTTCCTTCTACATCACCAATTGCATGTACATACCAAGGTCAAGTTAGATGGAAGAAAAACAGTCATTATTATCCTTAAAGAGTATGTTATGCACAAGATGTTCAGATTAATTATTTTGTATTACAGTTCTCTATGCATCTTTTAGATTTAAGAATGAATTTTTAATAAGTTTCTGATTTTTCATTCATAGTTCATTTCCGCATATAATAATCCAAACGATACCAATTTAGATATTGTCCACCTGGTATCTACTGGAATTTGGATCATTATATTAAGTAATATCATCAAAACTCAACACTTACAATGATTCAGCTTCAAAGAAACACTTCGATAATATCAATTTCATAATGGTTGTTGTCTTTGGTCAAATAATTTTCATCTTGTTTACTCGGCCATTTTTTAGATTTTTAAAACATTTGTATAATCTACAGCTTATCATTTACAAATGACCAACAAAATGAAGAATCATGATCCAATAGCTATGGTAATATCTAAATCTAAGGTATCTTGGGTAATAAATAGTAGCACATTTAGCCTTAAGCTGACTCTCTCTGCTATAATTAACCCAACTGCATGTTAATTTTTCAAATGGTCAATGCATCTTTTCATCTTACCTTCAGTCAACATATACAACTGAATTGAATTCTTTTACAAACTTCATCTAGATATAGCAAGAATCTTCACCAATCCTCAAAACTTAAAATGGTTTCTAAGAATCACTCGGCAAAATGCCATTTCATAATGGTGATTGTCTTTGCATAATTAACTTTCATCTTGGTTTCTCATTCATTTTTTATTCACTATAGTACATGTTCAATCTACAACTTTATCATTAACAAATGGCCACCACAATGGAGAATTGTGCTTTAGCAGCTATGATTTTTAACGAGATCTTCAAACTACAGTTCCAGCATCAGTGGGATTTTTGTATGTATGTATTTCTAAATAGTTGACATTTAGGGACATAATGTCATCAATACTTCTGCTATATCTCAGATCTAATTCATTGTTGAGAAGATAGTAGTCAAATTTCAACTAAGTTCGTCTTCCCTGCTCAACATAGATTCAGATGACATGAATAGCAAGTCTCACTGGACACCAGTTTTATAAGATAAACATAGGAAAACAAAAAAGTCTGCTCCTGCCGATGGTAATCACTTGCTGAATTTGTTGAATTTTTTTCAAAGAGTACACTTGTTCTCGACTTTTGGTAGCCTGCACAAACCTCAATGTAATAACTTGTTTGTCTATAATCAAATGCTCATCAAATAGAATACATAGATCTGATCAAATTGTTCTACAGTTTTTAAGAAGATCTAAGGAAATACAAAGAAAGCCATATCGAACACAACAACTTTTTCCTTTTGAAATAAAAGCATAAGGCCAATGGCCAAAACAATAACGCCCTTCCTTCTTTACAAATTAATGGAAAGAAAGAATGCAACAACTGCCATACAGATTTTCTCCATCCTCTTGTTCAATTTTTTTCTCCATCCCCTTCGTTGCCATATCTTTTTTTTGAATATGCACCATTTAGTTGAGTTATTACAAGGGATTGACACACAAAGTTTGACTTATTTTGATCCAGAGCCAAAGACTGTGGAACCATATTTATAATTTTTATTGATCAGCAGCAGGAGTCAAATGTGATGTATAAACATGAGCTAAGTTGGGTTCTCCAAAAGTTAAAAGGACAGCAATGTGTAATCATGGGCTTCAAAATCATCATTTGTAGACTGCATATGCCTAAAATGTTTTAAATGGGAAGGGCAACAAATATTCTGTCTAAAGACAGAAGCAATACATTGCCTCCTAGAAATATGAATTCCACCAATGTAATCGAATAAACTCTTCTAACATAATTAATCTGCAAAGTAGCTACAACTGAAAATGAAAAATTTGCTACTCTACATTGAAATGTTCTATAACTTGGTATAAACACTCATCTTGGGATCAGATATGATGCCACCACACTGTTAATCAAAAGGCATTTCCTTTTAACCCTGCATAAGGTAACATCTATTATAATTCATTATTCATTTCTTTTTAAAGATTTTATTTTCTTGTATTCATATTATAGTCTGTAAGTTGAAATACTTTTGTTTCGTGATCAGCATTTCAAGGACAACCCTAATTATTACAACCTTAATTACAACACAATGTATGGAGTGTATTTTGTATTGTACCCAAACCAAATTTTTTGCTTCTTTAAGGCATTTTGATTAAAGAGTCTAAACCTTGTTAAAATGACGTCAAAATACTAGTTTTTGGGCGGGTCAAGTATGGACTTTGGTTAGTGTCATGTAAGTCATCAGCAACAATTGGTAAGTATGTGGAGGTCAGAACCTAAAATTGGGATCCAAAGAAGAACGCGGATGATGAAGAAGCATTTCATGACAAGGTTATACTCCTACAAGGTCATTTCAATGGCGAGAAAGGTGTTTTTCAAAGCAGAAATAGATGAAAAATCAAGCAGATCTGCGCCCCTGTAGCCCAACGGCGCCCTTCTTTTTGGAGTCTCAAATCTCATTCAATGTGTTTGCAAATGGATTCAATCTCTTTAGAATAGCCCAGCTTTCCGATGAGCTATCGAGCGAAGATGTACGTAATGCAGAACTCCGGTTATAAAGGTCAGAAGCTGGAGATACAAAGAGAGTACATGTCACAAAGATTGTCAGTTCATGGTTCTGCACCCCTGTAGCTCAGGGGCGTGTTGTGACCTTTTCACACATCACCCCATTCAAAATGGGTACCCCCTAATTTTTGCTCCATTCTAGTCTTTTGGCTTTGGTTTTGCGTCTCTCTCTCTCTCTAATCTTTTTGTCCTTCCGGGATGTCCCATCATTTGACCTGGTTGAAATTTTAGCTAAATCAATGAAATTAGTGTTTTCATTCTTCAAGCTTATTGGAGGTCAAATCAAGTTGGCAAAGTGAAATCTGAGCTTGGCACTACAATCAGGATGCTTCAGGCAAGATCCCATCAAATTTTCACTTAGTTGTGACAACTTACTATTTTTAGTAAGTACTCAATTTGGGATCTTTTCCTCAGAATTTTGGAATTCTGACTGCTTCATCACATTTAGGATACTTCAAAGTACTCGCTTGCAAAATTTGAACAGATTTGGACTATTTGCTATTTTTAGCAGTTCTGGCTTCAGAGGTAGTTTTCAAGGTTTGCATGCAAGATTTCTCAATGCATGTCAAGATATTCTTTTTGGGTTTCTTGAGAGCTTCACAATGATGTGACATGCAAGTCAAAATGATGACATGCTATTTTCAATAGGTGCTCGCATATGGACCAATTTTTTGGGTTTTATTGGGTTTTTTGAGATCTCTCGGGCAGTATGACATGCAAACACATCCGACAGTTGGTTGATTAATTTTCAAGCACTTACTATTTTTAGCAGGTTCACTCCAGCAGCTCTTGACACTCCAATTCCATGAACATAGCAGCATGCAACAAAGACAAAGTCAAACGAAGGTCATTTGAGGCACATGCAAGTCAGATTAGGGTTTCCTACTTTGATGCCTAAAAAGAGGGGCAAAACATGGGAAAAATGAAAAAAGAATGTATCCCATCACGATCAACATCCTTCAAGCAATCTACTGGTAAAATTTAAGCGCAATTCGAGCACTTACTATTTATAGTAAGTCACCTCCAAAATAAGGCTAAAAATAGCAGGTCAGCATGAGGGGCAGGTGTGAACAGGTCAAACAAGTCATGAGGGTCACTCTTGGAAAATTTCAAGTCAAACGGAGCTGCAGAAGTCAATAAAATCAAGGGTTTACTAAAAATAGTAGGTGAGCATGGACGACAAGCATAAATAGGGTGTTATACCCAAAATAAAAAAAATTGGCATTTTTCTTAAATTGAGCTAAATCATGTAAAAATGCCATCAAAAGTATGTTTTAGGTCAAACCAAGCATAAGGTCTTTGTGGGTTTCTGTCAAGGAACCTATGGTTAAAATTCTAAAAAAACTAAAAATTAGGGTTTTATGCCCCTTTTTTAGGGAAACCCTAAAAAATAGGACTTTTTTCGAAAATGATTGAAAATGATTCTGATAGGGTTAATTGACTTCATGATCACACTGATGGAGTCAAAATCATCAAAAGATATGTTTTACTCTTTTGGGTCTATTTCTATTTTTCAGGAACAAAGTTAGGAGTTTCGCAGCCATTAATGGCAAATTGGCTAGTACCAGGTGTTGAAAGCTAAACCTCAAAATCTCCAATGAAGAAGCCATGGCGAAAAAGGTCAAAAAGATGTTATTCTAACAAGGGAGATTCTCAAAATGAAAAAGGCCAAAATTTGGCTAACTCTGGAAGGTGCACGTTTTGGCTGCCAATGCAAAACACAGTCTAAAGACACAAAAGGCGTCCCTCTTGAAGAAAGGCGCCTTTGGATCTCAAAAGGAAAATCAAATCACTCTGTAGCTCCAGATTGTTCATTTCCTTCACGTTCATGTTATCTCGACAACACAATCATCGTTCAGATCATCTAATTCAGAGATCAACGACTAATCATCAACAAAGTATGAAGAATCTATCAACAATGAAGATGCCAAATCAAAGAGTTTCAAGCCAAAAGTGCCCCTGCTGGCCAGGGGCGCCACTCAGTTCAAGGTACCAGATGAATCCATCAGCAGTTGCTCTATACATGATATTTTTCCAGATTCCTCCCAACTACGTGATCAATCTAACAGCAAGTTCACTGGACACGCCAAACGATCACACATTGAGATTAAGCAGAAAAAGCCAAAACTGGAGATTGAAAGGACAAGCCAAAAATTGGCTAAGGACAGAGGAAAAGTGCCCCTCTTGGAGAAAGGCGCCCTTCCTTTTGGAGGAGTAAATGCAGTCTGATTGATCACTGACCTCCAAAACGATCTTCTCAGCTTCGACGAATCTCAACAACGAGACTGTTAGCGGAAGAATCTGATTATTGAATCATCTTATGACAGAGATCAAAGCAGATAGTTTTTAGAGTAGATAAAAGCAATCAAAAGGTCAAAGGTGCCCCTACTGGCTAGGGGTGCCCTTAGATTCAAAGCACCTAAACTCACTATGAGCAACTAAGAAGTCAGTCATCCTATGCAGGACCGACTTGGCTATCGGATGCATCATCAAGCAAAGTCATCTGACTCATCCATCAATGGGAACGTTGGATCAAAGCACAGAGGGTTTGAAAAGGCCAAAACGAAGAATAGTCAATGAAAATTGACTAAGGCACAACCAAAAGCGCCCCTCTTGGAGAAAGGTGCCCTTCATTCTGAAGGTCCAAACTCAGTTTTTTGAGTTAATCTCTCCCAAACATATCTCATCAGGTTAATCCCATCTCGATAGCAAATCCATTAGGAATTGTTGAAGATCAACTGAGTAGCCAGGATCGAAGATCAAATGGAGGCACTTCAGCTTGCAAAAATGAACAAAAATCCAAAAGGGACACTTAAGAAAGTCAAAAGCAAATGTTGACTTGAGTTAACAAATTTTGGAGGCAAAAAGAGGCCAAGCACTCCACAATCAATGGAAATCACCTTTTTGAACTCCAAATCAGGCTCAATCATGAGTTGGATCCCCAATTGATGCTTTCAACTCCAAATTGACATATCAAAGCATCTAGGCATCCATTATTCATTATTTCTCTGGAGGTTGAGGAGCTCAAGAATGAATATTTTTCTTCTCCAACATTTTTGAAGATCTGACATAGGGGTTTTCATTGTTCTTCATATTTTTGAAGATCTATTGCACAAAGGGACTATTTATCAAAGTTTGCATCAAAAGGCATAATTCTCCAAAATTGACAATCGATAACTTCCAATTCACTTTCTATCTACTTCCTCTATTTCTGTCTAAAATTCTTGCATGTCCGAGAAAATGACAAATAATCATAGATCTGGCCAACTGGGTATGATCAGCACAACTTTTTTCAACAAAACCCACATGTTGGATTTTCTAGAAAAAGTAGCCCTGCTACCCCTATTTTTTAGGGTTTCCGAAAAAAGTCATAATTTTGAAAAACAAACAAACTAGGTTTGTTAAGCTCTAAAGCACAAACAAAACCCATGTGTTGGATTTTTGCGAGAAAAATCACTTTCTAGTGCCTCGCTGCCTCTACCACATAAGGGCTCTTGCATGTCATAGAAAAACATGTTTTTTTGAATTTCTAGTGATTTGGGTTTGTTTAGAGAATTATTCTCAACAAAACCCATGTCTTGGAATTTTTCGTAAAAATTACCCTCGATGAGGCTATATTTAGTAGTTCCAAAAAAAGTTGTCTTAGCAGCATCGTGTGCACAGTCAATCTTCAAGGTTTTCATAACACAGTTCTCCCAAGATGAATACAAAACCAAAATGGTCTTACTCCATGATTTTTTGAAAAAGACTAGCATCGATCTACGTCAGGCACACCCAAAGGTCAATCTGGACAAATTGACAAGCATAGACACAAGTCTACAGGTTCCATAATGATTTCACCTTGTATATCTGATCGCCTTCCAAGGCCAGTTTAGAGGATTGTAACCGTTGAAATTTTACACATGTAGCAAGATTCATGTGCATTTCTCACAGTTGGAGTGATCGTGGTCAAACTTCGCGGTAACACTCTTCCATTGAGAAAGATCAAGGAAAATGTCAAAGTTGCAAAAGAACACGAAAGGTAGTCATTCCCAACACAAAGCCGCCATCGGTTAAAACTACACTACCTTCCATGTCAAAGTGGAAACACAGACAAAAGGAAAAAGAGTAACCCTCCCAAGGGAAGCAAACTGAAGGAGATGCATACATCAAGTTGCTGACAAGTGATAAGCTGACAATTGACAGACATGTAATGACCTTCGTATGAAGAAGTCAATGAATGAACAAAAGCAGCATTGACCAATGATGATGAGGTGTCAAACACCTCAAGAAGGATGTCCTACCCTCTAAAATAGCAATAAATACGACTGAAGTCAACTTGATGCCCCTTTCCAAGTTGACTCCAAATCTCCATATATCATGCATGTCAGATCCCACTGATCTAGGATGTCTAATTGACTCCCACGATTTTTGGATCTCATATCTCCTTTAAAGGTGGATGTCTATTTTGGAGACATATTTGTAATTTAAGTTCACTTTAGTTAGGTGTCAGTCAACTAAGGTAGACTCCCAGTTTGACTTTTTTTTAGTCTCAGTTAACTAAAGTAGATTTCTAGTTAATTGCCTGCTCACCTACTTTTAGACATAGGAATGAATCTTGTTGATTGGCAAGAACTGATTGTTAACTCAAGGAGATTTTAGGGTTGCCTACTCCTTTGAGTTTCTATAAATAAGAGCCTTAGGCTCATTATTTTTTTAACCTTTATTTGCTAAGCAAAATTGTTGCACCATTGTTGCCAAAGTTAGCTTGTTCATATTTGTTCACTCTTGGATGAGAGTTTGTTGGTTGATCGTAATTGTGCATGATTTCGTGTCTTTTATGTCCCAACCTTTATAATTCTTTGGAGAAACTTGAATAAATAAATCAGACGGTGCATGCTTGCTTGATCTAAATACTTGAGTTCTTTCGAAGTCATGTTCTAAATACTGTATTGTTTCAATGTCCTCCTTGGACATGTGTCGTCACCTCCTTGGATTTTTTTTATCAGTTACTATCGTTTGATGTTGTTTAATGAGTTGTCTTTCAGCCTACACTTTGGACAGGTGTTGTCACCTCCTCGAGAATCCTGTTAGCCGAAATATTGTACTTTGTTGTTTCCAATAAGTTGTTTCCAAGCCTATACCTCAGACAAGGGTTCCTCCTCCTTGGCAAGTCTTAGATCCAGCCTACCGTATAGAGTGTTTACTTGCATCAAACATTATCTTGGTATATATCTGAGAGTTCAGAGCCTCAGCCATATTCCATTGAGACAGAGGGTTCAAGTAATCCAACCCATCCTTTTCGTTCTTGCGCCCTCATGCTTTGTTTATCTTGAGGAGGTAGGATAGTCTAGAAGCTAGTTAGTCGTAGTTGATAATATGTGGAAACCAGAGAAAAAGCTTAGCTATGACGCATTGTGTTTATGCACCCTTGTGTCCTACCATTGAGTAAAAAAGATAGGAATCTTAGTACACCCCTTTTTTACATAGAAATAATCAGAAAAAAGAGATATTCCTCTCTATAATCAGAAGAACGTGTACTAACACACTTGCAATAGTTGTTCATTTCCAATAAGCACTCTAGAGGTGCTAATTGAAACACCAACACAGGGAAATCAAGCCACGAGGGCCACAACATGCTAGCTCTCGGTTCAGAATAGGCGAAAATCCATGAGGAATCACACGTCTCCAAAATTTACTAAAAATAGAAGGCTCGTGAGGATCAACTGAAGGCATCAAAATTCTTCTAAATATGGAAAAATAGAAGCACACCTAGCCATATGCACCAATCTACGAAGAGAAATTTTCTAAGTCAAAAATAAAAGTGAGCATATGTGCCCAAGTTTGAGGTGATGGCATGAAAAGTTCTAAGTCAAAAATAAAAGCATGCACCCTCAAATGTGCCCTCGCATGAAAGCTCACCATGTGAAATACACCCAAGGAAGGAGTTGGGTGAAGAAAATATTCTAAGGCGTTGGAAATGAGAGTAGATACCCTCAAATGTGCCCAAGGAGATGAAGAAGGGGTAGACATATGAAAAAATGTCTAAGGCAATGAAAATGAAAGCTCTCCACTCCAAATGCGCTCAAGAGGTGATGACTTGCTAAGGCATGGGAAAATGAAATCTAGGGAGGAGAAATGCGCCCTCAAGTGAGAACTCCACCTAGCACATGCGCCCTTGATAAGATGGAGACTTGAAGAAATTTCTAAGTGTTATAAAATGGAAGTTCGAGGTATCAAATTCGCCCTAGGCATCAATGTGTCAAGAAAATTCTAAGGTGTGGAAAATGGTATGAGGACCTGGCAAATGCACCCAACAACGATTATAAGTTCAGGAAATTTTCTAAATGGAAGCGAAAGCTCATAGGGTGATATGTGTCCTTGGCAAGAAGATAAAGTGGCTAGGACTTATAAAATTTCTAAGGCAATGAAACAAAAGCTTCACCCCTAAAGTGCACCCTCAAATGGAAGAAGGTACCCTCATATGCGCCCTAGAGGAGGATACTTCATAAAAGATTCTAAGTGGTGGAAATAAAAGCTAGACCCCTAGAACATGCCCAACAAGGATTATAAATTGAATAGGTTTCTAAGGCAAAGACAAAAAAGTAGACCCAACTATATGCACCCAAGGGGAGAATGGGGACTTGTAAAATTGCTAGAGGTGTTGAAAATTCTCTAAGTTACAAAATGAGATTGTCACCTTCAAAACATGCCCAAGGAAAGAACTGGATGAAGAAATTTCCCAAGTCATGTGAAATGGGAGGAGGACCCCTAGAATGCGCCCTAGTGGAGGAAATGACTTGAATTTATTTCTAGGTGTTTGAAATGAAAGTAAAGAGGGTCAAATGCGCCTAAAGTGTAAGATGAGAAAACTTTCCTAAGTGAAATAAAATCTCACTAGATCAAATGCGTGCTCAAGGTGAATAAGTTGAAGAAAGGTCTAAGGCATGGAAATAAGACCCAACGTTATGGAATATCTTCAAGGGGTATGATGAATGTTAATGAATATTTTCAAAAGGGTCGAGTGAAAAATTAAAAGAACCCCTTCAAGGTGCGCCCATGGATAAATAAAGTGAGGAATTATTTCTCTAAGAGGATTTTAATATCTTTTTGAAGGGGAATATTTTCTAAGAAGGCCTTTGATTATTTCCTAAGGGGGATTAAAATTCGAGAATGGATTGATCTGGCGAGTGATTTTAAATCAACGGGGTGAAATTTTTAAAGAGGATTAAAATTATCTAACGCAAATATCATGGAAATAAAATTTTAAATGTTGGAGATTTTAATGGGTTGAAAATTATTTTAATTTCCCCATGGAATTTTAAGTTGGATTTAATTGAATCAAAGTGTGAGTGATTTAATTAACGAAGTGTTAACTAGCAGCTTGGAGGGAAAAATTTGAATTCAGCAGGGGAAAGAATCTCCAATTAAGGAAAATGCTATGACGGTTGGTTGACAACTCGCCCACCACTTCGCCAGAATTAGAAGATTTCTAAGTAGTGGGAGTGGAAAATTATTGAAGTTGCTAAAATTGGCTCCTGCACAAATTGGCAAGATTCTCTAGCACAATTATTTAAGCAACGAAGTAACCATTTGCACATGAGAATTTCTGTTGAGTGATGAGAAAATTCTTGATTTTGCTAAAGTGAGAAGAATTTTCTTGAAAAGTTGAGAGTTTGCTGAAGTGAGAGTAATTTTTTTGAGAAGTTGAGAAGGTTGCTAAGAGAGAAAATTCTTGAAGTTGTTGAAGGTATCAAGTTGGTGATTAATTTCTAAGTGCTGAGAATTGAGTGCTGAAAGTATCCAGCTAAAGTAATATTTTTCTAAGTGTTGGGAATCGAAGTGCTAGAGTAATTTTTTTTCTAAGTGTTGAAAGTATCTAGCTAGTGTGAATTTATTTTAAGTGCCAAAGGTCACATTGCTGAAGGTGTCAAATCTTAGAGAATTTTAAAGTTTGAGGTTTGGAGTTAGAAAATTTTATGTTGAAGGATATTATTTTCGAATCTAACTCCATATTGCAGCCATCTTAAGGGGATTTTATTTTCTAAATCTACAATATAAAGTCTATATTTTATTTTGCAGATGGTTGAAGAAAGAAAAGGAGATGTTGCAAGAATAAGCAAGGTTGCAAATAAAGCTACACATGTTGAAGCGAGCAAGGCAAGTGCATCCTAAAAGGCATGATCAAGAAGCTCGCCAAGCCATTCCTTCCTGAATCAAAATTCACTTTGAAGTTGGAAAGGTTGAATGATACCAACCTTGGTTTGTTTAATTTGGGGGCGCTCAAAGGGAGAATGTACGGGTTGGGCGGCCATCCACCATTAGTCACAACACACCAAATAATAAAGAATGGGATTTATGTAGCTGTTGGTTTTCCTCCAGCAATACAATGTCCAGAGTTAATCATAGAATGCACAAAAAAGTATCCGGCTAAAGTAATATTTTTCTAAGTGTTGGGAATCGAAGTGCTAGAGTAATTCTTTTTCTAAGTGTTGAAAGTATCCAACTGGTGCGAATTTATTTTAAGTGCCAAAGGTCACATTGTTGAAGGTGTCAAATCTTAGAGAATTTTAAAGTTTGAGGTTTGGAGTTAGAAAATTTTATGTTGAAGGATATTATTTTTGAATGTAACTCCATATTGCAGCCATCTTAAGGGGTTTTATTTTCTAAATTTACAATATAAAGTCTATATTTTATTTTGTAGATGGCTGAAGAAAGAAAAGGAGATGTTGCAGGAATAAGCAAGGTTGCAAATAAAGCTACACATGTTGAAGCGAGCAAGGCAAGCGCGTCCTGACAGGCATGATCAAGAAGCTCGCCAAGCCATTCCTTCTTGAATCAAAATTCACTTTGAAGCTAGCAGGGTTGAATGATACCAACCTTGGTTCATTTAATTTGGGGGCACTCAAAGGGAGAATGTACGGGTTGGGAGGCCATCCACCATTAGTCACAACACACCAAATAATAAAGAGTGGGATTTATGTAGCTGTTGGTTTTCCTCCAGCAATACAATGTCCAGAGTTAATCATGGAATGCGCAAATTGTTACAAGCCTGAATGAAGGACTATTGTTTCTCTGGATGGCAAGTTGTTTGCCAACTTCATGCCTAATGCTACTGGGGAAGCGTTTGGGATTCCCACTTCTAAGAGGATGATATACAAAACAAAAGATAGAGCTGATAGAATATATGCCTCCACTTTCGAGAGGTGTGCTAGTGTTATTTATATAGTCTAGATGCAGAGGCCTAGACCTCCTCACACCAAGCTTCCAAAACATATTCTTGCAAATGATGTAAAGTAGGAGTATTGCGATCTTATAATGATGCTTAACTAAGTGAACAGAAGTCCACACGCATTCATCTTCGAGCGTCGGATTTTTTATTACATTGAGATCATAATGGAAGGGAAGGAGTGTGTTGATTGGGTCAGTATAAGTGACAACATAAATGATCAATTCAGGAGCTTGAGGAGAATGAAGATATTCTACATGAGCTTATACATGGTTTACATGTTGGCTCGAATGACCAAGCATAGAGGAATAATTTACATGGAGCCAATTAGGTGTGACCCTAAACAGTCCAAGATCTACGAAGGTTGTCCACTATTACATTTGACTAGCACCTCCAGCTACAAACGGGTGAATGATGCCTTCACCATGCATATTGCAAGGACTCTTTAGCAGAGGACTCAACAGAGGATATCAAAGGAGGCACAAGCATTTATTGAAGAATACGGATATTGGCTCATCCAATTTCCAAAGTTTACATATATTAGGTTGTAGGGGTTCACCTCATACCCGTACAGACTACCGAGGTACCCCACTGATCAAATGGTAATGTTAAAAGTATCTAGGCACCTCATTGCCTATGATAAAATTCAAAAGAAGAAGAAGAAAGGAGGATTGGACTTCCCAATCATTATGGTAAATTCAAGTGAGGTTTGTCCTTCCTTGCAAGCAACCAGAGAAGTTGAGGATGAGTTGCAATTCTTTCACCTTACATACCATACTGGCAGACAGGATTTCGATCCTTACAACAATATCTAGATGATAAAAAATGTGGAATACAATCACAAGGCTCATATCGAGGACTTCTGGGCTAACGCAGTTGATGATGTTGAAGTCAGGAGGAGAATGTTCACCAAGCTACCCTTGAAATTAATCGAATAATGTGAAGTCATTCTGGTTCCAGATCAAGTGGATGAGGATGTCAATGCCATACAGCCTGACTATGAGTCAGTGAGGAACACACCGGTCCCACCACCAGATTGGTCTGAGCCTAAAATCACAAACTTGGATACACTTTCCATACCGGTGTTGACTTTCACTAGGATCTGGGTTGAAAGGCATGTGATCCAGCTTAAAAGTAAGTCAATTGCTCTTACTTATAATCTCATGAGCGATCAGAGGTCATCATCAATAAGGAAAGGAAAACAAATTGCCTAGGCTGCTGAACCACAAGGAAAAATATCGGCCCAACCAATGCCTCAGAGGGTAGAGCAAGCATCACACACATGATCACAGACTTAGTCTTCGAGTTTGAGGGAGCTTCCATTGTTTGGAAACCAGGAAAGTAAATCCAACGAAGAGTAGGAGTTTGAGGAGGTAAATTAGTCACCGCTCAGGGAATCAGACAGCTCAAGTGTTAATGCACCTAAAGGGGAAAGCCAACAGGAAGAAGAAGAGGAAATGACAATTGATAATCATTTCCAGCGAATGATTGACATGACACTAGAAGAAGAAAATACCACGGGGCAGGAGGCTCGAGTATCAGAGGAAGGTATTCATCAAATGGAGGTGGACGAGCCTTAACAAAGTTTTGTTAGAGAAGAGGTGCACGAGGAGGAAGCAAAAAAAGAACAACCCCTCATCATTTTCAATCCATGGTAGGTAGTGCCAAATTGGGTCATAGAAAGAATGAGGAAGGACCCTGAGGATGATATTGACCCAACAATTGAGATGGAGGAATTCCTTAGTAGGATTAGTGCACCACCAGAGAAAAAGAGGGCTAGGAAATTTTTGAAGATTTCAATGGATGAATCCGGCTCACACACACTTCAGGTTGTTGTTTCGAGGGAGGAGTGTGATTGAGATGGGGAAAGGCCAGAGAATTATGTGATCACCACTGTTGAGTTGGGTCACCCACGAGAGCCCAGATAACTGAGGAGTGTGATAACTCTTATCATGCGTTGAAGAAAAAATTACTCCATATAGAAGGAAAGTACAAGAAATTAAAGAAGGAGCACAGGACATTGATCGAGTATGTGTGAAACCTTGTGCGTCCTACTGAGCAGGAGGATCCGACAGCTAAACTCCCAGTAGAGCTCCCAAGGGAATCAGTTAGTGACCTGGAGGATTTGAATAAGATGGTGTTGGAGGTAGACAAATGGGTTGGCCATGTTCTCATGGAAACAAAAAGGTTCATGGAGGACCTCGCTCATTCTTATCGGCAAGCCTCTAACGTTCTGGCATGCATGGATATTGTTGCTCAGGCCTGGGATGAGACCCATATCTATTAGACTAATATTTTTCTTTGTCTAGAGGCTTTGATGAATGTGCCCTTACAGACCTTGGTGGATGGAGGCGTGATATAAGAGGGTGATAGATACGAATTCACCAGTTGGTATTCTTTAGTGGTCACAAGTCATGGTTTCCTTGATGCAACACAGGTAGATTTAGCTAGAGTTAGGAAGGCTATGGGGAATATTCTAGATGGAGTCTTGAACACACTGGAGGCTATATTTGCTAGGAGATTGACTCTAGAGGAGATGACTGCGGATGGCTTAAAGAGAAAGTTGGATCCCTTCTTCTCGGTTGTGAGATCGTTTGTTTAGGATGATTTTGAAAATATTTTGGCTTTCTCCAGCATTATTCAGAACACCCAAGACACCTTAGTCTCTTGTAGAAAGTCTTATACTCGGCATGGGCAAACAACCACAATTATTGATTATGTGTTGTAATCCCTTTTATGAGTTTTATAGCCCAATAAATCTATTTACATAACATTGTTTGAATAATTTTGAGAAATATTAACATGTCTTATTCTAAAACTCACATAAATCCAATTTGCATAATTTGCAAATTTTCTAATTTATCTTTCTAATGGATTTGAGCTTGATTTGGATTAAGATGGTGAATTGCTTAAGGATGATGTGCTAGATTGCAAGGTTGGATTGCATGGATTAGGATTGATTGCATTAGGTATGATTGTATGGGGATGGGTGGATTAGAAAAATAGATGGATGGATAAGATACGATAGGATGGAGGATAGGATGATTAGGATATATGAATGGATGTGATCCAATGAAAAGGGAGGACAAAGTCTTAGGAAAATGATTGTGTGGATAGAAGATAAATGGATTTAGTATATGGAAAATAGGTGATGGGAGGATAAGAGGATGGTGGATGAAGGATAGGAGGAGGATGGATGAAGGATAGGAGGATGGAGCTGTAAGGATTAGTTGCAAAGGAATAAGATGCCCCACACTAGAGGGAGTGCAAACATGGATGGAAGAATATTGGCATGAGATGGAAGGGTAGTGCATAAAGGACATTGAAAAAACTAAGAGTGAGGATGGAATTTTCCAAAGCATGAATGTGTATTTTTCCCCTAGCTTTATGAAGATGAAGGGTGAAAAGAGAGGCTGAATTAGGTAGGATGGGGGGATGGAGATAGGATAATGGATGCGAGAGAGAGGATATGGAAAATATGATCAAGGTTAAGTGGGTGAGATATGGATATATGGATATTTTGACCCCTAGTCTCTCCATCAAGATCAAATATGGGAAGGTAAAATAGATTTGGAAAAGATGAGTGATATGGATAGGATAAGATGCATGGTGATTATAAAGATCCTTACCCTTGTAAAGATCAAAGGTGGAAATGGGAGGATGGATTTAGATATGATTATGGATAGACAATGAAGGATAATGGAGGATTTGGATAATATGTGGTATGGATGGAGCTTGCCCCCAAGTGTTGAGTGCAAGGGGATGGAGAGGAAGGACTCAAGAATATAGTTTCATTGATGGTATCCTTTAATTATGTGATATTGTGCTTATAGACATTGGTATAATGATGGTAAGGGGGCTAATATGGGTTAAAATATGGAGAGGGATGTGGATTTAAGCAAAGTATTGGATAAGAGGGATGGAAGGGTAGAAAATGGATGTTTGATAATGGATGGGTTGATGTAAGACTTGTGGATGAGTGGATGGAAATGTTGGAAACATCAACATTGGAGCACACCTTTAAGGGTGTTGGAGTTGTGAAAGAGAAGTGGACTTTGAATTTGGAAGTTTATATGGAGGAGTGGATGTGGACTTTGGGATACAAGGACCCAAAATGGATGGAGAAGATGAAGGATTATTAGATTAGAAAGTTTGGATGCCAATTTTTATTTTTCTTTGGGATTCCTTGATTCTATAAGTATTTTTAGAATTCACATGGTTTTTTATTTTGATTTTTTCTTCCTAGGCCTTTGTGACCTTTGGGATTTAAATTTTTTATTTTGGATCATATTTTTCTTTGTTTTTGCATGTCTTTTTTAGGGGACATGTTAATCCTTGGAATTTTTTGGATTTTTGGATTTATACATTTGATATTTGGCATCCAAATTGCTTGCAAGAGCAATGAAAAAGGTGGATGGATATGAATGATGTGGATGTATTATGGATGGGTTGGTGTAAGTTGTATGTTGGAATGATTTCAAAGATGTGTGCCTTGGTTGATCCTGATTTTGGATATGAGGTGATGGATAGAGAGGATAATGGGATTTTGGAAAAGGATTGATAGGTGGTGGAATTTAAGGACCCAAGATGGATAGAGGGGATGAATGAATTATTTTTGGGACATAGGGACCCAAAATAGATGGAAGGGGTGAGGATTTGGGATTTAGAACATAAGGGCCCAAGATAGATTTTTAGAATGGGGAACATGAATATTTGGCTTAAGATGGATGAATTCTAGATTTAGGATGGGAGGAAGGAGTACTGGCATCTAGATCTTGGTATCCAAGGCCATGATATTTTGGATTTTCTTTTATATTAATGGGTTCTAAGATGCCTTGATTATGAAGGATTAATCCTTTTCCTTGATAATACATGGCTTGACGAATCTATTTTCCAATGGGATACTTGTTATTTTGGAAGCAAGATTCAAGTCCATTTTGAGGGGGATGTGTTATGGAAGGAATGATAGGCTCTTGGAGTAAACCATCTTGTATGAATGTGGAAGAACCCAATTGATAAGTAGGTGGTTCATGGATATCTTGGATAACGGTGATGGGATCTTGTGGAATATTAGGATCATGACATGTAGATGAGTGGATGCTTTGATCGTGACTTGGGGTGGGATCATGAGATGGGGTGGATGGTGTAGTGTGCTCTTGGTTATGAGATGGATGTGGATCATAACATGGATTGGGATGGCTGTTTTGATTAAGGGAGGGGAGAGGATCATTATATGGGGTGGAGGGTGTACTTTGATCTTGATCTAGAGAGTGATCATGTAATGGAGTGGAAGGTGTATTTGGATCTTGAGATGGAAAAGTATTAGATGGGATGGGAGGTATATATGGTTCTTGATTAGAAATAGGCTTATGAGATGGAAGAGAATCATAAGATGAAGGAAAAGAGGTTTCTTGATCTTTATATAGAGGGGTATCTATGTTAGCATGCTTTGGATTAGGAGATGGACATGGTCCATTTGATGTGGATGGTGTGATGGGAGAGGAGGGTTGGATAGATAGTTCGACTTGGGTAAATGGAGTAGTAGAGGATTCATGAGACTTATGGGATTGAGATTTATCCTTGTGTGCAAGTGATGAAGGTGAATGCATGACATGGGAATATTTCACATATTTGTTTTTGCATGGGGAATTAAGTACCTTTGAGAGTAGTCTTTGGATCCCACCTTTATGAGGTACATGGGGTGAATTTTATTGGTAATGTTGGGGTGATGTGGATTGTAAGGATGTGGGAGATGAACAAGTGGAATAAGAGGTGGAATTTTCCATAGATTGGTAAATGGATGATGAGGGTGAGGAGCTTGAAAAGGATGTGGAGATGGGGATTTGGGATGGGGAGTTTTGGCTAAAGGATTGATCTCCCTTGTCAAAGGAAGGGGAATGGTAAGCAAGAGAGGATGCATTGGGATTGGATGAAGGTAGAGAGGGTGGAAGTTTAGCACCAATTCTAAGGAGATAGCTAAGAATATAATCCTTATCATTATTAAAGTAGTGGATGAGGAGATGATTGGTAATGGGATCCCATGAGGATGATATGGGTGATGAGGGTGTGGGTGGGGTTTGAGGAGGACATTGGATGGATGATTGGTGGCAGCTTGGAGAATGTAGTCTAATGATCATGGATTCAAAGTGATCCACAATATTCTTACTATTATCATAGGGATTAGGGTATGGGTACATGATATTGGTTTGTGTTGGAATGGATGAAGGTGGATTAGGATAGATTAGGTTGGATGGAGGACTGATTGGATGATCAGACATGGTTGGAATTTGATTGGAGGAAAGTTTAGAATTGGTTTTCAGTTTAGGATGGATTAGGAATGGATTGGATATATTTTAGGGGATGATTAGGGTAAGAAGGGTGATTATAATAATAAAGTATGAATATGAATATGGGGGATTGGATTAGACTTGGGATCAAATGTCAAGACCTTAAGATTATTTGATTTGATTAAGGTTGATTCTCTATACTTAGGATAGGCTAATGTTCCTAAGCAATATTTGATTGGATTTGATAACTATACTTAAGATAGGCTAATGTTCTTAATAAAGTTTGGATTAAAGATGAAACCAAACTAAGGTCTTTTTTATTAGGATTTTGGATTTCAAATGAAAGATAATGGATTAAGGATAGGATGAATAATTTGGATAATGATGAAAGGATATGATGTATGAAAGATATTAAGTCGTTAACCCAATTTTTATGTTTATATGATGGTTTTTTATTAAGGATGGAGATTGTATGTATGGTGGAGGTAAGTAGGTGGATAATGGATGATTGAATTTTAGGATTTGGTTAGAATGGGATTAGGTTGAAAATGGGGATTGGATTGAAATGGTGATGAGAGATGAGGATTAAGGATGATAATGGGGGATGAGGATTAAGGATGATGGAGGACAGAGGATATTAGGACCAAGATTAATGATGAAATTGGATAGGAATTATGGAAGATGATTAGGACCTCAAATGGATTAGGAAAATTAGGTTTAGGATCCTAAAGGATGGATTGGCTATAGATTATGGGATGATTTGATCAAGATGGATTATTAGAATTATATGGAGGATTATGATGGGATGAGTGGGATAAGGTGATTAAGAAGAAGTAGGAATAAGATGAAAATGGATGTTTAGGATAATAAGGGATGGTTATGATGAGATAGGCGGTGATTAGGATGAAAATAGTAGATTAGGATGAGATGATTAGGATGAAAATGGATAATTAGGATGGAGAAGATGGTATGATTAGGAAGTGGAGGGATGATGAGGATAGGAATAATTGGATGAGGTGAAGGTTTTTATTGATTGAATAGGAGATAGAAGCACACAAACAAAAAAAAGTGACCAAGTTTGATGAATTTTTGTAGTGTATGTTCAATCCTCAGCCCCTTAGCTAATTCATTTTCTATTGGTTTTGCACAAGAAGACACTTCAAGCACTTGCACAATCCTAAATTACTCAAGTGGGATTATAGATTAATGTGGGATCACCACCCAAGAATGAGCTTGGGTTAGTAATCCTTGATACTTGAGTGGTTCTTTGGGGAACCCTTTCTCGTGAAGGCAGATAACTAGAGATCCAATAGTACAGGGTCGTTGATGGATGCCAATGATCTCACCTTCTCTCTTTCCTTGGTAACTATCATAGTTCACCACAAGGATTTCTATCTCAACCTATGGGAGTACGTGGTGAGTAACTTTAGGGTATAATCTGCATCCCTTGCACCACACTAACCTACGGTCGAAAGGTCTTAATCTAGGATACACAAGGTTGCTAGGGAGTCCTTTATATACCTCAAGGGTACGTGAGGCCCAAATCCATAAATGAAATGGAACAATGTCAAAAAACTGGGAGGAGAGGGTAATCCACTCTCCACCTTCACTTCTCTGAGGTATAAATTTCTTGGAAGCGTAGCCCAATTGACAAAATTCCACTTCCAAGAGGCTTGTCTTTAATTCACACCCCACTACTTATACTCTGTTGAAACACATGATTTGGATTCATCTCCTAGGGTGATGAAATCCCTACGAAGGCCCCCTAAAAGGAATTATCCAAGTGTTTTTGATCCCCAAGATCACATGAAGCACAAGGGGAGAGCATACACACATTGGGCTCCTTGGGATGAAAAGAAAAACAAAAATAGTAAGTGATGTTTTTGATCCTCAAGATCACACTAGGTGCGAGAGGAGAGCATACACACAACTCACTCAAAGACACATCAAACCAAATTTCATTAACCTTAAGAAATGAAATTTTCCTAGATTAGTGGGAAAAAATAAATCCTTGGACAAATGAATATGCAAGAAAATGTTAGTAGTTTGATGATTTTTTGCCTTTGACAATTGATTTCAAGCTGAAAAACAAGTGGCTAGATGATAAGATGATCACATAAAATGATTGATAGCATGAAATAAGCATAGATATGTGATTATTTGTGCCTTAGATGAGCATTAAAGACCTGCAACATGCATTAGTATCCAAAAACAAAGATTAGATGCAAAGAACAGCTGAAAGAAGACCTAAAGTTGCATTCTAGAACATAAGCACCATTTTGTAGATAAATTTGTGCTTTTGTTAAAATAGAGGCGCCATTTTATGAACAGAAGGATATTTTTGTAAAATGGGCCAAAAAGATAGCTTTCAGAGGTAAAAAATTGATGTTTGTCAGATACCCAATTGAGAAAACAGCCTGAAAATACATGTAATGACTTAAAACTAAAATATTTGTTGCTACAAAAACCTAATAAACCAAAAAATATGTCCCCTAAAATAGAGGTGCAACAATTTTGAACAAAGGCACCACAATTTTGCACTTAGACACCATTTTGTAGAAAGTGCTAAAAACTAACTCTCGAAGGTCAGAAAATGAAGTTTTGTGATGACCCAAATGGGGAAATGGATAGATGAACATATGGGGGACCTAAAAACATGAATATTTAGCCAAAATATGCCCCCAAATGTAATCAAAATGAGCTCAAAATGAAGATCTTAGGTGACCTAGAATGCTTGTATGAAAGCCTAGTCTCACAAAACTTGAAAAACACCTATTTTAAGCATGCAAATGATGGATGAACCTAAAAAAAAAGTTTTAGGACAATGAAGACCTACAAAAAAAATGTTAGAAGCCAAATAAACCCTAGATCTACCTCAGAATGATGATAACAACATTGGAAAATGGAAGAATAGTTATGGGTTACACAGGTGCCACAACTTTGAACCTAGGTGCCACAAGTCTTCAGTTAGGTGCCACTTTGCAGTATTTTCTCAAAATGGCACCTAAAACTTCAAAACGCACAAATACTTAATGAAGTGTTAGTAAAAAGGGGTGGGAAGCCATCGGGCATGCCAAAATGAAGATGGGAAAGATGAATAAGAAGGTAAATGATAGAAATAGAGGAAAATTCATAAGAAATACAAACTAATAAGTTATACCTTCATTGCTACTTCCTCTTCATAGATTGAGCTCACAAGAAGCATCCATTCGTGCAGATTTTCTCCAATGTTGATAAGGGATGTGGTTGCTCATAATTTTAGCATGATGATGATATGGATATAGATGAATTTGATGAGGATTTAGAAAGCATAAGGATGAGAAGAGTGTGTGTTATGAGAGATGAGATCCAAGGCCTCATTATATAGAATTTTGGTGAGAGGAATCAATGGCTAGGATTGAATGGCTAATGGAGGGTTGAGATTGATTGCGAAGGGGAGGTTTGGATCAAGGATGAGGATTGATTAGCCTTGTGAAAATTGTCAAAAGATGGAAAGGGGTGAAATGGGGAGGTGTGCTCACACATGTGTGAGCACACATTGGGAAGAGAGACATTAAAGAGATAGGGTGGCTCATAGGGTGGCTTGTGTAAGACGTTAGTGGGGGTAAGTCATATGTAGGAATTTAAAATTATGAATTGATGATAATGAGGATTAGGGATGAAGGTTAGATCAATTAATCAAGGATTAATTGATTAATGAATATGGCTTGAGTTAATGAACCTAACTTAGGTGGAGTCAAAAATCGAAGAATGAGAAAATGATGATTAGGATGGGGATAAAGTTAATTAATCAAGGATTAATTAACTTAAGAAAGGTTATGGTATTTTAGAGGAATGAGGATAAAGGTTAGATAAATTAAATAAATATAGATTTGTTTAATTAAAGGTGGTGGATAAAGGTAAATGGGAAATTAATTAAATAAATAACAAGTATCTATTTAATTAATAGGTTGGGATAGGCTAAGATGAGGTGTGGATGGGTAAGGTAACATTTTAGGTGTCTACAATGATAAATATATCCTAACTAAAGATTTCCCATGACCCTTGTTGATAGAAAAACCTTGACCAGAGTCTAAGGTTTAATATTCTATTATATATAGTAAACATTGGTGTGATGCATTAAAAAGGGTGAACTTAGATATTTGATTAGTATAAACCAAATTATAATGAATTATATACATTCATATATATACAACCATAAAATCATATATTAATATACATTAATGACTTATACATGTCTTAGAATTAATTCTTCATGTCTTACACATTTCATCTTCCTTATTCTCACATATATTTAATGTATATTATTCCCCATGATTCCATACTCTTATCTCTCACTTTTCCCTTATTTATATATCCTTTTAATTTCTTTTCATATTTCCTTTCCATCATATCCCTTCATAATAACACTTAATTATTGTATTATCACAAATTTACCTTTTCCTCCATAACATTTTATACTGCTATAGCTTATTTAGGAATATTAAAGGTTTTTTAAGGCTATTTAAGGGATATATAACAAATATATGGGTCTATAATGACCCAAATTACATATGTGGTGCCTCACAACCCTCTATATCTTGCCAACAACCCTTGCATAATTAAAACATTCAAATGAAACACCAATATATCTAAAGAATAAAGTAGAAATATGATGGGGTAGAGGAATAATGAAGAGAAAGGGTAATCAAACTAAAAACAACCTTAAACAAGTGCCTTTTTTCATCAAAATGTGGGTTTTCCTTCACAAAACCTTGGTCTTCCTTATAGCCTTCCAAAAAGGAAAATTGGACATATCTTTTGACCCATACCCAATCTAGAGAAAATGATACCTATTTAGGATACCCATTTGGCCATTTTTATACATAGAAAAAAATAAGGTAGGGTTTCTTTGTAAACAAATCCTTAAAAATTGACTATCCCGCTTCTTGACTAGGCATATTTAGGCAAATATGCATGCAAATGAAAGGAAAAATCACCTATTACTTTCATAAATAAAAGAATCAAGCCAATCGCTCTGGTGAGACTGAAGAGGACCTTATTATAGACCTTTCCTCCAATTTTTTATCAAAATCCAATGGTGGAAATAAGAGTTGTTCTATTTTCCCAAAAACTACAAACCCTAGGGTAGATTCAGACCTGCTATTACCAAATATGCTATACCTTTCTCTAAACGTAATGAAATTTAACCAAACTAACACTAAATGAAAGATAACTAAATTATATTTCTAACTATAGCACATGAAGGTCTTACAAAATCCATACAAAGCCACACCATGTGAAAGAACAAGACTATTACAAAAAAGACATAAAAAGTTTGCTCAAATTGATTCTTGTAAGGATAACACCAAAAGGAAAAAATTAACACCAAAAGTGAGGGGTACAAAAAATTGTAAGTATATAGTATTAAGCACAAAAAATTTGTAATACAATTGTAATTTTATCCCTTGACCACTACAATATTTTTTTATTTCACACAAACTAACAACTTAATCAACCAATCATCTATGATCTAAAATGGAAGTGCTGATTTTAAGAGTTCTTCATTCACCATGGTGATGGAAAATAAACATCACCAATTATATGCTTATAATCCAAAGTGCTAAGCTCCTTTATTTAGGAGAGTCCCTAGACCCAGGCCTAAACCTCAAGGTTCATGATGACCCTACCTACACATCCCCTTGTGGCAAATGAGAGGCTTCATAGTTCACCCAACAATATTTGAGGAAGTTCATTCTCTCCTCTTGTATGAGATATCTAATCTCACCTCTAAACCATGACTATGCATTAAGAAGAAGCATAAGCTATGAACTTAGTAAATTATAATATAATGATAATAATATTTCCATAAAGTGTTGGTTTCATACCAAAATTACTAATCCTTTTAATGCATAAACATACAAAAATGCATAGGGATTTGTAGAGAAGGGGGATTCGCTACTCATGAGTCTGTTTATTCTCAAGAGATTCTGAAGGGGTGAACTACCCTAAACTACCTTAGGGAATAGAGTGAGAGTTTTAGAATTTGAAGGAGTAAATCACAAAGGTTTTCTGGACAAACTAATGAGCTCTCGAGCAATGGATAATAGTGCATAATAAGGATGATAGTGTGGTGCACTGGATCCCAAAGGCGTGTTGGTGTCTCATATGAACCAAAAAGTTATAATATCATATAAAATAGTAGAGCAACTACTAAAAATCAAATTGTCAAGAAATTTTAGAATGCAGGAAAGTAATGGAAAGTAATAGAGCAGAGAATATAGTAAATTAAATGATTAAGTGAGAGAATAAGAGATATAAACTTCTCATATCAAACCAAGTAATGAAGCCTCCAACTAATGGGTATCTTCAACACTTGCATATATAAGATCTAGAGAAAATGTTGGGGCTGTATAGGGGTTTGCCTCAATCAAACCCTCGTTTTGGTGTTCCCACCTCCACGGGCAGCCAAATAGGTAGAGGAAGTGAATGAAGTAAGCAAATATGAAATTATAAAAGAAATCCCCACTAAGAGTAGGAGAACTTGTATTATGAGATAAAGATTCAATTGATGGGAGATGTGATATATCCCAATATGCTTGCAAGCAAGCACAAGATTTAAATGAGATAGAGATATTAGAGCTAAGGGATTTGCAAAGAGTATTGTAAGGATGTGAGAGAGTTCTATTGTAGCAAGTTGTATGGAGTTGTGCAAGAAAGATATCAAGACAAAGGGAAGAGGAAGAGGCTAGAGCCAAAGCTAGAGAGGTCCAAAGGGAGCAAATACAGTGAAAAGATAGCATATAAAGAGAAAAGAGGGGGGAAAAGAAGCTTCCTAAGCGGTTTCAAGACATCCTAGATTGTTACCACTGACAAAAGTAGTTGTCGAAAAGGGGCAAACATGCTCAAAAATAGTTTTTTGAACATTGAAGGGTCATAGGATGCTAGCGCAATGCGTGGATGTTCGTTCGGTGTGCTAGTGTCCAGACACATCACGCTACAAAACAATAAGAATTGGAAAAGCACAAGGTTTGACACAAAGCTGATACGTGAAGGTAGCTATTGAAAAGGGGTCTTGATCATCCTAAGAAGGGAAAAAGGCTAATGTTGGGGCTAAAATGAGCCTACACAAATTCTAAGGGAGTGGACACTAAAGTTGATGCAATAATTTATGAGAAATTACAAGGGGTGCAATTTTATGACATTATAGGGTTATATCATACCATGATTCCAAAGACCACACACACAATGACTATATCTAGCATACATCACATATACACTAGGTGACTAGCTCATATGTATATCATAGTATAAAAATAGCTAGCTCATACACACATCATATGTATAATGGTGATTAGATCATATGTACTTCACACTAGTACAACCATGATTGGATCATGCACACATCACAAGTATTCATGTGTGAACTAGGTGAATGTTAGCCAATCCATAAAAGTAGCAAGTAGACATCAATTATTAGTATGACCTAATGATTTCTTGTCACTTCTCCAACACCTTATAAGTTCACACTTGGGTGGGTCATACATAACATGATTTATTAGGGATTCCTATTTTCAAGTTTCCTCATAATCATGGTTTCATAATTATTAACACCAAAAAGGGTTCCTTTAAATGATTTACATCAGTTAATAGTTCTCAATGATAAACAAGGAATTATAACATAATTCCTAATTTAGTAAGCCTAAATTATAACAATTCCATCTAATGACATCAAGCTCTCTAACTATAATTCACCACCTTTATTATTCATAATGCAAAAAATATGCGAAAAACCAAAAGTCTAATTGAGTCAATAGCCATACTGATCACAAATGATAAATTACCTTTACAAAAACCATAGTTGGTAGGATATTTTATCCTATTCACTCATACACAAAATGGAAAACCACAAAGAAATTACTTTCATGTTACTTTAGTGTCTACTAGATATTTTTGTTAGGATTTATCCTTGTTGATCTCTAAATCTAGTGATGAAACTCGGGAGAATTCTATCCTATTTGAGTTTTGAATACAAAGGAAATGAATTTTCACCTCTTAGATTGGTTTAATTACATAGTGAGTCTAGAATTGATTTTTCAATTTAGTATTTGAACCTTGGTACTTTGTTTCACTCTATTAATTAACCGCATCTTACTAAAAGTTCGAAATTAATAATTATCCTTATCCCTTTACCAACAATAATTACAAACTTTCTCTAAACATAATCAATGTTTGAGTCATACTAGAGATATTTGGGCAACATCATATTCTTCAAATCATCATACACTAAATTATGTCATTCTTAAACCTTTTATTTCATTTGTCTTATAATGCAATCCAAATACTCTTATATTAACAAGGTATACCCCTTTAAAATTCTTAACTTACAATGGATAGTAAAAAAAAACAAAATATAAATATCATATTAATATTAAGTTAAACTTCAAAACATCCTTCTTACATAGAAGATGGCTATCTATAAAACCTCCAAATAGTAAGAAAATTGTATTAATTTTCATAGATGCATGAATACCCATACCATTATAGGATAAAAAAAACCTTATATATAATAGTACCTAGATGTTAAATGTAACTTGTACCATGAAGGTTCAATTTAAGATTAACTCAAATATACTTATTGTAATTACAAATGTTATCATGCTAAGAAAACAACCATATAATAACATGTTCTTTGATATGATTACCAAATATTATACGAGAATTCATATTTAAAACTCAACCACTAATCTTCTACTTGGACATATTAAATAAAAATTCGTACTCTATGTCATTATCTTATAATTATTAAAGTATGGTAAGAACCTTTGTCATAGTCTTTAATTTTTTTTCTTCATGATATAGTGAACTATCCAATAATAAGGAGGCATTATTATATCATATAATAAATATTGAACACATGATAGTATTTTCTAAGGCCATTGCAGATTTTCAGAGTCAATTTTAGAACACTAACATAATTGAAAGAAATGCTCAAGAAAAAGTGGTTGTCAAACCTAATATATTTCAAAATAAAGGATTCTACATTTAGTCTTAATTCAACTATAAAAAAAGCATCCTTATGCAAAAAAAAATATATAATTAATTAAAAAACTATTACTTGTTTCATTGTTCACTATGCTCCATGAGATCGATATTCTTGATTCATCTTTCACATCTACCAAGGTAGTTGCAACTCTAATATCTAACAAAATTTCCTTCCTTTATGCTTTAGTATACATCTATTTCTTCTCCTAAATCTCCCATTTTATATTATGCACGAAGGATGTGGGCTACATCTAGTAAATTTTCCTACCAATTTCATTTTCTTGAAATATTATAAAGCCTTTTTCAACAAATCAATTTTGAGAAGATCATACGTATATCCTTCATCAAACCCTTTTCCTTCCAATCCTTCACATCTTATTCCTATGTCAAGTGCCTTTGTATTTTACTTTTGTGTTAATATCATTCTTATATTTTCTCTACATGTCATCCCCCCTTAAATCACCTCTATCTATCACACGATGTTCCCAATGTTACTCCAAATCTATCTCACCCAACTATTAGATGCCCTCCTACTCTATTCTCCTCCTATTAATATTTGTTTCTCACACCCTCATGGTAGCACCTAACTTAGACTAATTTAAATCACACCTTTAAGGTGGGTCACATGTCATTCGTCCTTCATGCACCATTATTTCCATGTTTTCTTATAAAAAATATTTTAAAGCCTTTTCAACTAATTCATTTCATTCATATCCCATAATCTGTGCATTCCATGAGATCACTTTTTCCCTCTCCATTCTCTTCCTCACACCAATATCTTCCTTTCCTATCCCATGTAATTTTTCTTCCCTTCTTTCACACTTTTTCCCAAAGGCAAAGGGGTTGCAGGGGTTTATAGACTCTTAGCACCATTTTCTTTTTTTCATGTGACTTGAAATTTTGGACGATCAAGGGACCGGAATCCCATATCACTTTAATGACATTGTAGGAACTATATAGACACAACACCATCATTCCCATATGTGTGATTGAATTCATTGATGGATGGTAACTCCATGTTCCTTTTTGTTCATATTTTTCACGGTTTCCATGCTTCTCATTTAATTTGTCATTAGCAACTTTTATTGTTTGATAAAATTGTCTTAATTTTACTAGTATGACACCCATACTCATTCCATGAATCCCCCAATAACTGTTTGATATTATTTGACTTCACGGGATATGATAACAACATAGTAGTTTTTTGTAACTGTATTTCTATAAAATCAAGAACATGAGTAGTTGTTGACATTGGCTATCATTGCCTTTATCTTTATTTCTAAAGTTTAGTATCTCTTGTAAGTTTGATATGTACGGATCAATTAAGCATGGATTGAAATTTGTCATTATGTAGAGTGGAATTGGGGAGCTTGATATTTCAAAAGCCTTGCATAGAGATTCTACAAGTTTATAGTAATCTTTATTTTATGAGATAATAAATTGAGTGTATGAATTCTTTTGGAGGAAAGGTTTTCTAATAGATGAAATTTCATTGGTTTTAAATTTAAATTTTAGAGGTCGAATTTGTGTGATACAAGATTAATATCACATTGTTGGATTTCTTGAAATAAGAGAATAGCCATGTTAATGTGGAGCATGAATATTTAAAAATAGTAGACAATAATAGACATAATATATAACAAATGTCTAAAATATAGATAGATACAAATAAGACATGATGAAATACATGAAATAATATATAAATAAAAAAGATAATAAATAAATAATTTATGAATCTGATTTTTCAAAAATACAACATTTGTTGATATATAATTATACTCCACTAAAAAGTCCAAAACTAAGTAAAAACGAACTTTAGTATATCAAAAGGAAATTACAGGAATGGAACAAGATAGTCTCCATAAATATATTTGTTGAAAAAGAAAGACTTGAGGAAGAGCTATCAGATTTGAATAAAAAAATAACGAAAGACAGAATATTCTAGGAAGACTAAAAGAAAGAAAAGAGAATTATGGAAGAAGGATAAGAGAATTATGGAATTATAAAATATATAATGCACTACCAATAAATCGAATGCAAATATGACTAAAGATAAAAAGGGTTGCCAAATGACCTCAATGAGTATTCAACCATGGACTCGAGGAACTGTTCACTAAGCTAAGACATGAAAAAACTAATTTGGAAGACAAATTGAAACAATAATTTTGATTAAGAATCATGAATTAATGTGCACTTTAATGAAATAAGAGTGAATCGGTAAACAAGGTAAAAAAATACAATGATGAGACTTAAGAAGTGAAGGAAAACATATCTGAAATAGGCTGCAAAAGATGGATGCTCGGATCTCAACAACATTTGAGGGAGGGACTTTTCCTATATATAGTAGGAGATATACAACAAACTATAGAAGATGGAAGATGGGCTACTACAAATGTATGGTGGATTGTCTTTTCCTCTCTAAGAGGAAAGGTACAATAGATTATTGATTTTTGTGCCCAAAGCACCATAGTTAGGCTACAAAATGCCAATTTCAAAACACATAAAATAGGATAGTGATTTCTAGGCCTAAATCATTAAAACTATGTTGCACAATGTCAAATTTCATGTTGAAAGCAATTGAAACATACTACATAAACTCAATTTTCAAGTTTGTAGATTCATATATTTTAGTCATTTGAAGAGACCTTCAATTATACTAATACCATTATTTCCTATTGAATGTTAAAAGAAGAATAAGATAAAACTAATAATATTATTTCTATAGCACCAAAAAATAGAAAACACATAGTCAACAATTTTTACAATATAAAACTAACCCAAATACAACTTGATCATTCATTTTGAGGTCTCGGGATTTGGGAATAAACCAAGCAAAAACTAGTAATGTATTTCCAGGTCTAATTTTCACACATTTTCAAGGCCAAAATCTTTCATCTAGGCCCTCAAAATTAGCTTTTATTATTTTTCCATGCTCTTAGAAAGTTGTCTTTAGTAACTTGGAACTCATGTTTCCAATTTGAATTGTAAGTTGACAATTTGTCTTACCTTAGTGTTATAAAATTTTAAGGAAAAATCTAATCTCAAAGGGATATGTATGTAAATTACCAAAAATGACAAAATAAGACAAATGCCAAAAAATGCCTAAAAACAATAATTTTGGTTTTTTTTTTTAGTTTTTAGATATAAATAATTCTCTTTTATTGTAGCAGCGAGGACAAAATAATAGAAACAATTAATATGAAAACAAATTTCAACTTTTTGGATCTTATTATTCAATAATGGCTCAATTTTGTTAAGTGTTTCTTTGGTTGCATTAGTTTAAAATATTATCCATACAATATAATTATTTTATTTATTTAAAAAAAATGAAATTTGAAACTTAATAAGTAATAATCAATTTTAAAATCATTTTTTTTTAAATGAATAAAACTAATTACCATTCTTTAAAGTAAACAAGTTTCACATAGTGGGAAGTACTTGTCTATCTAGTATTATAGCAATTGTACTTGTTAGTTAGTCGATAAATTATTTATCAAATATCAATTTAGGAGCAATTGAGATAATAGTTTGAAATAATAGATTATTACAAGCCATATGTATTATAGCCACATAGATTTTTGTATCATAAAAAATAGGTTTAGAATTTTGGTTTGAGTTAGAATTATAATTTAACTATGGATTAGTGTTGGAATTAGGATAAAGGTTAGGGTTATAATGAGGGAACTAGGCTTATGTTTCAATTAGGGTTCTAGTTAAATGATTCATTTAGGGTTAGAGTTAAATTAGGGTTTAGGTCGAGTGAGGGTTAGATTCATTTAGGGTTAGAATTCAATTAGGGTCTAGGTTGAGTGAGGGTTAGAATTCAATTAGGGTTTAGGTTGAGTGAGGGTTAGATTCAATTAAGGCTACAATTATAGTTCAATTACAGTAAGGTTAGAATTCAATTAGGGTTATGGTTTACTTAGGGTTAGGATTCTAAGATAAAGCTTGCGGTCACAATTAGGTTTAGGGTTAATTTTAGTGTTAGGGTTAGGGTTAGGGTTAGGGGTAAATCAAGTTTAAGGTTTAATTAAGGTTATGGTTCAATTAGGGTTAGGGTTTAAATATGGATTTAAGGTTAAGGTCGATGTTGGCATTAAGGTTAGGGTTAGAGTTGGTGTTCAACTAGGGTTAGGGTTAGAGTAAGTGCTCAACTAGGGTTAGGTTAATGATATGTTTTGGGTTCAATTAGGGTTCAATTAGGGGTATGATTAAGGTTAAGTTAGGGTTAAGATTCAATTCTAGAGTTTAATTATGGTTAGGTTAAAGTTAGGGTTATAAAATAAATCTTGGGGTCAAGGTTAGGATTAGTGTATGTTAAGGTTTAGGGTTAGAGTTAGGGTTAGGGTTAAGATTCAATTCTAGAGTTTAATTATGGTTAGGTTAAAGTTAGGGTTATAAAATAAATCTTGGGGTCAAGGTTAGGATTAGTGTATGTTAAGGTTTAGGGTTAGAGTTAGGGTTCAATGATGGATGTGGTTAGGGATAATGTTAGCTTATTAGCTTAGAGTTCAATTATGGTTAGGGTTACGGTTCAATTAAGGTTATAGTTAGAACTAAAGTTTCCATTAGAATTAGGGTGCATGTTAGAATTTGGATTATGAATAGGGTTAGAATTAGAATTATGATTATAATTAGGGTTAGATTTAGAATTAGAATCAACTTTAGGTTTCAATTAGTGCTAGTTTTCAATTAGTATCGGTGATAGTTTATTTAAGGTTAGAGTTCAATTAGGGTTCAAGTAGGGTTAGGGTTAGGGTTTAATTAGGGTTAGGGTCAAGGTATGGCTCAATTATGGTTGGGGTTAAGGTTAGGTTAGGATTAGGGTTATGATTCAATTTGGGTATGGTTAGGTTTAGAATCAGGTCAAGATCAATGTTCAATTAGGATTAGGTTTGGGGTAAGAGTCAGGGTCCTAGGATAAAGTTGGGGGTCAAGGTTAGGGCCAAGGTTAGGCTGGTTGAAAATGGTTTAACTTGATTATTTGATATTTGAGTCTTAATAAGGAGCTATGGTATTTACAAACACCTTTTCCCTAAATATATTGAATCATGACAATCATGTTCTCCTTAGTCTAACCATTAGATATACCAATTAAACAACCAAGGGAAAATGATTTTGGACAAAAAGAAAGTGTGGTAATGATCCTAGGATGGTGTATGCTAATATATGTTGTGATAATGGTACTATATTTCCTCGAATGTTCTTTGATCATTCCTTTATCTATAGATTCCTAAGAGATAATGTATGGTTCAAATGATTGATTGAATATATTTAAATATAAAAAATAACACATAAATCGATATAAAAGGTGTGCTAGGTCAAATCAGAATTGCTAGTGGTAAAAAATGTGTGAATATTAATTTAGATTAAAAAAATTGAGGTTTAAATCCATAACTATATAAATGACCCTAGTAAATTCTACATCTACAAATTGATCTAATGTGATGGATAGGGAGGCTTAGGATTGAGATCAATTTCAGTGAATGAACTTGATAAATGGATCAAGAAAAAAGTGATGCTATGAAATAAATTCATGTAAGAATATACCACTTAAATAATTAATGTTGTGTTAAAGAAATTATAATTGAAGACTCAATTTATTGGTCATAAGTATGTAATTTTCCCCAACTTATATATAATAAGTGTTGAGTTTATGAACATTAATTATGCTTCCCCTAACTTAATCAAGGCTAATTAAATGAGAGAACATAGGTGTCCAATGGAATAAATAGGGGTCCAATTGTAATTTTTGCCCCCTGACCACTACAACATTTTTTTATTTCACTTAAACTAACAACTTAATCAACCAAGCATCTATGATCTAAATTGGGAGTTCTGATTTTAAAAGTTCATCATTCACCATGGTGATGCAAAATAAACATCACCAATTATATGTTTATACTCAGAAGTGCTAAGCTCCTATAATTATGGGAATCCCTAGACCCAGGCCTGAACCTCAAGGTTCGTGATGACTCTACCTACACATCCCAAGGTTGTGGTAAATCAAAGGCTTCATAGTTCGCCCAACAATATTTGAGGAAGTTCATTCTCTCCTCTTGTATTATATATAATCTCACCTCTAAACCATGACTATAGATTAAGCATAAGCTACAAAATTAGTAAATTATATTATAATGATAATATTCTTTCCATCAAGTGTTGGTTTCATACCAAAAATTCCTAATCCTTAATATATAAACATACAAAAATACATATGACTTATATCATACAATAATTCCAAAGACCACACACACAGAGTAACTCTATATAACATACATCACATATCCACCAGGTGACTAGATCATATGCACATCACAGTATAAAAATGACTAGCTCATACACACATCATATGTACAATGGTGAGTAGAGAATATGTGCATCACACTAGTACAACCATGATTGGCTCATACACACATCAAAAGTATTCATGTGTGAACCAGGTGAATGTTATCTAATCCATAAAAGTAGTAGGTAGACATCAATCATTAACATGACCTAGTGATAGCTTGTCATTGCTCGAACACCTTAGAAGCTCACACTTGGGTGGGTCATACATAACATGATTTATAATAATGATCAAGTGAGCTAGATAAATATATCATAATCAATAAAGCCATGGGACTAAACATAGAGACCTCTAGATACAGAGTTATATTTCACAAACACATAATATTTACATAAAACCAACACAAGATGGACTTTACCCAACAAGTACATATAGTCAAATATTTTATAGAAAGTAAACAATCTCTTTCTTCATTGTTTGTACTATATAGAAGTATATTATGTATTACATACAAGTTATTAGGTTTTCATAACTCAAACAAAACCATCTAATACCCATTTCAGCCTCAAATTGAAGTTTACTAAGAGGGAAGGTCAAACGAATTAGAAACAACCTAAAAACCTTAGATTTATTCCCCCATAAAGCACCCCCTATAGATTTGAGGTTACAATGACATCCTTCTTCCAAGGACTAACATTGTACCCACTTCCAAACGAGATCGAAGTAACACACACTTCTCCTTACATGGTATCTCAAGGGATGGCTATGCTCAAGTTTCCTCATAATCATGGTTTCATTAATTATTAACACCAAAAAGGGTTCATTTAAATGATTTTGTTAATAGTTCTCAATGATAAATAAGGAATTCTAACATAATTCCTAATTTTGTAAGCCTAAATTATAACACTTCCATCTAAGGACATCAAATTCTCTAATTAGAACTCACCACCTTTATTATTCATTATGCAAAAAACCAAAATTCTAATTGGATCAATGGCCACATTGATCACAAATGACAAATTACCTTTACAAAAACCATATTAGGTAGGATTTGTTATCCTATTCACTCATACACAAAATGGAAAACCATAAAGAAATTAGTTTCATGTTACTTTAGTGTCTACTAGATATTTTTCTCAGGATTTATCCTTGTTAATCTCTAAGACTAGTGATGAAACTTGGGAGCATTCTATCCTAGTGGAGTTTCAAATACAAAGGAAATGAATTGCCACCTCTTAGAATATTTTAATTACATAGTGAGTCTAGAATTGATTTTTCAATATAGTATTCACACCTTAGTACTTTTCTTCACTCTATTAATTAACCACATATTACTAAATTTATTCAAAATTAATAATTGTCCTTATCCCTTTACTAGCAATAATTAAAAACTTGCTCTAAACATAATCAATATTTGAGTCATATTAGAGATATTTGGACAACATCATATCCTTCAAATCATCATACACTCATTAATAATAATAATAATTGTTACCAAATTTTCACTTATAGCTCAATCAGCTAGAGCTTATTGATTTTAATTGAAAGAAGAAAAGGTACAGTTTGACCTTTGCTTTATTTCATTTATGTGTGCATAAACAAAATACAAAGATTACATTATCAGATTGCATTCATGCAAATGCATGTAACATACAAAATATTGCACAATATTTTCAAAAGTAATCTTTATTAACAATGTAAATGTATAAGGTCTCACACAAGCCATGAGACTAACTGCTTTAAAATAGAAGAAGGAAAAAATTGTACATTTATAGATATTATTGAAAAAGAATGCACATAAAATGAAGAAAGACCAATCATTGCCTGAATGACTGGTTTTAGTTGACTTTCCCTACATCATCTTTCGTCCTTCACTTGTCTTGCATCTAGTTGTCTTGTGTTTGCCACTCCTAATTTCTGTTAGAGTAAAGGTTTTAACTTAATTATGTTGATTAAGTTACTTTTATTCCCTTCTTAAGATTTCACATTAGTTTGCATAAAGTGACATTTAATAATTATATTAATTATTAAATGTTCTCCTATTAGGGCTTCTTTTATGGTTTTTCCTATTAGGGTTTCTTTAGGGTTTGCATGATCTCCTTTTTATAAGGATTGATCCCATTGTATTTCATATCAATTCATTCTCTCATTCTCTCTGATATATACATTTTCAGTTTTCAGATAACCCTTGCTTGTTTGTCTCCATCTCTTCTTTTGTGACAGGTTATTTGCATGCAGGTGATCTTCGGGGTTTGTGGTGTTGTATTTTCTCAACTCTTACATGGTATCAGAGCTCCAGACCTGCTGCTTCCTGTTCTTGTTTTGAAGATTTTTGGAGCTTCAAGGGTTTGGGGTTTGTTTTTTTTTATCCAAGGCATACCCGCAATTTTGAAGCTTTTTCAGCTCAAACGGACCTTGCCATTGCGTCTGCAACAGTCTAAAACCCCTAAATCGACTGTTCATTCGTCCATTTTGGATAAAGTCGAATTTTGGGGGATTTTTTTTTTGCAGTATGGTCGTACGACCATCCACCTGCCTAGTAAATTTTTTTTTTCAGAATTTTTTTTTGTAAAAAAATAAAATATTATTTCTGCAATTTTTTTTTTTGCAATTTTCATTGTAAAACATTTGATTTTTTTTTTTGCAAAGTTTTTATAGCCTTTTAAAGGCTTGCTAAGGCCTATGCAGGCAGGGTACTACGCAGGTCCGTACCTACGCCGACCTGGGCAAGGAGCCCGTGCCCACATAAGGTGCTGTGGGGGTAGGCCCATGTGCCTCCCCGACCACACTTTTAAAAAAATAAAAAATTATTTGTTTTTTTTTAAAATAAGCCCTATCGCACTTTTACGGTGACGGCTGTTTGGCCGTCAAATTTAAACTCGGAGTTTTGCTGCGATGGCCGTATGCCCATCAAATTTAACCCATCGTTGACTTTTTTCATCTTTGGAGTTGTTTTCTTCTAGAGGTCGTAACTTGGGCATACAATATTTTTTTTTGGCAAACGAGATATCGTCGGAAAGCTGGTTTTCTCATCTTTCCAGTGGTGTGGGTCTCATTACTTCATTCTTCTGTTGGTGTGTTCTACAGTCAGCTTTTTGGCTGTTCTTCATGTATTTCCAGCTTTGTCCTTTTTTAGACATTTTGAGCATCATTTGTAAGCAATATCTTTTATGTAAATGCACTGAGATAAAGTGCCACACTATTGTATCTATATTTTTAGGGATTTTGCACATAAGGTTGTGCCATATTTTGTATTCGCACTATTATTATAAAGTGCCATGAGGGGTTGTGTAGTTTGCCTTTGTTTTGCCATCACATCTTTGTCCGGTGAGTGTCCCTCCACGACAACAGTGGATTCATATGATTTCAGCCTCATGCATGTGTGCTTTCTTTTGCACACCACTTTTTCAGTTGTAGGTGCTTTCTTGTGCACTTTCAAATGTTGTTTCTTCTTCCTCATGCACTACAGGTTGTTACACATCATTTCAGTGGATCTGTCAGTCTCTCCCAGTTCAGAATTATGGGGGGGTATTATACTGTTCGTGCTTATGCTTCCTTGGTTTTTCCTTGGAAGGGATCTTCCATTCTCAGTTGATTAGTGTTTCAGACTATTGGTTCTTGTGCCATCTATATCTTCGTTCCAGGTGTTTTCCTTTGTTTGCCATCTAATTTGAGTAGTGTTGTATGGGCACTTATGCAGATTGTTGTCTTCTTGTTCCTGATCATCTTATCTTCAATAGAGGTTCTTCAACACCATAACAGTCATCTTTCAACAGTTGTTTGCAGCTTCTTCTGCTTCAGCGATGTTCTTCTTGGCTTTCTACATCTTTTTTTAGAGTAGATTTTTTTCCCATGAGGTTTTCTCTATTTCTCCTCTTTATAGAGATTTGGTTGTATTTGGGTACCTGATCTAGCCTAGTTGTCAGGACCCATGTTTTCCTTCTTGCATTGTAGTTACCTTTTCTTTATTGCATTTGTTTGTAGCTGCATTGATACTCATCTTAAGGGGGGGTGTTAGAGTAAAGGTTTTAACTTAATTATGTTGATTAAGTTACCTTTATTCTCTTCTTAAGATTTCACATTAGTTTGCATAAAGTGACATTTAATAATTATATTAATTATTAAATGTTATCCTATTAGGGTTTCTTTAGGGTTTGCATTTGATCTCCTTTTTATAAGGATTGATCCCATTGTATTTCATATCAATTCATTCTCTCATTCTCTCTGATATATACATTTTCTTCTTGTTTGTCTCCATCTCTTCTTTTGTGACAGGTTATTTGCATGCAAGTGATCTTCATACAACTTAGCCATTTGATAGTGCAGATTTTAATGCATCACATATTAGATGGGTAACGACATATACCATTACATTTAAATGTGCAAGCCAACATGTGAAGTGGTGTATGTTGGTTTCTTGTATTGAAATAGTTTTCAGAGCATGCCTTACAAGTTTACATCTTAGGAATTCTCTATGTATGAAGGGGTACAAGACATGCATTTAGAAATAATGAGTATCAAGCATCGGGTCTTAAATTGGAAGCAACCATGGACATTAAATGAAATGTATTCACTTAATAGAATCACAATAGGAGAGTGATCAACTATAGATCATAATAAGAAAATCATAGGATTAGGCATTAGTGGCAACTACTACTTTTCAAGTGGACAGTACGCGAGTCTTTTATAGAAATAAAGAGACAGTCTTCCATATGCATTGACACAGTGAGCGGTGTTCATGGTAAGGGCTAGTGAGTTTTGGGATAGTGACAATATCATCAAGACAATCATCATGTTATATGAAAATCTATTGAGTTTTTGAAAGCCAATTCTGAGAGAAGTATAAGAATCCTATTAAGTATGATTCTCCATTGTTGAGAAATGACATCCCTTGTTTAGTGTGTTGATAGTGGGATGAGTAATTGTCCTTCAACAAAATATTTTGTGGTGTAAATGTACAACGTGATATGATAGGAGCCTGAGAATGACCAAGGGGTTAGTCATGGATAATGTAAGGACAATCACTTTGGAAAGGACGGTTCTTTATGAAAGTCTCCAAGACAAAGTCATGGCATGCTGACAAGAGAAAGTATCAGAGGAAAATAAAAGAGTAACATATTAAGGAGATGTTGTTTTCTTCAAGAAAATGCATGAAATATGAGATTTTTCAGATAACCCGAGCTAATACACAGGAGGGTATCTTTTCTTTGCAAGTATTTACATGAGAATGTCAAAGTGAAGTTCTAAATAAAGGAAATTGTGCAGAGAATAGAAATGAAAGCCCAACATCATGAAACAATCATAAAAATGAAATATGTAGAATTTTTTGAAAATGGTTGAGTTTAAAAAATAGGAATGGAACATAGATAGGTTTCCAAAATATCTACAGAGAAACCCTTGAGGGTTATTTTCTGGAATCATCAAGAAACAAATGAGGGTTTTATACATGTATTTCCAAATTTTCATAATACTTAGGTCATGATTTAAAAGACTGAAGGAAATCGAAGGCTTTGAGTTTTTTCAGGTTTTCTAGCAGTATAAAGTGCATTTCAAGAAAACAATATACACGCACCCATTGAAATAAATGGGCAATTGCATTTTTGTGACTAGAAGCCAAAATTTAAAGAGTATGCTGATGAGAGGCCACGACCAAGAAGAATAGAGCAGGAAAGAGTGTAAAACCTTTCTCTTCAATGCTAGGGTTTTGGTTAAAGAGAATGAATGCCCAAAGATATGTATACCGATAGCCATATATATATATGAGTTATTAAATGTTCAGAAAAGCAACAAAATTTATAAGCTCGTGGCCATTTTGGCAATTTTATACAAAAATATCTTTAATAAAAGCATCAAATCACACAAGAACTACATAGTATCAATGGAAAACTCAATTTTCGAGCAAGTTTTCTTCAAAAATAACAAGGAAAATGCAGATTCTTCAAAGATAAGTTCCTACTGGAATTCCTAAAGATTGTTTTTCTAGGAGAAAGCTATAGGAATGCATGGTGAGACCCTCTGATGAAATCCTAGACTGACGGCCAAAAGACTCTAGAGTTTTGCAGGATAAAATTGAAATGCTTTGGGTTTCTTTTTGGTCAGTTTTGTGTTAGGGTTTTCTACCCTAATCTTGGGTGATAAGATAAAGGTATATTTTTACCTTTCTTTTAAAACATGTGTGATGCAACTATTATCACTATGGCTAAGACTTGTGTCCTATGGCTTTATTTATGATTATGCCTTGTGACTTAGGCATGTTTGATACACATTTTGACTTAGTAATACCTTTTGCTTAGAGTTTTGACCAAATGCTTGGTCTTTGATTATTTTTGCATTTGTTTATATTGTTAAATGTTTAAGTTAAGTGATATTTTATGAATCACTTAGACTTAAAGCATTACCTTTAAATGTGAAACATGTTAGCATGTGTTCATAAGACTTAGTCATGAGGAAAATTGGAAGATATGCTTTATCTTTATGACATGCCAAGAATATAGCGGAGGTTGATGATCAATTGCAAACATGTGGAAGGTATATAGGCATTATGGTTATTTTTGAGACCTTTTTGAGGGCAGTTTGAGGTGTCATCATGTTGGAAAATTCAAGCTTGACTTTTTCATCTATTTGGAGCTCTTTTGGATGAGATCTAGTGGCTAGATTTTAGGCTTTTTGAAGGCTTATGAAAATGAAGATTCCAGAGCCTTTTTTGGTGGAACTACTTGGAGTGGATGGATGTATTTTTTTTGTTACTCATTTTGGAGTCAGTTCTTCATTATGCAGTTTTTGTACTAAGTGACTTCTAAAAGTCCTTATACAGTTTTTGACATATTGTTGTAACTCTTTGGATATGAAATACAAAAGATACCTTGGTTATTACTAGTAATGAAATCCTTGCCTTTTTGTTCTTTGTAGTTTTGTATATGTTAAATGATTCAATCAAGCTATTTGTGAAACTTTTCATATTTTCCTTCTAGCTTTGTCTCAGAAGTTATACCTTTCTGCAAATAGTGTGTTTAAGCAGGTTACTAATTGTGTCTAAAGAATGCATATATTGCTTGTTGATTGTGAAGTTAACCTTTTGTGTTCAACCCCTTTAGTGAAGAACTTATGCAAAAACACACAATAATGCATTGTGAAACTTGGTTTATATTAGTTGAAGCCTAGTTTTGAAGTTTCTAGTCTTCATTTTCCTTGTTAGTTTGGTGTATCACTTCACTTTTAATTTTCAATTTTTCATTTCATGCATTTACTTCTACTTTTTCCTACACAAAATTAGTAGCTATAAGTGATAACCTGCTAGGAAGCTGACCTATTCAGAGACTCATTGTCACTTTTGGTGACCCACAACTCGAGAAAGTTCCTATGTTTCACTAGCTAATTGAGTTTCACAACTCAGTTCGGGTGCAAGTTTTAGTAGATAAAAATAATCTCATTCTTAATCCTTTTATTTCATTAGTCTTAAAATGAAATCCAAATACTCTTATATTAACAAGGTATACCCCTCTAAAATTCCTAACCTACCAGGGATAGTCAACAAAAACAAAATAAAAATATTATAAGTTAAACTTCAAAACATCCTTATTACATAGAAGATGACTATGTGTAAAATCTCCAAGTAGAATTTTTTTTTTATTAATTTCCATAGATGCATGAATTCCCATACCATTATAGGATAACAAACCTTATGTATAATAATACCTAGATGTTGGATGTAACTTGTATCGTGAAGGTTCAATTTAATATTCACTCAAATATACTTCTTGTAATTGCAAATACTATCATTATAGGACAAAAACCATATCATAACATGTTCTTTGATATGATTACCAAGTATTATACACAAATTCATATTTAAAACTCAACCACTAATCTTCTACTTGGACATGTTAAATAAATATTCATACTTTATGTCATTATCTTATAATTATTGTTAATAAGTATGGTAGGAACCTTTGTCATAGCCTTTTTTTTCCAAGATAAATGCATCACCTAAGATATAGTGCATTATCCAATTATAAGGAGGAATTATTATCTTTTATAATAAATACTAAACAAATGATAGTATTTATAAGACAAATGCAGATTTTAAGAGTCAATTTTATAACACTAACATAATTGAAAGAAATGACTGCAAGAAAGAAAGAAATGGGTTGTCAAACCTAATCTATGTCAAAATAAAGGATTTTCTTTTTAATCTAAATTCAACTATAATATTTGAGGACAACCCTCATCTCTAAATTATGAAATTTCTTATAATAATCTTCATAACTTAAATAGTGCACTTAAAGTTAAAGCTAGTGCTTATCAATAATCTTCTTTAGCAAGTTTAGAGTAGTTAAAGAAATATCAATAGTACTATATTCATAATCATCTTCATAGTACGTACTGACATTAGTCTTCAATTGGAAACTTGTTTTCATGTCTTAGTGGGCAACATAATCATATTCTTTGTTGATTCCACTAAGTGTAACCTTATGTAATACCTAAAATTCTAGATGGGTTGAATAAAAAAGGCAAGATAGCCTATAAGAAAGTTTGTAGTGTTTTTCCCATAGACATTGGGATAGGTTTAATCTCAAAAATATTTTGACTCTAAGAAAAACATCCTTATGCAAAACAAAATATATAATTAATAAAAAAAATAAGTACTTGTTTCATTGTTCACTATGCTCCATGAAATCCATATTCCTGTTTCATCTTTCACATCTACCAAGGTAGTTGCAACTCTAATATCTAACAAAATTTCCCTCCTTTATGCTTTAGTACACGTCTATTTCTTCTCCTAAATCTCCTATTTTATATTACGCATGGAGGATGTGGGCTATGTTTGGGGAATTTTCCTACCAATTTCATCTGCTTGAGATATTCTAAAACCTTTTTCAACAAATCAATTCTGAGATCATGCGTATATCCTTCATCAAACCCTTTTAATTCCAACCCTTCATGTCTTATTCCTATGTCAAGTTCCTTTATATTTTCCTTTTGTGTTAATATCATTCTTATATTTTCTCTACATGTCATCCCCCCCTTAAATCACCTCTATCTATCACACGATGTTCCCAATGGTGCCCCAAATATATCTCACCCAAATTTTAGATGCCCTCTTAATCTATTCTCCTCCTATTAATCTTTGTTTCTCACACCCTCATGGTAGCACGTAACTTAGACTACCTAAAATCATGCCTTTATGGTGGGTCACAAGTCATTCACCTTCATGAACCATTATTTCCATGTTTTCTTATAAAAAGGCTTTTAAAGCCTTTTCAACTAATTCACTTCATTTATATCCTACAATCTATGCATTCCATGAGATCACGTTTTCCCTCTCAATTCTCTTTTCCTCACACCAATATATTCCTTTCCTATCCCACATACTTTCTCTTCCCTTCTTTCACACTTTTTCCTTAGAGGCAAAGGGGTCGCAAGGGTTTATAGACTCCTAGCACCATCTTCTTTTTTTCATGTGACTTAAAATTTTGGGAGATCAAGGGACTAGAATGTCATATCACTTTAATGGCATTGTAGGAACTATCTAGACTCAACACCATCATTCCTATATGTGATTGAATGCATTGATGGATGATAATTTTGTGTTCCTTTTTGTTCATTTTTTTCACAATGTTCGTGCTTCTCATTTAATTTGTCATTAACAACTTTTATTGTGTAATAACATTATCTTAATTTTACTAGTATGACACCCATACTCATTCCATTACTTCCCCTATAACCATTTGATATTGTTTGATTTCATGGGATATGATAACAACGTGGTAGTTTTTTGTAACTTTATTTCTATAAAATCAAGCACATAAGGAGTTGTTGACATTGGCTATCATTACCTTTGTTTTGCTTGTTAAAGTTGAGTATCTCTTGTAAGTTTGATATGTATGGAGATGAAGCATGGATTAAAATGCATCGTTACATAAAGTGGAATTGGGGAGCTTGATATTTCAAAAAGCCTTGCATAGAGATTCTACAAGTTTATAGTAATCTTTATTTTATGAAATAATACATTGAGTGTATGAATGCTTTTGGAGGAAAGGTTTTCTAATAGATGAAAGTCCATTGATTTTAAATTTAAATTTTTAGAGGTTGAATTGGTGCGATACAAGATTAATCATACATTGTTGGATTTCTTGAAATAAGAGAATAGCCATGCTAATGTGGAGCATGAATATTTTAACATAATAGACAATAACAAACATAATAAATAACAAATGTCTAAAAACATAGATAGATACAAATAAGACATGATGAAATATATAAAAGAATATATATAAATAAAAATAATAATAAATAAATAAAATGAATCTAATTTTTCAAAAATACAATATTTGTTGATATATAATTATACTCCCCTAAAATAATCCAAAACTAAATAAAAATTAACTATAGTATACAAATTTCACAATTACATAATTAAGTTAAAAAACTAGTACGGTGAAATTCCCTGGCTACCATGCACTCACCCAAGAAAATTTAAAATTCAAATTAGAATGCAAGAAAAAACGCAGAAAAAGGATACAAGAAAGCAACGGTAGGATGCAAGAAAAAGCAGAAAAAGGATACAAGAAAGCAATGGTAGGATGCAATTCTCTTCAAATATTTTGTTAAGATGGGTTTAGATTAATTTGCAGCAGTGTAGTATTTAGAGCAATTTGCTTTCTCGACACACCATGACAGACACCATGGACGAAATTGCAGAGGAGATATCGTTCCAGGCGTTCCAGGATGACTTTCGTTTGCTTGGCAGTCTTCTCAATGACATTCTCCAACGTTAAGTATTTAACTTCAAATCCAAAATCTAGGCTCTATAACAATTCAAATGTTTAATAATATGTTGTACAGTTGATTTTGTTGATTAAGTCGAAGGACTTCTTGTTTCTCTATAACCAGAGATATGAGTAACTGCCTCTCCTGTGTGAGCAGATGGCATTGTTGAATTGCAGGTGGGGCACATGGTTCTCTAGTAGCAGGTGGTATTGTGCAAGGAAGTTGACGTGGCTTGCCTCTGCAAATGTCATTAAGAGACCAATGTGCGGGACCTGCTGCAACTCCTGCCCATGCCTTTGTTGCTTCATATGCCGTTAGGGGTGGTGCTTTTCCCCGGTTAACTAAAATGCAGAGCAGTCATGCTAGCTAGAGTTTTGTAAATGGGGCAATTTAAGTTTCTTTTGATAGTTTCCTAAATAGAATTTGCTTTGCTTTTTCTGAGAATTTGTTCCATAGATGTTTCTGCCTTCACACTAATAAATATGTTTATTGTGTGCAGTAACCTATCGACAAAGAGGAAAATAAGCAAGTGAAAACAATGGAGGAACCGACAGTGGGAATTATGTATGCATATCCAGCAAAGCCAATGTAGACGGTGATGATGCCTCCTCCTCAGTGGTTTTACTATACGAAGCCATATCATGCCGGAGACTGTTTCCAGGGACACCCCTGCTCCTTTTGAGTGCCCCCATTGCTCCAAATCTGGCCTAACCACAATCAGGTAATTACATCACTACCCTCCTCTCTTTTTCTTGAATTGCTGTTGTTTTATGATAATTTAAAAAAAATAAAAATAAAAATTGGTAGCAGAAGATTTATCATTCAAAAAGAACCCGCAATGCCCCTGTTTTAGGTCTCTTGATCTACCATGGATTTTTTGATTCACATGACTATCTCTTTTGATTGGGTACAATACTAAAATTCCGTTTTTGGTGTAACATGTATCACAAAGCTTTTTCTTTTGATTGGGTAAATTTCATTTTGTAGCTATATCTCTTGCTCCATTGATGTGGAACAGGATTGGAGAATTTATTGTGTCTAGTGCAGTTCATTATGCTCTGTTTGGTAGCCAACTTCCCATTATCCTTCCTTACACTATTTGTGGGCTACATACACAGCCACATTGTTTACTGAAACACACATATCCCAGTCAAAACACACATATCCTAGTCAAAAAATGAATAAGTGTCCTCGTTAATTCTTGACCACGTTATTCTCATTGTTGAGAGTGGGAGCTATTCGTTACATTATAATTTTGCTTGACACACTTGTTTTCTTTTTTAAAAATTTTGAAATGCAACTGGCCGTACATGAATCATGCAAAAATGGATATTAAAACAACAAGGTGCCAAATCCATGAATAAATATGTTTTCTTGAAGATTGGGCACACTTTTAAGTTTTAACCATTACAGAAAGGAACTCACATCCCTACTCAATTTCCAACATTCTTCCCAGCTCAACGTCCTTTCTATTGCATACTCAAATGTGCAAGGAGTGATTCCAAATTCTATTACAAATATGTCCTCGTTGACTACCTTAATTCTTTCTGGTAACAATATTCAAAGCAGTCCTCCAAATTTTATAGGAAATCTCTCATGACTTGAAAGGTTGGGTCTTTCTGGGGCTGCATTCCATGGAGCTCTTTAGCAGGACTACCAAAGCTTTCATATCTTGACCTCCGATCAAACCAATTAAATGGAAGCTTGCCATCTACTTTTGGTAATCTCTCATCTTTGGTTGTACTCGAGCTATCAAATAATTCTTTGAGTGGCCCATTCTCACTCTCTCAACCAGAAAACTTCACAAAGATTCGTTACTTAAGTCTTTCTAACAATTTGTTGAGAGTAAAATTTGAAGGCTCTTGGATCCCTAAATTTCAGATTCAACTTTTGTATTTGAATCAATAAATATGCAGGCTTTTTGCATAAACAATGCCAAGAATTTGTTGAAATGACTTTAGAAACTTTGGGACCATTGTATTTTTATCATTTGAATGAGCATGCTCGAGACTAATGATTTTTTATCGAGTTAGAGGGTCTGATTGAGGTGCTGCACAACATGAAGCAGGTACAGTTTTTACTAATCATATGTCTAGGAACATTATCTTTACAATTGCTTTCTGCAACAGACAATATGAATTGTCTTACATCCATAGGTATTTGCAATTCAGACTCTAAACATGCATTTTTATCTTGTAGATAGCTCATTTATATTTTAACAGCGTAATATGTTACAGGTTCTGACTTAGGGCTACATAACATGAAGCAGGTATAGTTTCTACTAGATTTGTTGGGATTTCTTGTCATGGTGTTCTGGACACTAACAATTATTGCTCTTATCAGGTATGTCTTAATTGTAATTAGAGCAGATGCAAACTTTGCATGATAACTGTCTAGGTTGTATGAATGTTGACCATTTGTGAACTTGCATTCATGATTGTATACGAGGTGTTCTTTCATTGTTAGTAAAATTTATGATGTATCCGCTTGGAAAAATTGAATAGACATATTAATGATCACATTCCAATTCTTTCTATTCCCTTCTATCACAATGCACTCTCCTTTTGTCGTCACCTATGGTCTATAGGCACATCACATAAACAAAAATCTCTAGTATTAGGTCAAACGCCTTGACAATGCTCAAAAATACAAAATATGTCATAGAAGCCCTCAAAGTTCCAATAAGAATATTCGTTAAGCAAACCCAGAAAAACACATTTCAGGCTTACTACTATTCTCATTCCACACCAATCTATGAACACAAATCAAGATCTGACAGTCTTATCATCTCATCATTCTAGCATCCTTTTATAAAATCATTTTCCTAAAATTAAACACCACTATAAGTTGAAGTTTTATTCACATTCCTAACCTTTAATCTTATTTTGAAAAAAAAAAATATGAGCTTGACACTAATCTAAATTTATATTAACCTGCATGACAATGGTTTCACAAATGAGATCCTCAACCACAACTAACAATAGCTAGTTCCCTGTGACAAAGGATTTGAACTTAGCACTATTTTGATTTTACACCAATCCATGTACCCAAATCAGGTCCAGCACCATAATCATGTCATCCTCTTAACATCCTTACATAAAACTAGTTATCTAGAAACAAACACCATCATAATTGCAGGTTTTTTTTGTCATTCCTATCATCTACCCTTATTCTAAAAATTAGATCTCAGCTGAACACCAATCTTAATCTATATTCCCTTGCATCATGAGAAGGTCAACCCCACCTCTTAATGGCTACTACCATAGCACTTTGATTCCAACGAACGAGGATTTCAGCTTACCACTATTCCTATTTTGCAGCATTCCATCTAAACCAAACTCTGATTTATTTGTGTTTCTTTTCAAAATTCGCCTACTCTGGAAATACCGAACACCAGACAGGTTATTGGATCTACATCTGGGGATCTGAGATCCAATTTTGAAATTGTTTCTACTTCTATATTTTATGAGACTTGTCTTGTGCTTCCCTGCAAAGAATTTCCTTGAAACATATCAAATACATTTGTTTACAATATTCCCCATTTTATAATAAAGTTATAAACATTTTTGTTTGTGCATGGCAAGATAGAAAGAGATTCATTCTTTTCGCTCTATTGCCCTTTTTTACAGCATGCATGCATGTGAGGAGAAAGAGGAGTGAAAAAAGAGAAAATAAAATTGAATGCAATAAAGTGAAGGCCAGTTTGGTTGCAAAATGACAATTGTAACCCACATCTTTGCATGAAACCTAAAATAGATGATTAAAATTTCCACATGTGACTTTAACCCTGAGAATAAGATAAGAGAGGGTGGGTTTGGTATAGTTTTTAAGGTATATCAAAAACACATTGACATTACTCCAGTTAATTTAGATGAGCCTCAGACATAGATGCAATTTATTTAATGCTTCTTTTCTTAACAATTCAAATGTTCAATAATATGTTGTACAGTTGATTTTGTTGATTAAGTCGAAGGACTTCTTGTTTCTCTATAACCAAAGATATGAGTAATTGCCTCTCCCCTGTTTCTGGATCGACCATATCACTAGTGGAAACTCAATTGTCACGACTAGCCCACATACCCAACTTATTTTGAAGCTCGTGGATTTCTTGTTTCCTTGAACCAATTTTTTGAAGATAAGCTTCCTCCATGCTTGCTGACACAGATCTAAATGAGTTCCTCTGATTTTTTATTCAATCAAGTTTATGATTATAGTTCTCTAATTTCAACTTCAGAGATTCACTTTCAATAGTCAGTTCTTTGAAAAAAAATCTTAAATGTGTTCGTTCATGGCTAATCAAATGCATTTGAGTTTGCAAGGCTCTATAGAGAGACGTTAGACACAATCTTCCACAGGGCTCTTGAGATATAAATAATAAAATAGCTCTCTATTTCTCTCACATATCATAATAGACTTTTACTTCCAAACATATAAGCCTTTTACACAACGCTACAGACTACTGAAAAATAATTACTGCTTTTACAAAGAGGAATAAAATAGGGGGAAAACCAGGAAGCATAAAGAGGATTGAACTAGCTTAAAAACCAGGAAGCATGCTCATAAAACTAAAGCTTAAAGAAGATAAATGATGTCTGTAATATGTGGGTCAGCAATATCTTCGTTCTCCTGATGATCAATGGGGTGATCTTTAATTAGAGTCTCAAATCTGTAAAACATCCTTTTACAAGAGTTTTGGTGAAGATATCAGTTATTTGTTCAGATGTAGGCTAAAAGTGCAGTTCTATTTGTCCATCTTGGATTAAATCTCGAATGAAGATGTCCACTAAAGATAATCATAGTATGACTGCTATTTATAGAGTCCCTGTAAAACTTATGTGAATTCATGCAACAGTGCATACCGTGATGTTTTAATGGAAGAAAAATAGCCTAAAAGCATACAAGAGATTGCTACATTTAAATTTTTGCTTCTATGCTTCCCAGCTGCAAAATCCTCCTTTCATTATGCTTTCATGTATGTTCATATCTTATTCTAAAGTTTTTTTTTGCCCTAATTTTGTCATTTCAGGGTTTTAAGGGTTTTTTCTTCTCCAATTGGGGAAATTGTTGAATTTTGGTAGGCATTTAATTCCATCCCCCTTTCATTATGCTTTCATGCATGTTCATATCTTATTCTAAAGTTTTATTTTGCCCTAATTTTGTCATTTCAGGGTTTTAAGGGTTTTTTCTTCTCCAATTGGGGAAACTTGTTGACTTTTGGTAGGCATTTAAATAATATCCCCCTTTCATTATGCTTTCATGCATGTTCATATCTTATTCTAAAGTTTTCTTTTACCCTAATTTTGTCATTTCAGGGTTTTAAGGATTTTTTCTTCTCCAATTGGGGAAATTGTTGACTTTTGGTAGGCATTTAATTCTATCAATCGAATTTTTGGGGTTTATGTGTGTGGCTTGTTCAAAGTAATGATTATAGATGCCTCCAAAGTGGCCTTGGGATTCTGTAAATTTCTAGTTTGTGGATTTAATTTTAGGGCTAGTAAGGATGGATTCAGCAAGATTAGATAGCAGCGCTCCTCACGCTTGAAGAAGAGATTCATATGAAGTGCTCAGAGTATCAAAAGGATGCATCTGATCAAGAAATAAAGACTGCTTATAGGAAGCTTGCTCTCAAGTAAGCTCCATGAACAATGTCTCCTATATGCTATCTTTGTGTTTGAGATTTTCATATTATTTTATTCTTAGAATCATTTTCTGTTATTGGATCAACGGATGCTTTTGTTTTGTTGCTTGGTATATTTCCCAAACAACGATTCAAAATTTGAGAAGGAACCATTCTATAAACTGCCCAAGCCACCATTGGTGCATTATAAAACTGAAACCTGAAAAGTTTGGGGAATGCTTGAGATTGCATATCTTCATAAATCACATCATGAAGCAGCCAGTCTTTAAATGGGTAGGGAAAAACCGACCTCCTATTTGGTATGCAAAAATAAGACTATTGGGCTTTTAGCAATTGTAGATCGAGGGTGAGTCCTTCTGTGATCTGCAGTAATTCTTGGGTTCCAATGATCATCTGGCCTCCAATTGTCTAGTAGATTATCTGTGAGTATTTTTCCCAGCCAAGCTTTAATCAGGCGTCTTAGTAACTATAGGTTAGCATAAGCACCTAGCTGCACCAGCTAAAACAACCGCAAGTAGGTGGAGCTCTATTTCTTCTCACCTTCACTGATAAGTAAGGCTTCGGTATGTTTAAATAGCTTTGTCACCCCTGTTTATGGAGATGCTGAAGGTGCAGACTATTTCGTCAAATTACTAGGTTTTTAATTGTCAGGAGGAGCCTAATCAATAAATAGTTATAAAATGAACAAATTGGAAAGCAATGATCCTTTCTATAGGAACGCTTTAACACCTTTGTCACCTCTGTCTATGAAGATGCTAAAACGGGCAAGACTATTTTGTTGAATCACCAGGATTTTGCGTTGTGTGGAATCTAATCTACAAAAAATAAAAACATGTACAAATTGGTCCTTTATACAGTTTGATGCATCATATGGTTGGAGTGCATATATGAAAACAATTTACGTCATTGGAACACAGTAACTAGGTTTTCCAGAGTCTAGATTTTTGAGATTATAGACACAGGAATTCTTACTTGAAAAAATATCTGGATGTAGTATGTTCATTTGACCTTAGTTTATTTGAATTGAGGACAGGCTTTTTATATGTTTGAACTTTTGGAGGGAATGGAACAATCTGTCAAATTAACTGTCGGTGGTCAAAACAGGAAGAAAGTTAAGCCGGCTAAATTATTACTCTCATTATTATGACTGATCATTCCCACATAACAAAACAAAACAAAAAATAGTTTTCAACTTCAGATCAATTTCCTCCATTCGGGATAACGAAATTCAATGTGTTAGGTCGCTTCAATGGATAATTTTCCTTTCTTTCTTCACACATTTGTGGTTTGCATTCTGTCGTTGGTTTATGCTTGTATGTTTGCCTGATTTGGTACCAATTGAAGGCATGATGATAAACAAATATTAGGCCAAATTTTAGTGGATGTATCTTAGAAAGTAGGCTTTAATACAAACATCCAGAATAAGATTATTCTGCATCTTGATAGTCTTGTTCATTTTGTTGTTCTGCATTTGACAAATTATTCTTTACAACATGTTTATCATTGATAACTAGATTCTTTGTTCTTAAGTTCCAATAATGTGGCAGAGCGGGGTAGAAGGAACCTACAAATTTTGAAGCTGTAAGAACACTTTTAATGATAAGAAAAAATGCTAATAATATGTAATCAAATGATGATATTCTTAAGTTTTTTTAACTTAGAAAAGTTGAATTGTATATTTATTGAAGCAAATTATCTATTTTATTCTTTTGAAAATGATTAGTGATGCTTTGGTCTAGCTTTTATATATATTATATTTGTATATTTGTATGTATATTTATATATATATATATATATATATATATATATATATATATGTATATTTGTATATTTGTATGTATATATATATATATACACATATGTGTGTGTATATATATATACATATATGTGTATATATATATACACATATATATATATGTATATTTATATATTTGTATGTATATTAATATATATATATACATATTATATATATGTATATATAAATATACATGCAAATATATATACATATATATATATATAATTTGAGGGAGAGTGGGGAGAGGAAAGGGGAGAGAAAGGGAGAGGGAGGTAGTGGGAGAGGAAGTGGGAGTGGGAGGGGGAGAAAGTGGGAGTTGGAAGGGGAGATTGGGAGGGATAGGAGAGGGAGAGAGAGTGGGGTAGAGAAAGGGA